>CM038795.1:202922384-203461022 GCA_021764765.1 Vicia sativa | reverse complement strand
GAATTTTGAAGTAAATATTAGTCTTCAGAAAATCTAGTTAAAATTGAAGTGAATATATGTCTTCAAAAAATCTTTTGAAAATTGAAGTGAACATACATCTTAAGATAATTTGATGAAATTTGAAATGAACATAAGTCATCAAAAAATCCGATAAAATTTTAAGTAAATATAAATCTTAAAAATATCTGATGAGATTTGAAGTGAATATAAGTCTTCAGAATATCTGGTAAAAATTGAAGAAATTATAGATCTTCAGAAAATTAAATGAAATTTGAAGTGAATATAAGTCTTCAGAAAATCTGGTTAAAATTGAATTGAATATTAGTCTTCAGAAAATCTGATGAAATTTGAAGTCAATATAAGTCTTCAGAAAATCTGATGAAATTTGAAATGATTATAACTCTTTACAAAATCTGGTGAAAATCGAAGTGAACATCAATCTTTAGATAATCTGATGAAATTTTAACTGAATATAACACTTCATTAAATCTGATGAAATTTGAAGTGAATATAAGTGTTCAAAAATTCTTATTAATATCGAAGTGAAGATACATCTTAAGATAATCTGATGAAATTTGAAGTGAATATAACTCTCTAGAAAATCCGATGAAATTTGAAGGAAATATAAATCTTAAAAAAATCTGATGAAATTTAAAGTGAATATAAGTCTTCAGAAAATCTTTTGAAACTTGAAGTGAATATATGTCTTCAGAAAATCAGGGTAAAATTGAAGTGAATATAAATCTTAAAATAATCTGAAAAAATTGAAGTGAATATAAGTCTTCAGAAAATCTGGTGAAACTTGAAGAAAATATAAGTCTTAAGGAAATTAAATGAAATTTTAAGTAAATATAAGTCTTCAAAAACATTGGTTAAAATTGAAGTGAATATAAGTCTTCAGAAAATCTGATGAAATTTGAACTGAATATAAGTCTTCAGAAAATCCGATGAAATTTGAAGTGAATATAAGTCTTCAGAAAATCTTTTTAAAATTGAAGTGAACATAAATCTTAATATAAGTCTTCACGTAATCTGGCGAAATTTGAAGTTAATATAAGTCTTCAAAAAATCTGGTTAAACTTGAAGTGAATATAAGTCTTCAGAAAATTAGATGAAATTTGAAGTGAATATAAGTCTTCACAAATCCTGTTAAAATTGAAGTGAACATAACTCTTAAGATAATTTGATGAAATTTGAAGTGCATATAAGTGTTCAGAAAATCTAGTGAAACTTGAAGAAAATATAAGTATTTAGAAAATTAAATGAAATTTGAAGTGAATATGAGTCTTTAGAAAATCTGATTAAAATCGAAGTGAATATATGTCTTCAGAAAATCTAATCAAATTTCAAGTGAAATATAAGTCTTCATAAAATATGATGAAATTTGAAGTGAATATAAGTCTTCAGAAAATCTGGTGAAACTTGAAAAAAATATAAGTCTTCAGAAAATTAAATGAAATTTGAAGTGAATATAAGTCTTCAGAAAATCTAGTTAAAATTTAAGTGAATATATCTCCATAAAATCTGATGAAATTTGAAGTGAATATAAGTCTTCAGATAATCTAATGAAATTTGAAGTGTATATAAGGCTTCAGAAAATTTAATGAAAATTGAAGTGAAAATCAATCTTAAGATAATCTGATGAAATTGTAAGTGAATATAAGTCTTCAGAAAATCTGATGAAATTTAAAGTGAATATAAGTCTTCAGAAATTCTGATGAAATTTGAAGTGAATATAAGTCTTCAGAAAATCTGGTGAAAATTGAAGTGAATATAAGTCTCTAGAAAATCTGGTGAAACTTGAAGAAAATATAAGTTTTCAGAAAATTAAATGAAATTTGAAGTGAATATAAGTCATTAGAAAATCTGGTTAAAATTTAAGTGAATATAAGTCTTCAGAAAATCTGATGAAATTTGAAGATAATATAAGTCTTCAGAAAATCTGGTGAAACTTGAAGAGAATATAAGTCTTTAGAAAATTAAACGAAATTTGAAGTGAATATAAGTCTTCAGAAAATGTGGTTAAAATTTAAGTGAATATAAGTCTACAGAAAATCTGATGAAATTTGAAGTGAATTTAAATCTTCAGAAAATCTGAAGAAATTTAAAGTTAATATATGTGTTCAGAAAATCTGGTGAAAATTGAAGTGAACATCAATCTTAAGATAATCGGATGAAATTTTAAGCGAATTTAAGTCTTCAGAAAAGGTGATGAAATTTGAAGTGAATATAAGTCTTCAAAAATTATTATGAAAATTGAAGTGAGAATACATCTTAAGATAATTTGATGAAATTTGAAGTGAACATAAGTCTTCAGAAATTCCGATAAAATTTGAAGGAAATATAAATCTTAAAGTAATCTGATGAAATTTGAGGTGAATATAAGTCTCTAGAAAATCTTGTGAAACTTGAAGAAAATATAAGTTTTCAAAAAATTAAATGAAATTTGAAGTGAATATAAGTCTTTAGAAAATCTGGTTAAAATTTAAGTTAATATAAGTCTTCAGAAAATCTGATGAAATTTGAAGTGACTATAAGTCTTCAGAAAATCTGATGGAATTTGAAGTGAATATAAGTCTTCAGAAAATCTGGTGAAAATTGAAGTGAACATCAATCTTAAGATAATCTGATGAAATTTTAAGTGAACATAAGTCTTCAGAAAATTTGATGAAATTTGAAGTGAATATAAGTCTTCAAAAAATCTTAAGAAAATTGATGTGAGAATACATCTTAAGATAATTTGATGATATTTGAAGTGAACATAAGTCTTCAGAAAATCTGATAAAATTTGAATGAAATATAAATCCCAAAAAATTCTGATGATATTTGAAGTGAATAATTGTCTCCAGAAAATCTGGTGAAACTTGAAGTAAATATAAGTCTTCAGAAAATTAAATGAAATTTGAAGTGAATATAAGTCTTCAGAAAATCTTGTTAAAATTGAAGTGAACATAAATCTTAAGATAATCTGATAAACTTAAAGTGAATATATGTCTTCAGAAAACCAGATAAAATTTTAAGTGAATAATAGTCTTCAAAAAATACGATGAAATTTATAGCGAATATAAGTCTTCACATAATCTGATGAAATTTGAAGTTAATATTAGTCTTCAAAAAATCTGGTGAAGCTTGAAGTGAATATAAGTCTTCACAAATCTGGTGAAAATTGAAGTGAACATAAATCTTAAGATAATTTGATGAAACTTGAAGTGAATATAAGTCTTCAGAAATTCTGATGAAATTTTAAGTGAATATAAGTCTTCCGAAAATCTGATGAAATTTGAAATGCATATAAGTCTTCAAAAAATTTTGTGAAAATTGAAGTGAACATAACTCTTAAGATAATCAGATAAAATTTGAAGTAAATATAAGTCTTCAGAAAATCTGATGAAATTTGAAGTGAATATAAGTCTTCAAAACTTTTATGAATATTGAAGTGAACTTACATCTTAAGATAATCTGATGAAATTTGAAGTGAATATAAGTCTTCAGAAAATCTGGTGAAAATTGAAGTGAACATCAATCTTAAGATAATCTGTTGAAACTTTAAGTGAATATAAGTCTTTAGAAAATCTAATGAAATTTGAAGTGAATATAAGTCTTCAAAAAAGCTTATGAAAATCGAAGTGAACATACATCTTAATGTAATATGATGAAATATGAAGTGAATATAAGTCTTCAGAAAATCCACTAAAATTTGAAGGAAATATAAATCTTAAAAATATATGATGAAATTTGAAGTGTATATAAGTCTTCAGAAAATCTGGTGAAACTTGAAGTAAATATAAGTCTTCGGAAAATTAGATGAAATTTTAAGTGAATATAAGTCTTCAAAAAAATTTGTTCAAATTGAAGTGAACATAAATGTTAAGATAATCTGATAAATTTGAAGTGAAAATATGTCTTCAGAAAATGAGATGAAATTTAAAGTGAATATAAGTCTTCACATAATCTGCCGAAATTTGAGGTTAATATAAGTCATCAAAAAATCTGGTGAAACTTGAAATGAATATTAGTCTTCAGAAAATTAGATAAAATTTGAGGTGAATATAAGTCTTCACAAATCTAGTTAAAATTGAAGTGAACATCAATCTTAAGATAATTTGATAAAAGTTGAAGTGAATATAAGTCTTGAGAAAATCTGATGAAATTCGAAGTGAATATAAGTCTTTAGAAAATCTGGTGCAAATTGAACTGAACATAAATCTTAAGATAATCTGATGAAATTTGAAGTGAATATTGTAACACCCCAATATTACCCAATGTTTAATATACAAAAATCAGAGTAATTTAAAATTTCACAATTCAATACTGAGGCGTCACACCTTCAAAAACAACTCACTTTAAACTATTTGCTTTAAAGTATAAATCTCAGATACATAGCCTCGCTGCAAATTATAATTTGATTCATAAAAATGCAACATTTCCCTTATTGAACTTCCTCATCAAAATCATGTTTTTATAATTTATGATTCTTATTTACAAAGGCAAACAACAAAAGAACAACAACAAGACAACATAATAATCCCCAAGTACGTATCGAAAATTAATCGACCGACTAATAGCATATATACTCCATCTTCATAACTCACGTTACCAATATATAGGTAACGAAACAAGTAAAGGTGAGATAATCCAAAACATATAATTAAAGGATGATAATATATATATATATATATATATATATATATATATATATATAGTTTCGGAATTAGAAAGGGTATGAATTAATAAGTGTAATTCCAACACATAATCAAAACTCACTTACTTCACTCGCCATCCTAATGTGTATAATCTACGCTTTATCACCATAACCTCGTCGGCATAAAACGTCACAACAACACATAAACTTCCATCACCACAAGAATCATCACAAGCTAATACATCACTAACTAACACGGCAGTTTTAAACGACAACATCAACCAACAACATTAAATAATGCTAATAATATAAGCAACATAAACTAATCATGACAAATTGGCTAAAGCCCATCTTCACTTTTGGCATAAAGCCCATCATCGCTTTTGGCATAAAAGCCCATCATCGCTTGTGGCATAAAGCCCATCATCACAAACATTATCGCAAACATCATCACATACTATTTGCATTAAGAACTTCATCAAGTTAAATCATCACAAAACTCATTATTAGCCATCAAATAAAACTCAATACCAAAAGACTCCAAAATAAACATAATGGACTCCATGAGACACGACTATGCATGTGGTACCCATCGCTGTCAATTCGGGACACTTGGCATAAAGTCGATCTTCGCTCGCATAAAAGCCATCATCGCTGGCATAAAAGCCCTTCGCTATGAAATGTATATGACTCGACAATAAAACAACACAACACAAAAACATCATCATCGCTCATCCAAATTGGCATGAAGCCCACATCGCCATAATTTATCCAAAACAAGATAAATATATCATCGCATCATAATTGCATTATGCAAAAAGACTAATAAATTCATCAAAAGTCATGCATTCACAAATCGGAAGCATTTATTAACAACATCAATTTAATCATCACATCATCATGTACAAAAACATATATCATCGATTGCATATCAACAAGTATTCATTAATAAATACATCGCAAAACTTACGCTTATTCATACCGCATCATTATCAATTAATTCACTAAATTCAAAACGAAAATAGTCAAACACTTATAATCGCAAAGCCATTCCTAATAACCGCATTAATCATAATTGTCAACGCCGAAATCGGATTGTCCATACGCCTTAAATCTACTACAACATAATCCGATTCAATTCTACCGTAAAATTGGCCTATTTCGGTCGCCAAAACTCACAATTTCGAAAACTAACTTCACCACTATGTTCTACGCCAAACTTAGCTAGCACGTCAATGTTCGTTGAATTCGAGCAACTTGTTTTCCGCTAAATTTATCAATCGGAAATCTGAACATAATCGGTTCCAAATTAAATCGGCTAACTTATGTCATATTTGTATATAATTAATATAATTATTTAAGATATGAAATATGAAAAATAAAATAAAACAGAAACTATAAACATAATTATGCAGGACATGTAATACTTGAAACCATAAAACAGGAGACAGTAAAAATGCAACTCCCTCCTAGCAAGAACAAAGGGACAACGTCCCCATTAAGCACACGAGAAAGGGGGGCTGAACGTCCCACCCATACAAGTGCATTCATGGCACTTTTTTTTTTTTGTTTCAATTTTCTAAAACATTTTCCAAAACAAAAACCTGCATTATTTCATTTCATTTCTTTTTTTTTTCCTGTAAACTTACAGTATTCATGAAATTAATATAGTTTAATTTTTATTTTCTAAATTCTTCTTAACTAATTCAATAACAATCCAACAACAACAATAACACCTAAATCAATTCCTCTAACCTCTATCAAAATCACCCAACACAACTCATAAACCCTAAAATAAATTTTTATCCCAAATCAAAAATATACTAAATCAAACCCTAACTATAAGCATTGGAAAATCAAACCCCTTACCATGGAAGCTTTGATGATTCAAGATGCTCCAACAAAACCCCAATCAATGCTTGCTCTTGCTCTTGCTCCTCTTCTTCTTCTTCTTCTTCTCCTTCTTCAAACCCTCACTTTCTCTCTCAAGTTTCTATTCTTGGTGTGTTTGGAAAAATGGGAAGAAAAACAAAGGAAATGGTTTTATATGGTTGTTTCTACTAGCTTCCTCTCATGCTCTTGTTTGGTTTTGGTGTTTTGGAATGGAAGGAAAATGAGGAGAAATGGTTCTTATAATGGTATTTTCCTTACTATAAAGCCAAGGGTGAAAAACCCAATTCTCACCAAATGCTCCCCACACCCTTAACTTAATTATATCTTTAATTCAATCAACTAAAATAATTCTGGGGGATTTAAATATCGGATCCGAATAATAATTTACAAGACCGAACGGAACATCCCCTAATATATTAATAGATATATTAATTAACACAATTATTCTCGTCGCAAAATAAACATCGATCGGTAACTCGAAAATATTAATATAATTTAATATTAATTAAAAACGGGCGTTACAAATATAAGTCGTCAGAAAATCTGGTGAAATTTAAAGTGAATATAAGTCTTCAAAAAATCTTATGAAAATTAAAGTAAGAATGCATCTTAAGATAATCTGATGAAAATTGAATTGAAAAATAGTCTTCAGAAAATCCGATAAAATTTGAAGGAAATATAAATCTTAAAAAAATCTAATGAAATTTTTTAGTGAATGTAAGTCTTCAGAAAATCTGGTGAAACTTGAAGAAAATATAAGTCTTCAGAAAATTAAATGAAATTTGAAGTGAATATAAGTCTTCAGAAAATCTCGTTAAAATTGAAGTGAATATAAGTCTTCAGAAAAACTGATGAAATTTTAAGTGAATAATAGTCTTCAGAAAATCTTATGAAATTTAAAGCGAATATAAGTATTCACATAATCTGGCGAAATTTGAAGTTAATATAAGTCCTCAAAAAATCTAGTGAAACTTGAAGTGAACATAAGTCTTTAGAAAATTAGATGAAATTTGAAGTGAGTATAAGTCTTCACAAATCTGGTTAAAATTGACGTGAACATAAATTTTAAGATAATTTGATGAAATTTGAAATGAATATAAGTCTTCAGAAAATTTGATAAAATTTGAAGTGAACATAAGTCTTCAAAAAATCTTATGAAAAATGAAGTGAACATACATCTTAAGATAATCTGATGAAATTTGAAGTGAACATATGTCTTTAGAAAATCCGATAAAATTTGAAGGAAATATAAATCCTTACAAAATCTGATGAAATTTAAAGTGAATATAAGTTTTCAGAAAATTCGGTGAACCTTGAAGAAAATATAATCCTTCAAAAAATTAAATGAAATTTGAAGTGAATATAAGTCTTCAGAAAATCTGGTGAAACTTGAAATGAATATAAGACTTCCGAAATTTAATTGAAATTTGAAGTGAATATAAGTCTTCACAAATCTTGTTAATATTGAAGTGAACATAAATCTTAAGGTAATTTGTTGAAATTTGAAGTGAATATAAGTCTTTAGAAATTCTGATGAAATTTGAAGTGAATATAAGTCTTTAGAAAATCTGATGAAATTTGAAGTGAATATAAGTCTTCGGAAAATCTGATGAAATTTGAAGTGAATATAAGTCTTCAGAAAATCTGAAGAAATTTGAAGTGAATATAAGTCTTCAGAAAATCTGATGAAATTTGAAGTGAATATAAGTCTCCAAAAATCTTATGAAAATCGAAGTGAACATACATCTTAAGATAAGCTGATGAAATTTGAAGTGAATATAAGAATTCGGAAAATCCGATGAAATTTGAAGGAAATATAAATCTTAAAAAACTGAATAAATTTTAAGTGAACATAAGTCTTCAAAAAATCTAGTGAAACTTGAAGTGAATATAAGTCTTCAGAAAATTAGATGAAATTTGAAGTGAAAATAAGTCTTCAGAAAATTTGGTTAAAATTTATCTGAATATAAGTCTTCAGGATATCTAATGAAATTTCAAGTCAACATAAATCTTAAGATAATCTAATGAAATTTTAAGTGAATATAAGTCTTCAGATAATCTGATGAAGTTTAAAGTGAATATAAGTCTTCAAAAAATCTAATGAAATTTGAAGTGAATATAAGTCTTCAAAAAATCTTATGAAAATCGAAGTGAACATATATCTTAAGATAATCTTATGAAATTTGAAGTGAATATAAGTCTTCAGAAAATCCAATGAAATTTGAAGGAAATTTAGGTCTTCAGAAAATCTGATGAAATTTGAGGTGAATATAAGTCTAAAGAAAATCTGGTGAAAATTGAAGTGAACATAAATCTTAAGATAATCTGATGAAATTTGAAGTCAATATAACTCTTCACAAAATCTGATGAAATTTGAAGTGAATATCAATCTTCAAAAAATCTTATGAAAATTGAAGTGAACATACCAATTAAGATAATCTGATGAAATTAGAAGTGAATAAAAGTCTTCAGAAAATCAAATGAAATTTGAAGGAAATATGAATCTTAAAAAAATCTGATGAAATTTGAAATGAATATAAGTCTTCAGAAAATCTGGTGAAACTTGAAGTGAATATAAGTCTTCAGTAAATTAGATGAAATTTGAAGTGAATATAACTCTTCACAAATCTAGTTAAAATTGAAGTGAACATAAATCTTAAGATAATCTAATGAAATATGATATGAATATAAGTCTTCAGAAAATTTGATGAAATTTGAAGTGAATATAAGTCTTCAGAAAATCTGATGAAATTTGAAGTGAATATAAGTCTTCAGAAAATATGATGAAAATTGAAGTGAATATCAGCCTTCAAAAAATTAGAGTAAACTTGAAGTGAATATAAGTCTTCATAAAATCTGGTAAAACTTTAAGTGAATATAAGTCTTCTGAAAATTAGATGAAATTTGAAGTGAATATAAGTCTTCAGAAATCTAGTTAAAATTGAAGTGAACATAAACCTTAAGATAATCTGATGAAATTTGAAATGAATATAAGTCTTCAGAAAATCTAATGAAATTTGAAGTGAAAATAAGTATTCAGAAAATCTGATGAAATTTGACGTGAATATGAGTCTTCAGAAAATCTGATGAAATTTGAAGTGAATATAAGTCTTCAGAAAATCTGATGAAATTTGAAGTGAATATAAGTCTTCAATAACTCTTATGAAAATCGAAGTGAACATACATCTTAAGATAATTTGATTAAATTTAAGGTGAATATAAGTCTTCAGAAATTCCGATGAAATTTGAAGGAAATATAAATCTTAAAAAATTAATGATATTTGAAGTGAACATAAGTCTTCAGAAAATATGGTGAAACATGAAGTGATATATAACTCTTCAGAAAATTAAATGAAATTTGAAGTGAATATAAGTCTTCATAAAATTTGGCTAAAATTTATTTGAATATAAGTCTTCAGAATATCTAATGAATATAAGTATTCAGATAATCTGATGAAATTTTAAGTGAATATAAGTCTTCAGAAAATCTGAAGAAATTTGAAGTGAATATAAGTCTTCAAAAAATCTTATGAAAATCGAAGTGAACATACATCTTAAGATAATCTGATGAAATTTGAAGTGAATATAAGTCTTCATAAAATCCAATGAAATTTGAAGGAAATATAAGTCTTGAAAATGAAAATATAAGTCTTCAAAACGATGAAATTTGAAATATAATCTCATGAAATCTATAAGTGAATATAATTTAAAATATATAAATTGAAGGAAAATAAATTAATAATCTTAAGATAATCTGAATTAAAATTTGAAAATTAATATGAAATAATGAAATAAGAAATCAAATGAATATAAGTCTTAAAATGAAATTGAATAATAAATGAAACTTGAATATATAATTGAATTTATAAATCTTAAGATAATGAAATTTGAAGTGAAATAATAAAATTGAAATTTGAAGTGAATATAAGATCTAGAATTGAAGTGAATATAAAATTCTAATGAAATTTGAAGTGAATATAATCAAAAATATAATCAAGTATAATCAATCGAAATTTGAAGTGAATATAAGTCTTCAGAAAATCCGATTAATTTGAAGGAAATATAAATCTTAAAAAAAACTGATGAAATTTGAAGTGAACATAATTCTTCAAAAAATATGGTGAAACTTGAAGTGAATATAATTCTTCAGAAAATTAGATGAAATTTGAAGTGAATATAAGTCTTTAGAAAATTTGGTTAAAATTTAAGTGAATATAAGTCTTCAGAACATGTAATGAAATTTGAAGTGAACATAAATCTTAAGATAATCTAATGAAATTTTATGTGAATATAAGTCTTCAGATAATCTGATGAAATTTGAAGTGAATATAAGTCTTCAGAAAATCTGATGAAATTTGTAGTGGATATAAGCCTTTAGAAAATCTGGTGAAAATTGAAGTGAACATAAATCTTAAGATAATTTTATGAAATTTTAAGTGAATATAAGTCTTCAGAAAATCTGATGAAATTTGAAGGAAATTTAAATCTTGAAAAAATTGGATGAAATTTGAAGTGAATATAATTCTTCAGAAAATCTGATTAAATTTGAAGTGAATATAAGTCTTCAGAATATCTGGTGAAAATTGAAGTGAACATAAATCTTAAGATAATATGATGAAATTTGAAGTGAATATTGTAACACCCCAATTCTACCCAAAGTTTTTTATATGCAAAAATCAGAGTAATTTTAAAATTTCATAAATTAAATACTGAGGCGTTACACCATCAAAAACAACTCACTTTAAAACAATTTACTTTAAAGTATAAATTTCGGATACATAGCATCCCAGGGAAAGATAAATTGGTTCATAGAAATCAAAACATCTCCTTTATTAAACTTCCTCATCAAAATCATGTTTTTATGAATTATGGTTCTTATTCACAAAAGGAATGATAACAAAACAACAACAACAAGACGACATAAGTATTTCCCAGTGCTACGACGTAGCGACAATCAATCGACTAACACCATATAGACTCCATCTTCATAACCCTGACGTTACCAATATATAGGTAACGCAAAACAAGTAAAGGTGAGATACTCAAAACATATAATTAAAGGCATGATAATATATATATATATATATATATATATATATATATATATATATATATATATATATAGTTTTAATTATAAAGGGTATAGATTAATAATTGTAATTCCAACACATAATCAAAACTCACTTACTTTACTCGTCATCCTAATGTGTATAATCTACACCTTATCACCATATCCTCATCGGCATAAAACGTCGCAACAACACATAACCCTCCATCACCACGAAATCGTCACAAACTAATACATCACTAATTAACACGGTAGTCTTAAACAACAACATCAACCAACAACATTAAATAATGCAAGTAATATAAGCAATATAACAAATCATCACAAATTGGCTAAAGCCCATCTTCACTTTTGGCATAAAGCCCATCTTCGCTTTTGGCATAAAGCCCATCATCACAACATCATCACAAATATATCTTCGCAATTCAATATCATCCATCAATCAACAAAACCCAACGCCAAACAACTCAAACATAAACATAACCGACTCTGTGAGACACGACTATGTTATGCATGTGGTACCCATCGCTTTTTCCGTAATTAGGGACACTTGGCATAAAGCCGATCTTCGCTCGGCATAAAAGCCTCTTCGCTTGGCATAAAAGCCCTCTTCGCTTATGCAATGTATGTGACTCGACAATAAAACAACACAACACAAAAACAACATCATCGCTCATCCAAATTGGCATAAAGCCCACATCGCCATAATTTATCCAAAACATAATAAATATATCATCGCATCATAATTGCATTATGCAAACATCACTAATAAATTCATCAAAAGTCATACATTCACAAATCGGATGCATTTATTAACAACCTCAATTTAATCATCACATTGCATATCAACATGTATTCTTTAATAAATACACCGTCGCAAAACTTACGTTTATTAACACCACATCGTTATCAATTAATTCACTAAATTCAAACGGAAAAATAGTCAAACGCAATAATCGTCAAGTAATTCCTAATAACGGTATTAATCATAATCGCCGACGTCGAAACCGGATTATCCATACGTACCTGAAATCTACTAAAACACCGTCCGATTCAATTTTACCGTTAATTGGTCTATTTCGGGTCGTCTCGTAAAAACTCACAATTTCGGAAAAACTAACTTCACCACTAAGTTTGCATGAGTTTCAAAAGAAACAAAGGATTAACCTGATTAGATTTTGCTAACTGCGAATCACCACAGAAGAAGTACATATCTGGATGAGTACGCTTCACATCCCGGTCAATCTGCTCTATGATACCGGTATCCTAAAACACACAAACTGTAACATTTACTATCACAATAGCCCTTCAATTTCCGGAGTACAGCACATTATGAGATACATTCAGATAGTTTGTGACATAAAAAGGAGCATTAACTTTATTAAAAATTAAAGGGTCATATGCTAACAAGTACACTGAGGCCATTGTTTAAGGTATTCATAAAAATAAATATTGTCTTGAAAATACAAGTCAAAACATATGTAAAAGTATTAAATACAAAACGTTATGTGGAAGTCACCACTTTTGGTTACTTAAACAATGCACTAAGGCCACTCATTAGCATTTTGCAAAATTAAAGTATCAATAACAGCGAGACCATCAGCTGTATGTGGCAGCGAGTTTGATAAATATAATTAGCTGAAGATCCTGTTATTTTCATTTTCTTTTTCTTTTCTATTTTCATTTCATTTTCATTCTACCTTACTAATAATAATTAATAATAATATTACTCATAATCTCTACACCAATTTTAACTCCTCTAACATTTCAACAATCAACCAACAAAATCATAAAACTCTACTATCAATTTTTCCTCAATTCAAACTAAATCCACCAAACATCTCTTATCACTAACTCACCATCTCTTATCATCAACACAACATATATACCTCAAATACAACATCAAAACATACTTCTACCATCAATTGAGAATTTCAACAACAACAACACAACACCAAAACAATGGCAAACTATAACCCCATGGATCAAAATACTAATTTTTCCTAAATCCACAACATATCCATCAAACCCTAACTATATGGAAAGGAAAATCAAACCCCTTACCTCTAGCTTGGTTGATTGCAAGATGCTCCATCAAAGCCCCAACCTCAAACTCTTGCTCATGATCTTCCCCATCTTCTCCTCCTTGCTCTTCTTCTCAAAACCCTTTTCTTTTCTCTCAAACTCTCAAGTTTCTATTCTTGGCTTTTGTTTTTCAAATGGGAAGAAATGAGGAAAATGGCTTATATAAGTTATGTTTCTTACTAGCTTCCTCACTTTCTCATGTTTGGCTTTGGTGTGTTATGAATGGAAAGAAAATGAGGAGAAATGGTTTATAATATGTTTCTTAGTTGAAAACCCAATTCTCATCAATTACTCCTCACACCCCTAACCAATTCTTACATTATAACACATTAATAATACTTACCAATATCATTTATTCAATCAATTAAAATAATTTCGGGGAACTATATATCGGTCCGAATAATATTTTACCGAACCGAACAAAACATCGCCAAATATATTAATAGATATACCAATTAATATAATTATTTTCATCGCCAAAAATCGCCAAACGATAATTCAAAAATATTAATATAATATAATATTAAATAAAACGGGCGTTACAACTCTCCCCCACTTATTAACTTTTCGTCCTCGAAATTTCAACCCAAACGAACAAAACGTGACATGCCTACGCATTCGTCCACACAATCCTCGCGTCAATTAAACAACATATAAAATATTCCAAACACAAGGGTATCTCCCTAACCACAACGTCTAGACAAGAACAACCATGCCGAGATGCAAATCTCATACAATGCACCCGACAACCAACTAACACCCAACAACTAAACAAGCCGTAAACACACCGGTTCACTCGAGAACCAAACAACCAAGATCGATACTATCATAATGTCTCAACCATAGAATTAGTCACACACTCGAACCGACACCTCGGAAACGAGTCACCAAAGATAGGAACATAAAGTCCTACAACACAACACCGTCACCATCGCTAAAACGAAACAACAAAATGGTTATACAAACCAAAATGAAACAATCAAAATAGGGTAAAACCACGTGCTACACAAACACGAAAAGATGCCTTCATACACGCATAACCACAAACTCAAGAATCACACTTGCGCTTATCGCCTCATTCCGAAAAATCACAAGGTCACATCATCCTTGTAGATTACCAACGTACCACCCTTGAACAAAACAAGTTACTCAAGCATAATCAAAATGAGATACACCACTCATCCTAGGGCTTAAAGCAGATGCGACTATAACTCACTAGTCCAATCCAACAACCTCGCTTACTCGCTAAACAATTCAATGCTTGATGTCTAAACCATGTCACCACCTTAATGCATAAGATGTCAACAGAAACAACTTGGTTAAACCTCAACTTTACAATCACTCAAAATGGATGCAAAGCGCACCCATCCGTACACCTCGCAACGTCCTTCATCAACTCAAGAATCACTCTTTCATAACTTTCCATCGTCCCAAGTGGTAACTCAATCACAACACTCTCTCGAGAACTCTACTTATCAACGTCATCCCTTACCCCTGCAATTACAACATAGGTTGGACTTAGAACCATAACCTAAACTTTATGGAATCCAACACGAATGCCGTCGCGACCGACTTTAGTCACAATTAGAACATTCTCCTAAAAAAACATCAATCATCTTAAGGTTCCTGGGGCTACTAAACCGTCACAAAATTCCTTACCGTCAAGGATTCTGAGCTTAAATTTCAACAAGTGTCCCAAAACAAACATGCAACATTCTGCAAAATAACAAATCCCGAATCAGATATTCTTGGTTTATCCGCGATATCAACATACTAAGCTCAACAATAGATGAAGTCTCTTTATAAATTGCACTCAAACTTGAATTGTCTTCAACAATTCCAATCCCCTCATTGCTAACATCTGCACCTCTAAAATTCCAAATGATCACAACAGCATCAACCTCTAACTCACAAGTGCGACAATTGTTCCTTATGAAATTCAAATCCTTCCAAGGTAGTAATACACTTTTCCAACTCTATGTCGAAATACATCTTAAGTCCAAAATGGAATATCACAATACGCCGCACAAGGTTCTTCAGTACTAAACAAAACCAAAATCAAAGCATTCTCTAAACTTTCCAATGGCTCAAACAAATTCGCTTACCATCGTGAAGTTCAATTAGTGACTCAACCATCTCAAGTCAAAGTACTCACGATCAAAACCAACTTATAAAAAGGATTTTCCGTCAAACTCACAAAGTTAACCATCCAAAATAAAGGAACTTCTAAGCTCTGAAATAACCCCTTAAAGTCTTCTACAAGATACAAAATAAATCTTCGCGGAACCGTCCAAAATATCACCGTCTAGGTCACTTACTTAAAGCACTCACGTCTAACAATTTAAAACCCTATCTTTACAATACTCGACATGCACCAATCTAACTTCACTCATCAACGCAGCTGCTTGCCACAATTCCTTAACTTGATGTGAACCAATTAATATCCATGAACACGAACTAATTCTTACACTACTCGTGAGAGTATCTCGAACATCCAAAATCATACCGACGCATTAGTCACACTAATGACATCAACAAACACTCGCCCTGACCATACACTATCTTGAAAAACATAGTCTAAACGTCTTCAGTTCTCACACTAACCCGTAGACGGCCAGACTTCACATAGATCTCACTAAACAAAAAAATTCCAAGTGACTGATTCATCCAAATATCAATTCTCAGAAGTAAATATAAGTCTTCAGAAAATCCGATGAAGTTTGAAGGAAATATAAATCTTTAAAAAATTTCACGAAATTTGAAGTGAACATAACTCTTCAGAAAATCTGGTGAAACTTGAAGTGAATATAAGTCTTCAAAAAATTAGATGAAATTTGAAGTGAATATAAGTCTTCAGAAAATCTGGTTAAAATTGAAGTGAACATAAATCTTAAGATAATTTGATGAAATTTTAAGTGAATATAAGTCTCCAGAAAATATGATGAAATTTGAAGTGAATATAAGTCTTCAAAAAATCTTATGAAAATCGAAGTGAACTTATATCTTAAGATAATCTGATAAAATTTGAAGTGAATATAAGTCTTCACAAAATCCGATGAAATTTGAAGGAAATATAAATCTTAAAAAAATCTGTAGAAATTTGAAGTGAAAATAAGTCTTCAGAAAATCTGGTGAAACTTAAAGTGAATATAAGTCTTCAAAAAATTAGATTAAATTTGAAGTGAATATAAGTCTTCAGAAAATTAGATGAAATTTAAAGGAAATATAAATCTTAAAAACATCTGACAAAATTTGAAGTGAATATAAGTCTTCAGAAAATCATGTGAAACTTTATTGAATATTAATCTTCACAAAATTAGATGAAATTTGAAGTGAATATAAGTCTTCAGAGAATCTGGTTAAAATTTAAGTTAATATAAGTCTTCAGAAAATCTAATGAAATTTGATGTGAATATAAGTCTTCAGAAAATTAGATGAAATTTGAAAGATGTATAAATTTTAAAAAAATCTGATGAAATTTGAAAGAAATATAAATCTTAAAAAATTCTGATGAAACTTTAAGTGAATATAAGTCTTTAGAAAATCTGGTGAAACATTAAGTGAATATAAGTCTTCAGAAATCTAGTTAAAATTTAAGTGAACATAAATCTTAAAATAATCTGATGAAATTTGTAGTGAATATAAGTCTTCAGAAAATCTGATGAAATTTGAAGTGAATATAAATCTTTAATGATTGTTTGAGCACCAGCGGCCTATGTGGAAGGTATTTGAGTGGTCTGCTCACTTCGAATCACCCTGGATCAATCCAACCAAGTCCACCTGCATACAGCTCAAATGAAAACTCGAATCCTGGGTTAGAGGTGTTACAGATGGCTGTTTATGATCTGCATCATCTCTATGATGTTTATGGATGATGTTTGAATGATTAGAACTCAATTTAATCAAGCCAAGCTATGGATTCGAATTCTAAGGCAGTTTTGAAAGCATAATGACATGAGATGTGAAAACTGGTTTCTAGCTTTACCTATGTTTATTTTAGGTTTCAAACAGGTTTCATATTGATGTTAAAACATATTAGACACCAAATTACTTAAGATTTTTCACTAGTTTTCAAAATTGCAAGTTTTCACAAATTGAACTATGATTCATGAAATTTTGAGAAAGTGGAATGAAAGCATGTACTTGCATGGCTTTGGTGTGTTTGAACTTGAAAATGATACCTCTATTTATAGGTCAAGATTTCTGAAATGTTAGGCACAAAGAAATGGCATTGGTAATTCAAACTTGCCTTAGAGGGCAAGGAAGTCTTTTTGCAAAAGGAAAAGGAAACTTCCTTTTTAACCATGTGTGAAAATCCAACTTTGATCGTATCCTTCAATAATTACTTTCAACTGATATTTATCAGTTCTATCTCAATTTGGCAAGGTGGCATTGCTTCTAGAAGAAGAAATTCAAAAATGACCTATAATCTTGAAGTTTTGAACTTGAAATCCATGGTTATGGAGCCTTATGTTTCAATTTCAAAATTATAGCTAGACTCCATGGATTTGAGAGTTCTTGGACATTTTGGAAATCTTGTTTCAAGGGCTACAACTTTCATGTTTTGAGTTTTTTCCAAATCAAAGTGGAACTATGTGAAAAAATGCCATGAAGTTTGGAAAAAGTACAAAATTTTAACACTTGAAAATTTTTCAAAGTGTTAGAAATTTTGACATTTTGTTGACTTTTTCAAATTCTTTGATTTTTTATGATCATGATGGATCATTTGAAGTATTTTGATGTTGGAAAAGGTTTTGTCTTGAAAAAATTGACCAAAAGTCAAAGTTTGACTTTTCAATGCAGATGAAATTTCATCAGATGTTTCAGAAATTGACTGATGAAGTCTGTGAACTTTTGTGATGTTTTGAATCCAGAAATTAGGTCAACATGTTGTATCTAAGATATAATGATCAATCTCTAACCAAAAAAGTCATTCATTGCTCAAAAAATCAGAAAATACTCATGCTCGACCAAAACCCTAATTGGTCGATCCTCGATTGATTAATGAGAAAAGTTGGATATCTGATGATCAGAGGTTGATATTTTGATCAAGATAGGTCAAATGAAGTGAGTAAAACTCAAACCCTAGTTGGTTGCCTCTTGAATCAGATGAAAATTTGATGAAACCCTAATTTTGACCTGTAAATGCTACACCCGATTAATTCTGTTCTGAACTGTTAGTTATGCAATGATGCAAATGCGAGGTGGTATATTAGGTCAAAAATTGGGGTATGACAGGTATATTTTGGATTTCGGATAAAAATTGATTTTTAGGGTTTATGAGTTGTGTTGAGTGATTTTGATAAAGATTAGAGGAATTGATTTAGGTGTTATTTTTGTTGTTGGATAGTTATTGAATTAGTTAAGAAGAATTAAAATTAGAAAAACTAAATTATATTAAGTTTTATAAACACACTATCAGTTTGTAAAAAGAAAAGAAAATTTTGCAGTTTTTTTTTGTAAGTTAGAATTTATGAAACAAGTAGGCAAACAAATGGAATTTTAGAAGTTAATTAAATGAGCATGTGTCGTGGGGTCCCCCTTTCCTTTGCCTTATTTGAAATGTGCCTTGTTGTTTCAAGAGGAGGGAGTTTTTGGCATATTACTGTTTCTCTAGTTTTTCTTGTTTCAGTATGTGGTTTCTACAATGAAAAAAAAAGTTTCTGTTTTATTTTATTTTCATAATTTCATTTATTAAATAATTATATTAATTAAATAAAATTATGATATAAGTTAGCCGATTAAATTTAAAACCCGATTATGTTCCGATTTTCCGATTTCGGTAAATTCGACGACGGAGCAAGTTGCTCCGAATCCAACGAAAATTGACGTGCTAGCTAAGTTCGACGTGTAGAACGTAGTGGTGAGGTTAGTTTTTGGAAATTACGAGTTTTTACGAGACGACCCGAAATAGGCCAATTAACGGTAAAATTGAATCGGACGGTGTTTTATTAGATTTAAGGTACGTATGGACAATCCGATTTCGACGTCGACGATTATGATTAATACCGGTTATTAGGAATTACTTTCGCGACGATTATTGACGTTTTGACTATTTTTCCGTTTTCGGAATTTAGTGAATTAATTGATAACGATGCGGTGTTAATAAACGTAAGTTTTGCGACGGTGTATTTATTAAAGAATACTTGTTGATATGCAATGTGATGATTAAATTGAGGTTGTTAATAAATGCTTCCGATTTGTGAATGCATGACTTTTGATGAATTTATTAGTGATGCTTGCATAATGCAATTATGATGCGATGATATATTTATCTTGCTTTGGATAAATTATGGCGATGTGGGCTTTATGCCAATTTGGATGAGCGATGATGTTGTTTTTGTGTTGTGTTGTTTTATTATCGAGTCACATACATTTCATAAGCGAAGAGGGCTTTTATGCCAAGCGATGATGGCTTTTATGCCGAGTGAAGATCGGCTCTATGCCAAGTGTCCCTAATTACGGACAAAGCGATGGGTACCACATGCATAACATAGTCGTGTCTCATGGAGTCGGTTATGTTTATGTTTGAGTTGTTTGGCGTTAGGTTTTTGTTGATTGATGGAGGATATTGAATTGCGATGATATATGATGTGATGATGTTTGTGATGATGGGCTTTATGCCAAAAGCGAAGATCGGCTTTATGCCAAAAGCGAAGATGGGCTTTAGCCAATTTGTGATGATTTGTTATGTTGCTTATATTATTAGCATTATTTAATATTGTTGTTGATGTTGTTGTTTAAGACTACCGTGTTAATTAGCGATGTATTAGCTCGTGACGATTTCGTGGTGACGGAGGGTTATGTGTTGTTGCGACGTTTTATGCCGATGAGGTTATGGTGATTTAGTGTAGATTATACACATTAGGATGGCGAGTAAAGTAAGTGAGTTTTTATTATGTGTTGGAATTACACTTATTAATCCATACCCTTTATAATTCCGAAACTATATATTTATATATTTTATCATGCCTTAATTATATGTTTTGGAGTATCTCACCCTTTACTTGTTTCGCCGTTACCTATATATTGGTAACGTGCAGGTTTTGAAGACGGAGTCTATAGCTGCTGTTAGTCGAGTCGGTGTCGCTCTGATACGTAGCACTCGGGGGGAAATTATTTATGTCGTCTTGTTGTTGTTGTTTTATTATTATTCCCTTTGTGAATAAGAACCATAATTTATAAAAATATGATTTTGATGAGGAAGTTTAATAAAGGAGATGTTTTGATTTCTATGAATCAATTTATGTTTTCATGTGTGCTATGTATCCGAAATTTATACTTTAAAGTAAACTGTTTTAAAGTGAGTTGTTTTTGATGATGTAACGCCTCAGTAATTAATCTATGAAATTTTAAAATTACTCTGATTTTTGCATAATTAAACTTTGGGTAGATTTGGGGTGTTACACTTTTGGCATAAAAGCCCACCATCACAAACGTCATCACAAAACAAGATATCATATAACATCGCAATTCATCATAAGCCATCAAAGAAAACTCAATACCAAAAGACTCCAAAATAAACATAATGGACTCCATGAGACATGACCATGTTATGCATGTGGTACCCATCGCTTTGTCCATAATTAGGGACACTAGGCGTAAAGCCCATCTTCGCTCGGCATAAAAGCCATCTTCGCTCGGCATAAAAGCCATCATCGCTTGGCATGAAAGCCCTCTTCGCTTATGAAATGTATGTGACTCAATAATAAAGACCACACAACAAATATCATCATCGCTCATCACAATTGACATAAAGTCTACATCGCCATAATTTATCCACATACAGATAAATATATCATCGCATCATATTTGCATTATGCAAATCATCACTAATAATTCATCATCATCAAAATCATGCATTCACAAATCGGAAGCATTCATTAACAACATCAATATAATCATCACAACATCATGTACAAAGACATATATTATCGCATTGCATATCAACAAGTATTTATTAATAAATACACCGTCGCAAACATAATGTTTATTTACACCGCATCATTATCAATTAATTCGCCAAATTCCAAAATGGAAAAATAGTCAAAACGTCAATAATCGTCGCGAAAGTAATTTCTAATAACCGATATTAATCATAATCATCAACGTCGAAATCGGATTGTCCATACGTGCCTTAAATCTACTAAAACACAATCCTATTCAATTTTACCGTAAATTGGCTTATTTCGGGTCGTCTCGCAAAAACTCGTAATTTTTAAAAACTAACCTCACCACTACGTTCTACACGTCGAACTTAGCTAGCACGTCAATTTTCGTTGAATTCGGAGCAACTTGCTCCGTCGCCGAATTTACCAGAATCGGAAAATCGAAACATAATCGGGTTCTAAATTTAATAGGCTATCTTATCCCCTAATTATATTTTATTAATACCAACTAGTAGTATATGAAATTGAGATAATTGAAACACACAGAGGCTAAAGATCACAATTATGCATAAACATAATTCTGCAGAAAACAGCATTTTCCAACATACAGAAAATGCAAAACAGAAAAATTTGCGTGGCACCCCTAAGCACTAGGAGGCGGACGCCCTAAGCCTCCCAATGGGATGGAGACAGACGCCCTACATGTGGGACGGTCGCCCCTTCACTTGAGGTGGGCGCCTCCCATCATGTACAATCTTCATTCGTCTTCTTCCTTGCAAACAGGCAGGGTGTTTTGTGTTTTACAGTTTTTCTTCATTGTTATTGTTTTACTGTTAGTTTTTCCCTTTTCCATTTCCATTTCTACTTCCATTTTATAAATCACATACTACAATACTAATAACATCATATGCATAATCTCTACACCTAATTCAACTTCTCTAAACATTTTCAACAATCAACCAACCAAACCCTATAAATCATCTATCAAATTTCCCTCAAATCCAAAATATAATCATCAAAACCCCAACTATATGGATAGAGAAATCAAACCCCTTACCTCTAGTTTGGATGATCCATGGTGATGCTACAAAGCTCAACCTCAAGCTTCCCCTCTTGCTCTCTTGTTCTTCTTCTCTCCTTCTTCTTTCCAAAACCCTCTTTTCTCTCAAGCTTCTATGTTAGGTTGTTGTTGTTGGGAAAGGAAAGAAAAACAAAGGAAAGGGTTTTATAATGATGTTTCTACTAGCTTCTTTTCTATGTTTGCTTTGTGTTTTGCCAAAGGAAAGAAAACAAGGAGAAGTGTTTGGATGGAAAGAAAATGAGGAAAGTGGTTTTATGATAACCTTACTAGTAAACTAAGGTGTAAACCCAATCCTTCCCAATTAATCCTCACACTCCTAATTTATTAATTTAATTAATTCAATCAATTAAAATAATTCCGGGGAATTAAATATCGGATCCGAATAATATTTTATCGAACCGAACGGAATAACACCCGGACAGAACACAACGTCGCCAGATAAATTAATAGATATATTAATTAATATGAATATTCTCGTCGCAAGACAAATATCGATCAGTAATTCGAAAATATTAATATAATATAATATTAATTAAAAAAAACGGGCGTTACACATGAGGTTATTTCAGCCATCTTACAATGGTATTGGTAGAGATTGAACTTTGCATCTAAATGATTTGTTTGTTTAATTTTGTGGGAGTTCGATGTTGATTCTCACATACAACTTCATTATTCTGTATTGGAACTCATAATTGGTGTTGATTAATTATGAGAACTCTGGGATTAACGACGTTGATCTTTGGTACGATGGGGCATGGTGGAATGCAAGAATATTAATCCAACTTGCAAATTAGTCACATAATCTAAGATTAGGTGTTATAAATAATAAAGATTAAAAAAAGTATCTTAAATCTCCATGTGTATATATATATATATATATATATATATATATATATATATATATATATATATATATATATATATATATATATATATATATATATATATATATATATATATATATATATATATATATATATATATATATATATATATATATATTAAAAATCTTGATTGAATTTATACACAATTGTGCTCTTGAATTGAACATGACCTACGCTGAACCATATCGAACATGGCCTACGCAGAACTATATATTATTTTACACAATATTAAATTATTATTTTAAGATAAAAACTTCGATAGAATTTTACCATTAAATATACTTAATAATATACTTCACAAATAATTAATAATAATAAAATGTTTATTTTATATAAAAATAAAATAATTAATATAATAAATAATATAATAAACCCATTATGTTGAACATAAAAAAAAAATATATAAAAAAATTAACATATTAATAACGTTTTACATATATCTCTCTGTAAAATAATCATTCAAAAATACATATCAATTTAATTGTATGGACTAAAACTACGTAAAAACAATTTTTAAAATGACCAAAATTGCATACTCGGATAAATATTTATAGAAAATAAAAATATTTAAGCCAATATTATTTGATGTCGGTATGCTTATAGTTTTGACAAGTGAAAAGTTATTGAGTGATGATGATGGTGAGTTAGATCCTCCATTAATTTAGAATAAGACAAGTAGAGTTTGTCTATAATCAACACATAATAAAACCATAACGTGCACCTTAATCAAACAACACCCGATCATTCATTCACACCACCAACAACCACTTTCTTCTTGTGGTTCAAAGTTGAAACGCAAGGTATCATTTCTACTTTCTTCTTCAGTTTGTCGTTAAACTGTTTGATGAAATGCCTAACTGAGTTTTTCTTTTCAAAAAACAGATGGAGTTGACTTTAACCGAACAAGATGCGGCTCATTGGGTTTACAGAGGTGAAGGTGCTGCTAATATTGTTGTCTCATACACTGGTTCATCTCCTTCTTATGTATGTTTTTTTCTTCTTCTTTTGTTTATTCTTGTTACTGAATGTTGCTTAATTTTATGTTTGTATTGTGTTTAGAATTTATTTGAGTTTTTCTTATGACACTAAAGCCCTTGTGTCTGTGTTTCATATTTGGATTGGAAAATTTATTTATGATATTTTCAGCTTATTTCAATAGAATTTGCATAATAGCTTATTGGATAAGTGTTTTCCTAGAATAGTTTATTGAATGGGCACTTAAGGCTTCTTCGGATTGACTTGGGGCATGTTTGGATTGGCTACAAGATTGGCAAAATCATGATCAATGATCGTGATTTTGATTAAAAAAGCTACACTTTTGAGCTTCACAAAATCATGGTGCCACTTGGATTTTTCTGAAGTGGCCACTAATCCAAACAATCACCTATTTGAGTCTATCTACTTGTATAAACATTTTCTGAGTTTATCTACTCGGGTTTTGACATGTTCATAAGTTTTTTCAGCTTATTTTCTCAAGCTCTTCAGGGTGGCTTATGAAAAAAAGCATATAGCTTATGTAAAAGTAATTTGACTTCTTTTAACGTTTGTTATAGAAATAGCTTAAATGATAAGCATGTATGTTATAAGCACTTAATTAAGTTTTTTATCCAAAAACTGTTTTTCCAAATGTATCTTACTTAGATTGGGAAAGTGATGCGCATTCGCAAGTCTCCAAGGAAGGCATCAGCGTTGCCGGGAGTGAAGAATACCATAGCTTTGTCTCCGCATGAACGCCTCATCTGGAAAGAAGTACATGAACTTATTTCCTCTTCAGATAAGGAAATTGCTGGCCAACTGTATGTTGATCATGTCATGAAGCCTTTGCTTGGATCCAAATATGTTGATGGTGGGGTATGTAGTCACTGTAGCATTGTTCCTGCTACAATTTTTTCCTGTGTTAGATTGATGTTTGTACCCAACTACCCATTAATGGAAAAGTTGTTGTTTTTATCGCATACTCCAACCTTTAAGATTATATTTATAAATCACCAGCCTTTTTATTGATAAAAACGGCTTCTGTGAATTGCCACATTTTCACCAATAAAAAGAAGTTAAGATGTTGCATGAGAAAATTTTGTGATTATGGTCTCTGACCTGCATCTATTTTGATACTTTCTAGACTCACATTCTGGTGACCAAGGAATTCCTAATGACTATCGAGAAGAATGTTGATAGTCAGCGTCCTGCTTGGCGAGTTGATGTTTCCCAGGTTGATAAGCAATGTGATTTTGCTCTTCTCATGTCCGATCATTCAATCTTCCCTCACGGTATTGGGACATGATTTACTAGCAATGTATTGTGTAGCACTAGCATACGAATGTTTTTAAAAGTTATGTAGTAAGCTTCCTGTTTTATTTCAGGTGGTCAAGGATCTAGCCATAGTATATCAGTTGAAATAAAGGTATAGTCTTTTCCATTATGTTATTGTCCTTTGGTTTGTATTTCTCCCATCTAAAATTAGCATTAGTTTAAAATGAGTATCTCTATTTTCTCCAATCATGTTACTGTCCTCTGGCTTGATTGTAACATTTCAACTCTTCTGTTTCTCACAAAGTAGCCTAAATGTGGATTTCTTCCTCTTTCAACATTCATATCTGAAGGAACTGCTATCAAAAAGAAGATAACTCGATTCGAAATGCATCAAGCTCTGAAATTGCAACGTGGAGAGGTACATCTACATCCTACAAAATTTTACTTTGGATCGTTGTTCTCTATAGCTTCTAGCTAGCATTTAATCATGTCTTTTGATTGATGCATTATGAGACACTATCCGTTATTTTTCTAGAAGAACTAAACATGTTAGAAATTTTTTCAATATTTATTCAGGTTTCACAGCGGAGTGTGTACAACCCACTTGATCTGTTCTCTGAATCAAAGGAAAGAGTTCATAAAGCTATAAAAAATCTCTTTACTACCCCTCAAAACAATTTCCGCGTATTTTTGGATGGTTCTCTCACACTCGGAGGACTAGGAGGTGGTGCTGAAAGTACAGATGCATCTATGGCCAAAGTACTTGAAGATGAACTTCACTCGGTCATTCAAGCTGACAATGGCCAACGTACAGAGAACTTATTTACTCTTGTTACTGAAGCTGTGCATAAATCAGGAGTCCTTAATCAGCTCTTGGAGGTTCAGAAGCTTGACTGTTTTGACGTAGAAGGAGCTATACATGCATATTATAACATTACTTTTCAACAGTGCAAGGTGTGTAAAGAATTGAGTAAAGAACAGGCAAAAATATATACCTCCTTGCATTCTGCGTCTTTGGACGAAAGCTTGAGAATCGTAAAGGACTACCTGATAGCAGCTACTGCAAAAGACTGCAGTTTGATGGTATGTTTTAGACCAAGGAAAGAGAATATTTCTGGATCTTCCTACAATACTATATATCTTGAGTCGACTAAACAAGCCTTTGACTATAAGGTATGAACAACTTCATATCGATTATTATTGGTTTAAGTCTTAAGATATTGTACTTGCTTGTGAGATTAGAGGTCTTATTTGACTGCAATTTGACTTGTATTAGGTGCATTTTATCGACCTTGATTTGAAGCGTTTGAATAAAGTGGAAGACTACTATGAGTTAGATAAGAAGATAGTGAGCTGCTACAAACAGATGAACAAAATAGATGATGGAAGAAATGAAGATGCAAAGTTGCAGGGACCTGAAGTTACAAAGTTGCAGGGACCCGAAGTTACAAACTTGAAGGGATCTGAAGTTGCAAACTTGGAGGGACCTAAAGTTGCAAATTTGCAGGGACCTGAAGTTGCATACTGAGACTTTCATAGATTTTTTCCTTACAAAGTGCTGTGATGACAGTCAAAAAGTTAAGTATTTTTCGATGTTAACCTCCTCTCCTCGCCGGTTGTACTACACTAGTATCAAATTTCAGCACAGTGGGACTGTCAGAATCCCTCTTTTACATAACTAGTGTGTTTGTACTTGTATTAACTTTTTCTATTTCTGTTAATTATTTGCTTTTGGAATGCATGGCTGTTTTAATTTTTATTATTACTATTGGATGTAGTCAATAAATGACTCCTAAATCTTAGAAACAAGTACATTGTTGTCCCACGTTCCTATTATGTGATAGTGGTTTTTTCATTCTGCAATGGATAAAAACTTATTTTCTTTAGTATTATCCTCTTCGGCGTATTTTTCTTCATTGTTATATATTTTTTCGTCTACTGTAAATCTACGTATGTGAAGCAGGAGTTATCATCTCACGTAATATATGAAAATAGAAACTGAAACAAGTTTCTCAGAAGTTGCTCCATTTATATTTGATGGGGGACAACTATGACCTTTGAGGGATAAGAATGAAGTCATATCTAGAAGTTGTGGACCTTTGAGAAGTCGTGGTTAAGGATTATAAAGTCCATTCTTTGCCGGATAATCCTACCATGACTTTGTTAAAATATCACAAGGAGGATAAAAAACCACGAAGGAAATGGCAATACCATGTCTTTTTCTGTGTTTCACAAGCCAAACTTCGTGAAATAGAAATTCAATTATTTTCTATTTAAATTTTAAATTAAATATGTTAACTTTTTTGAATTTTTTTTCTTATATTTTGTTAGGACTACCGAAGGCCTTAGAAGAATTTAACTTGACACCCTTCAAATTTAACTTGGTATTCTCCATTTTTGTTATTCCGAGAATATCTTTGGTGGGAAGAACTTTTTTTATGAAATTTTCGAAACCGGTTGCAAAATTTCTGGTACAAGTTGCTAAATTTCTAGTATTATGTACCAAATTTCCGGTAATTTACAAATTCTGGTAGTTATATTCAAATTTCCGGTCTTCTGGAAATTTGAAATTTACCTGTTTGAACCGGAAATTTAGTGTTTGAACCGGAAATTTAGTTTATATTGAAATTTCCAGTAAAACATTAATTCAGAATTTTTAAACACTCGGGATTTTGCCGACACTTTTTCAGGGTTTTAATTGCACTGACACATTGTGTGGTCTGGAATGCATATTCATTTCTTCCTCAATTTCTGATTAAGGCAGAAGTGTATTTCAATGGAAACAACACTCATGTTGAATTCAACCTTCCAGATGACACCACATCCCTCTCCAACTTGAAAGAAAAGAATTAATTAATGCTTGATTCTGATAACAGAAGGGTGAAAAAGATCGAGTTTCAGAAAGATTGGATTGATACAGATGAATTGATGTCTGATTTTGATAACAAAAAGGTGAGAAAGATAGAGTTTCAGGAATTGCTTCCATATCATGTATGCGACATGCTCAGCCTACTCTGTGAGCACGGACATATATGAAGGTCCTCCTAGAAAGCCTCCATTAGTGTGAACTGATGAATCTGTAGGCACACGAGTAGTGGCATATGTATCAGGTGGGAACACCTCATCAGCCTGTTCAACAAGAATCTGCTCAACAATTGACTCCTCCACGACATCCTCCTCAGCAATTGGCTCTGCCGCATGAGCCTCCTTCGAAATAGGTACCTTCTCAAAAGCAGAGTAACTCCACATAAACAAGTACCTCATTAGCAATAGACACTCTAGCAACTCGACATTGAGGTGCGCGAAACTGCGCCTGTTCAGCCAGCAGTTTCCACAAAGAACTGATCGGTGGATGTCATCCAACTCCAACTCGAAACTCAGAAGCTTGAGCCTCATTAGTCTAGGTCTGAGCTTATGCTTTATCAGTCAACTTACCCGCAATTGAACCGTCTTTGCCCTTGGTCCTCATTGAAACAAAGAAAAAATTAGAAAAATTAATGAACTACCGAAATTTTCAAAAATTCTGAGATTTTTTCAAAAAAGTTGACCTACCGGAAATTTCCTAATTTGCGGCATAAAAATTGAACTACCTGATATTTTAAAATTTTCGGTATAAAGTTTTACAAAATAACTAGAAATTTACAAATTTTTGTGAAAATCTACCGGAAATTTTGCAAAAATACCAAAAATTATTACTATTTCATGAAATTTTGGGTTGCTCCTCTAAATCTCCAGTGTCGCTTAAGGAATTTGAAATTTTCAGTTTGCTACTGGAAATTTTGAATAAGTGAAAAATTTTGTTTGGGCTATTTTTGTATTTTCATATGTGACACCCCAAATTAATTCACTATTAAATAATTAGAAGTTTAATTATTAATTTAATTAAAGGTTTAATTATTGGCATTTTTGAATTAATAGATTTAATTATTTAATTAAATAAAGGAAGTATTGGAGGTGTGAATTAGAATTGGGAGGTGTATTAATCTAATTTATCTAATTTATTTATTTCTATTATTTGAAAAATAAAAAGGAATAAATAAAGGAAAGTGAGAAGAGAAATTAGGATTTCATTCTACGTACTTTTGGAAAAGAGAAGAGGAAAGAGGAAAAAGTCAAATCGTCAGAATTCGAAGATTCATCGCGAGGTAAGGGGTGATATGATCTGATTATTATGCCTTATAGGTTTTGATGATCAATAGAACGAATTGATCTGTTAGGAATCTCGAATTAGGATACTAGGTTGTGCCCTAACATTATAATCCGATGTAAAAACTTCAATTGGAATTGTTATGAACGGTTAAATTATGTAGGAGGATCGTAGGCTAAGTAGAAAGTATAATTGGTGATCAATTGGATGTGAAAATACATGATCTAATTCTGTTCTGGTGTATTGTAAAGTTTGGTAATGAATGAAACTAATAGGAATTGGAAAACAGTGAAGAAAAATTGATTTTTGGTAAAAAGTAGCAGTATGGGTCGACACAAGAAGTTATGTGTCGATGCAAGCAGTAAAAATTTAGAAAACCAGAGGAGTGGGAAAGGCTTATGTCGACACAAAATTACTTGGATCGACTCATGTGGTGAAAACTTGGGGTTTTGCATCGACACAAAGATGTTATGCATCGATGCAAAAGGATCTTATATCGACACAAGAAGCCATGGATCGACTCATACTGAAGAGATTTTGAAAAATGGGAAAAATTATTGCGTATGAGTCGACACATGCGTGTTTTGTGTTGACACAAGCAGTCCATATGTTGACACATGGGGTTTTGGATCGATACATACTGTGCTGGGACAGAACATGATATTCTGAAAACGGTTTGAGTCATATCTTTTCGATCGTAACTCCGATTTAGGCATAGTTGGTATCGTTGGAAAGCTTAGAACGAGTAATATCTATTAAAAAACATTTTCAAAACCAGTAATGGAGATCCTGAAGGATTAATATGGTTTTCGTAGCAACAATTCGTTATAATTCGTAAATTATTCTGAGTATACTTGTTGTATGTTAATTCAATATGTCGTAATTAACGTTATATGTTCATGAATTGCTGTGATCATATGTTGTTGTTGTTATTGGTTATGAGTGGAATAATGTTGTGTGATCATATTTCGTATTTGGATTGTTGCATGCTTCTGATGTGCATGCATAAGCATTCTGGTGATGGTTCATTCCCATTGTGTGGAATTGAACTTGCAGAGCCAATAATCGTACCCAATGGATAGTGGTGGTGAGGCTAGATTCTTGACCCAGTGGTGTATGGGCGAATCGTTGATTGACGCTGTTTTCCGAGGTCTAAACGGAACAGGGTGTGAACTTGGTTCACGTTTGGTACCACATGCATTGAGTCTGCATTGCATATGTAATTATAACATGTTAGGATGGTTTCCAGTGTTACAATTGCATTGATTGTTGTTATGTACATAATGAACTGTATGGAATGTATTTGTGGATTGTTAATCTGGTTATGCTAATGCGGGTGGAATAATGCATTGATTGTTTTATTGCTTTAAAGAAACGTATAATGCATTTTAATTTTGATGAAATCTCACCCTTACTTTGATGATTTCAGATTGAAGTGATTAGCTGCTCAGGAATTGGTGAGGATGGCTTATAGAGTTGTGTTATTTAGATAGTCTGTGTGTCAGTGTCATGCTCTGGTAGTTGTAACACTGGGGAACGATCGTTTTGGAATTTTAAGGATTAAACTTGCTTCTTTTGAGTTTATGTTTTCAAATAACTATGAACTGAGTTTATTCCGGGTTTTATAGTATTTCCGATGTGCAAAACATAATTGCTGGTTGAATTATATTTAATAAGTTCTTCAGTAAAAGCATGATTACTGTTATGATGTTTTATTATTTTGAATAATTTTTAATTGTGACGCCCTTTCGTTATGTTAAAACTCTGATTAAATTTATAATTCGCGGGGAAATTAGAAGGGGTGTTACATCATACACTTTGGGGTGTCATGTATAATTGTGGGGTGTCAAGTTAAATCCTCTTAAATTAGGGAAGATATAGACCAAATCAATTGCTCGTTTGGAATGAGAAATTGTAATACAGGGTTTACGAGTACAAGTAGAGCTAATTAAGCAAACATGATAGTTGTGCAATACAACTGGCAAGGAGATGTGAGAGAGTACAAGTAGAGCTAATTAAGAAAACATGATAGTTGTGCAATACAACTGGCAAGGAGATGTGAGAGAAGGTATTAAGAAAGATATTGAGATCAATAATATTGATAGAAGTATTATCGTGGATAGAATATTATGACAAAAGTTCGTAAAATACAAACACAATAGTTATGTAAAAGGGATTCTGACAGTCTCATTATGCAGAATCCTGATAATTTTACAATAATATCTATTATTTTTAGATTTTTTTGTTTGGTCCAAAAAATCATTTTTTTTTGCGAAAACCATGAATATGGACATTTTTTAGTTATTACCAGACCTTTTTAGTTCTTGAAGCTCAATAATAGGGTTTCTGCTCATTGGACATTTAAAATTCAAAATATTAGGTTGGGTACTGGTCATTACAATGTCCTCCTCCTCTTCACACGACATTGGTTGTCCCTCATGATGCACCTTATAAACAAAAAAAGCAATTAGATTATTCATTGAATTGAATAACAATCGATTTTGAGCTCCATAAAAAACAGCGCTCAGCGACAAAGAGAACACTCTGAATGAGTGGTAGGTTTCACAGTCATTATAGCATTTATCATTGCATGAACAAATATATTTGAAAAATAATTGACAATACACTAGTTTTAAACAAACAAAGTAGGGACATTCTTTGAGTATCGATGACCAAATAAGAGAAAAGAAAAGAAAGTTAAAGTACAATTAGTCATATTCCACTGCATATTAACACCAATGAAAATGGGTAGAAGAAAGGAAAGGATAAAAATATTCCAAAACTTAAGATTGACAAGAAACATACCCATACAACTTCCTTAAATTGTCGCACTAAAGGGTATTTTTGAAAATCTGAATTTCAATTGACTTTAAGCTGGAAAATTTCATCCTCAAAGAATGGTGTGAAATAAAGAAAACCCTAAAAAAAGGGTTTAGGAGTTACCGAAATAAAAGGTTGAATATGAGATCTAGCCGAAGGTGGCAGCTAAGTTCTTTATCCGGCCAGAAGCCCGTGTGAAGATGACGCCGCGATTCTTAGATGCATTATTTCCTTCAAAGTTCCGCGAAAGGAAAATTTGGAGGGAGATATAAAACTCAAGTGAAAATTGAATCCGCGAAAGGGAAATTTTAAAGGGAGATATGACACTCGAGTGAAAATTGAATTTTAAAAAAGTAACAAGTGTGCAAGTGAATAAGTAAGTAAATTATGTAAACAAAATCCCAAAATTGGGAGCATAGAATAACTTTTCCAACATGTGAGTGTTGGTTGAGATACGAATAACTGATTAGGATGACTAAGAGCAAAAAGATAGAAAACAAGTTTTTTATGCAACATATGTAGTATACACTGAATTTCAAAAATGTATTTGTAATGACTAGGTACATACCTGCGGGCACATGTTTTGTTTTCGTACCTAATTTTGACAGTATGTAATAAATTTTTATTATTGTTGAACACTTCAAATCTCATTTCAAAAAATAATGTCTCTTATCCTACATTATTCCTAACCTTAAGTTAATCTCTCTCTCTCTAGCTCAAATGAGTTGGTCCGCCAGTCCTAAAAAGTCATAGGGTTTGGACCTTAAAAATCAACAGGAAATCCAAAATAACAGAGAAGTTATGAAGATATTTTACCTTCCTCTTTGGAACATCTGTGAGTTCCATAGAACCACCAAAAGAGAAATTTGGAGAACTAAACTCGGGAAAAACGGGTTGCATTGAGTGAATCTCATGGTCAATGCATCCAAATAAAGGCGGAGATTGAGGCACGGAATGAAAAACCTATTAAAACCCTAAAGCATTATCCAGTTTCACTCCAATGTCCCATAGAATTGCGACTCTTATTGTCATTCATGTGGTTAAACAAGAAAAACAAGTATAAATTGAAGATAGTATGAGATAGATGTGAAGTAGATTTTAAAGGTGTAGAATTGATGAGTGATTCGAATTCAGAATTATTAGGAATAAAAAATCATTTGAGTTAGAACTTACAGAGATAAAGTAATGGAAGTGTTTAGATGGTGACAGATTTGGGTAATGGAAGTGTTTAGATGGTGGCAGATTTGGGGGTCAGTCAGTATAGGTCACGAGTATCTGTTAGACCCACATGATTTTAAATTTTATTATTTTTATTAATATTTATGTTATTTCACTCCAAAACAACGCACTAACTTTTTTACCTCACTATATTTGTTCTCTTTTAAATTATACATTAATGTAATCCAATTAATATTGAATATTTATGTGTTTTATTTCACAATTTTTTGACATTCTATTAGTTAAAAATCATATTTAAGGCCGTAGCCCATATAGAACCGGATTCAGGTGTCTGATCCTAAAAAGCTCGAGACGCTTCAGGACCAGCCCGTTTTAACCGTCCTCTCATCTACACCAACTAACACATTTTATGTTGCAATAAAAAAAACTTGTTAAATATACATTTAGTTGCTAAGTTATATTAGCAAACTCCTCTTTAAAAACTTGCTTACAAGATAGTATTATCAATACCAAAATTAGAGCGGTAAGAAGTTTGGAGAAGTGAACACGAATCACAAACCTAGAGTTTAGCGGTTAGTTTTCAGGAAAAATAATGACCTCTTTGTAGCTTCAAAAGCACAAATTCTTATTATAAGCTGTTACTATTCAATGGAAGCAAATTACCATATCCAAAATTTCTGATCTATTTATCTTTTAAAGGACACTTACAATCCAAAAATCAAATTTCTTAATGAAGAAGGAAGTAATGCATTACTACTACACAACCTATCCCATCAAGTGGCTAACAATCGAAAGCAAAACCTACATATGAAGGTTTTTTGCCCTTCAACTAGCAAATGGTGCTTCATCACAAACAGCTTTATCTGCTTGTGCGGTTCTCTTCACCATTATTTTCATTATTTGGTTTCCCACTGCAACAGTAGAAATGTGGAAGCCTGACTCGACCACAACCCCTGCAGAAGTGAAATAGTTAATCATATCTGAAATTCTAAACAAGACATTTACATGAATTTAATTCATAAATCTTTTAGCAAACCGCATATAATAGACTTGCATTCTCATACAATAATTATGCCGTGTAAACAATAATAGACATGCCTTTTGAATTTGTTAGTGCAAATCACATGCATAATCTCCCTAGAAGCATACAAGTTTTAACTTTTAAGACCCCCTTTCCTTTCTCTCTTGTCATCAATGAGCAAGGAAGAAAATGATTGATTGAATTTCAATCTAGTGTTCCTAGAATTATGCACATATATGACATTGATAGAACTTTAATAGATAAAATCATTAACATCCCCAACACAGTCTGACCAAGAATAGCTTTCAAAATTTCAGAACAAGGCTCACCTAAGACAAATAGGACAGCTAAAATGGTTAAAGAAAAAGGGAAATCAATAAATAAAATAAGTTAATGTCGTAAAGAAAAACAAAACTGAATCCAGCATAAGCTATACAAGAAATATGTGCTATTGGACCCAGTCAAATAAATGTGCACTTTTATAATATCAAAACTGAGTCAAAGTGTCAAACCATTAAAATGCCACAAATCCTGACACACAACATTTCTCTTTTGATGGCTCGTCAAACTCAAAAGAAAACTTAACTGATTAGCATTGTTCTCTAATGGCATCTCTTTCTGCTAGAGACTTTTTAAGTTTTCTATAAGTTCGAGTAGTAGTAGAAACTAGAAACAATTTCACGGGGATCTAACAGCTCCATACAATTAAAAAAATCATATCAGCATATCTGCAACTTTGTAGATTATTTCCGTATGAAGTAGCCCCATAATGCATAATGGATCACAGCTAGTTACATTTGAGGATCAACTTTTGCTATCATGTTCTATCTGGAACCATGTTTTTATCAAAATTGTTAAACTCGATATTTTTCTCAGTAACTTCCCTTATAGTTTTTCTAGGTCTACTACTTCTTCCTCTAATTGTTTGACTTCTCTCCATCTAATCTACTCTCTTTACCACAAAATCTACAACAAGTCTTCTCTCTACATGTCCAAACCACCTTAAGTCTATTTCTCACCATCTTTTCTACTATAGGAGTTACCACAACACTCTAAAAGTATCATTTCTAATCTTATCCTGTCTATTCTTAGCACACATCCAATGCAACATCCTTATCTCTACTACACTTACTTTATTCTCGTGTTAGATTCTTAACCACCCAATATCCCATACAACATTGCATGTCTTACCGAAGTCCGAGAAAACTTCCTCACTCATACATCTAATGTTCAAGGACTCTCTAGTACTATTTAATCAAAAGAAATCACCACATATTTGCAGAACATAGAAAAAAAAACTATGAGCATTAACAGTAAAGAAACACAGCTTACTTGCACAGGACAAGTACAGGAACAGGCTTCAAAGCTTTTGGTCCATTCCGTATTCCTCTTTTATGAGGAGAAACCTACATCACAAACAAACGTAATTTCTCCTTAAAAAATGCATCAGTAAAACTCAACATAAACAACAGGAAATCCAAAATGGCAAAAGTTATGAAGATACTTTACCTTCCTCTTTGGAACAGCCATGAGTTCCATAGAGCCCTCAAAAGAGAAACTTGGGGTACTAAATTCAGGAAAAACGGGTTGCACTGAGTGAGTCCCATGGTCAATGCATCCAGATAACGGCGGAGATTGAGGCACGGAATGAAAAACCCTATTGAACCCTAAAACGCTGCCCAATTTCATTCCAGTGTCCCGTAGAATTGCGATTCTCATTGTCATTCCTGTGGTAACAGTCATTTGTTCAATTCCATATGCTTAGTAAGATATACTATACAATGTAGATAACAGTTATGTAATCTTCCTACTTTTTGCGCTAAATTAGTACACTGATAACATTGCACAGAACAACGAAGAATGGAAGAAAAAGTTACCGGTGGCCGCGGCGCGGATCTTAGCTCGTGAGTGTCGTCGGAGACTGTGTGTGACGGTGATGACCGTTTGGGTTTACGATTTTGGGAATTAGGGTGTACGAAAGAGAGTTTCGGGAGAGTCTGCTTTGATGAATTGGAATATGGTAGCAGATAGATGAACCAGATTAGAATTTGGTTTCCCGTTTTTTTTTTTTTGGAGAAATGGGTCACCGGTTCTAAAATGTAATTTTGATTTGGATTTTAGAATATGGGTTAATTTGGATATTAATTTGGTTTATGGTTTTCACACCTCTAATTGCTTAAAACATTCATACACATTTAAATCTTACACAAATTCTAGATGTTTTTAGTCACAGTCTCTAAAGTCTCTAGGGAATATGAAATCACAAATAATATAAGCCAAATTATTGTGAAGAAAGATGTGAATGTGAATTTTTTTACTGATTCATTTGAGAGGAGATCGACATTTGAGCCAGTACATGTTTCGGATTATGCGTGGATAGGATGGAAACAGGCTTGTGTGGACTTGACGGAGTTTCTACACTGATGAATTTGAGAGATAGTGATTTTACTGTGGAACAGATAGCTCTTAAAGTTGCTTCCAGTAAAGTGGTCAAACATGAGATAGCGTATTCTGAAAATCAACATATTTTTATACAATTTATCTTTGATATTTTTGATTTCTTAGCATCATAAGCAGTTGATTTCTTAGAGAGAGTTCTGAATAACAATATTATATCTCTAAGATCTATATATGTAATTTTTAAGAGAATTGATTTTGTAATCTAAAAAAGAGTAGGGCACTTGTTTTCCTTTTGCATTCTATTTCTATTTCTGTATTAACCTAATTTTTCATATAATCAAGTGATTAATATTAATATAGATAATTTTTATATTTTTTATCGAAGTCCAATGCACCATACATTTGATATTCCAAAGGAAATTTATAGAAAATATTGGATCAAGAAATTAAACTAAAAATCTAATTGCTGCACTGACCTACTAATTTATATACCTGTGTTTGAAATTTCAATAATCTATACATTAGCAAACCCCCTCAAATGAAAACAAGATTAGTATCCCGATGAAAATTTATAGGAAACACAAAGTTAAGAGATGAAACTAAAAGCCTAATCTCTATGACCACCTTTCAAGCAGAATATATTCCTTAAAATAGGAAAACATTCATATTGGTCGAGAATATATAACCCTAATTAATTACCAGTGTTTTGAAATAGGAAGCATTCACATTCTATATATATATATATATATATATATATATATATATATATATATATATATATATATATATATATATATATATATATATATATATATATATATATATATATATATATATATATATATATATATATATATATATATAATGCTATATGTAGCGAGAAATATATATAGTAACACTTTTATTTGTATTACCACATATGAAATTTTAATAGGGATGCTGATTATGACTTATCTACACTACACATATATTATTTATATACACTACACATATATTATTTATATATGTTATAGTCATTTCACGTCAATTCAATAATTGTTTTTTTACAAGATCAAATTATTCTTGCAACATTAATGTCATTTTTATAAATTACTTTTATAATAACTTTGTTGTTTGTCTGAACTATAGAGAATAGTTTTTTTCATAATTTAAAATATATACTACCTTTATTAAAATATATGATAAATGTTTAAGATTTAGTTTTGATGTGACGTAGTTAAGCAATCACCTGACCATACAGTAAATTTTATATTGCAATATTTCGCAACTTATTCGTGATGAAATCATGAATTACTTTCCGCTACATTTAAGATTTTTTATATGTATTTAATTGTAGTATTATTAAGTTAATTAATAAAATAAAATAAAAATATTATCAATACTAACTCCTCTCTCTTAATATAAGTATGATTGTTTGTTTAATGTTTTAAATTTGCAGTTGCACGAGCTCAATGTTAGGTTTGATGAAGAGAATATTAAAATTTTAGAATGTGTTTCATGTTTGAGTTCTTCATCGTCACTTGCAGTTTTTGATGTGAAAAATATTGTGAATAATTCATGTTAGAAGTTGTTGAAATTCTAATGGTAGTTTTGTAATTATTATGGTACTTTAGTATTTGTTATTTTACTGTTAGTATCGTATAACTTAATCATCAAGATTAGGATTAGGGTTTGTTTTTAATTAGTTACTTTTTGGCGTTTAGTTGTGTATAAATAGGTACTCTTATTTCATTAATAGTAATTCAATCTTTATTTTATACTCTTTCTTATTTTCATCGTTATTCTCTTTTATCCTTGTGCCCCAATAAATTGGTATCTAGAGCTTCCGGTTTAAAATTCAGGAAAATATGAGTGACTGTGAGTTATTTGTGTGTTTGATTTTGTTTCTAGGGTTCACGTTGAATCTAGAACAAGAATCATTTTCTGTTTGTGGGTTGGGAAACACTGTGTGAGTTAATATCTAAGGATATTTGCGCAAGGAAGAAGATGAACGGAAACAGCAACATAAGCACCAAACTTCCAGTCTTTGATGGTAAAAACTGGAATAGATGGATGATCCAGATGCGTGTGTTGTTTGAAGCTCAAGATGTTCTGGAGCTTGTTACCGATGGTTTACATTTGCGAATGAGAAGAGAAAAAGGCGCAGAGAAATAAAAGGAGGAGGGGTCAGAAGGCGTTGTTCTACATCCATCAGTGTGTGGATGCGACTGTGTTTGAGAAGATTGCAGATTCTATGACGTCAAAGGGGGCGTGGGACACATTGGTCAGGTGTTACGGTGGTGACGCATCAGTGAAGAAGGTGAAGCTTCAGTTCTTGAGAAAGCAATACGAAAATCTCAACATGAAATGCAGTGAGAAGGTTTCTTAGTATATCTCAAGAGTGATTTTGATCACTAATGAGATGAAGGCTTGTGGAGAAACTCTTTCTGAACAAGTGATCATAGAGAAGGTTCTGAGGTCACTTACACCTCAGTTTGATTACATTGTCGTTGCTATTGAACATAACAAAGATCTGGAGACCATGAAAATTGAAGAGCTGCAAAGTAGTCTAGAAGCACATGAATTGCGTTTGGTTGACAGAACTCCTGAGAAGGAAGTAGAGCAGGCTCTGAAATCTTCTTTTGTGAAGAAGGACCAGAAGCAGAATAGACGTGGTGACAAATTCCAGAAGCCAGAAGCTTCTGCTTCTGGTGAGAAAAAGTACCAGAAGGGAAAGGACGGAAGGAAAGTTCAATGCTACTGTTGTAAGCAGTTTGGCCACTTTGCAAGAGATTGTCGGTCAAACAAAGAAAAGAAATCAGAAGAAGCGAATATAGTCAGAGGAGACTCTGATGATGAACCTGTGCTATTAATGGATTCTAACTTTGACTGTAAGTGGTCAGAAGATTGGTGGTATATGGACATTGGGTGTTCAAACCACTTGACTGGGAACAAACAATGGCTGATAAACTTTGACGCCGGAAAGAAAACAAAGATCAGATGTGCTGATGATAAATACCTCAATGTAGAAGGTATGGGAAACGTCAGAGTCAAAGTGAAGAATGGGAAAAACATTATAATCAAAGATGTTTGGTACATTCTTGGAATCAGAAGCAATCTGATAAGTGTAGGTCAGCTCATTGAGAAAGGTTTCTCAGTTGTAATGAAGGACAACCTTCTGAAGTTGTATGATTCCCATCAGAAGTTGATCATGATGTCTGAACAGGGAAACAACAGAACATTCAAGGTGAATGTTAGTACAACCGAAGAAGATTGCCTTAGTATAGAAGGTGCTGAAGGTGATAGTAAGTTGTGGCACAGAAGGTTGGGGCATCTGAACTATAGAAGCTTAGGGAATCTAAGTTCTAAGAAGCTCGTACGTGGCATTCCAGAGATTGTGAAGCCTGAGAAATCATATGAGGTGTGCATGAAAGGAAAACAACCAAGATTTTCATTTGCATCAAAAGTTGCTCCAAGAGAAAAACATGCTCTGGGAGTAGTACATTCTGATGTGTGTGGACCATTCCCAGTACCTTCACTTGGCGGAAACAAATATTTTGTGTCCTTTGTAGATGAGTTCACAAGGATGACGTGGGTAACACTCATCAAGTTCAAACATGAGGTGTTTACTGAGTTTCAGAAGTTCAAGGTGAAGGCTGAGAAGTAGTGTTAGAAGATGAAGATTCTGAGAACAGATGATGGAGGTGAATATAACTCTGCTGAGTTCTAGAAGTTCTATGAGGAGAATGGAATAGAACATGAGGTTACTTCTCCATACACTCCTCAACACAATGGTCTTGCTGAGAGAAGAAACAGAACTTTGCTTGATATGTCCAGAAGTATGCTGAAAGAGAAGAAGTTGTCTCATACGTTATGGGGAGAAGTTGTTGCCACATCAGCATATATTCTGAATAGGTGTCCTACAAAGAAGCTGAAGGAAATTGATCCTTTAGAGAAGTGGTATGGAGATAAGAAAAGCGTTGGTCATCTGAGAGTGTTTGGTTCTGTATGTTACAAACACGTCCCAGAAGCTAGAAGACAGAATTTGGATGATAGAAGCAAAGTAATGTTGTTGGTGGGGTACCACAGTACAGGTGCATATAAACTCTATTGTCCATAAACAAACAAAGTTGAAGTCAGCAGAGACGTTGTGAAAGAGTCAGAAGTTTGGGATTGGAACAAGTCTCAATCAACTTTTGACATAGTGATAACTTCTGAAGACGAGTCAGAAGTTGAAGGTTCTGGAAAAGATTCAGAAGATGATTCTGAAGACTCTGAATATGAAGATGATGAATCGATTCTGACCCAGATTCTGATGATAGTCCGTCGATGGTGATCGCTTCTGGAAGGGAAACTCTGAAAACCAAGGTTCTGGAGGATAAGCTTCTGAAGGTGATCATGTCTCTAAAGGTGACATTTCTGAAGACAGAACTTCTGGACAAGGTCTAGAAGTTAATACTGTTCCAGGTTCTGGAGAACAAGTTCAAAGGTCACAACGAGTCAGAAACATACCTAAAAGGATTCCAGATTGTGACATGTTGCAAGACACTGAAGTTGACTTAGAGGGAGAAGTTATTCAGTGTGCCATGTTAGTAGATTCTGAACCATTGGGTATAGAAGAAGCACTCAAGAAGAAATTTTGGCTTGATGCCATGAAAGAAGAACTTAAGGCTATAAAGAGAAACAAAACTAGAAAGTTGACAGAACTTCCAAAGAAGAAGAAAGTCATCAGTGTCAGATGGGTTTTCAAGGTGAAGCTTAAGCCAAATGGATTGGTTGGCAAGCATAAAGCTAGGCTAGTGGCCAAAGGTTTTCTACAGAAACCTGGACTAGACTATTTCAAGGTGTTTTCTCCTGTAGCTAGGCATGAAACAATCAGATTGGTGATTGCTTTAGCTGCGAACAGAAGTTGGCCACTGATGCATTTGGATGTGAAGTCAGCATTTTTGAATGGTCCCTTACAAGAGGAGGTATACGTGTCACAACCTCCTGGCTTCATGAAAAAGAATCAGGAAGGGATGGTGTATAAGTTACACAAAGCTCTATATGGACTGAAGCAAGCACCCAGAGCTTAGAATCAGAAGATTGATTTGCTTTTCCAAAAGCAAGGGTTTCATAAATGTGAGATGGAGTATGGTGTATATGTGAAACATTCTGGAAGCAATATGGTTCTGATATGTCTTTATGTTGATGACATATTGCTTACAGGAAGTTGTCCAGAAGATATATCCAAGTTCAAGAAAGTACTGATGAATGAATTCGGGATGACAGATCTAGGAAATATGGCATATTTTCTAGGGATAGAGGTTTTGTACTCAAATGAGGGTATCATTTTGCACCAGTTGAAGTATGAACTTGAGCTTCTGAAGAGATTTAAGTTGCAGAAGTGTACAGTTGTTATGACACCATCAAAAATCAATCATAAATTGGATTCTGACTCTGATGGTGATTCTGTGGATGCTACAACCTTCAAGCAGTTGGTTGGTTCTCTTAGGTATTTGTGCAATACCAGACCTGACATTTGCTATGCAGTTGGAGCGGTTAGCAGATTTATGAGTAATCTAAAGTGGTCCCATTATCAAGCTGCTATCAGGATTCTGAGGTATATAAAGGGGACTCTGAAGTATGGAGTGTTATTTCCCTCTGAAAGGAAGTCAGAGCCAAAGCTAGTGGACTATTCTGATTCTGACTGGTGTGGAGATAGAGTTGACAGAAGAAGCACTTCTGGCTACCTGTTTAAGTTTCTGGGAGGTCCTATTTCTTGGATTTCCAAGAAACAACCTGTTGAGGCTCACAACATGTGAAGTCGAGTACATTGCAGCGCTAGTGCGCATGTCAAGCTATTTGGCTTCTGAATCTTCTGAAGGATTTGAAAATCGTGATAGAGAAACCTCTGAAGTTGTTGATTGATAACAAGTCTGCAATCAACCTTGCCAAGAATCCAATGTTGCATGGAAGAAGCAAACATATTAAGACAAAGCATCATTTTCTCAGAAGTCAAGTACAAAAAGGAGTGTTAGAAATTCTGCACTGTAGCACCCAGAAGCAGTTAGCAGATGTTTTGACAAAGGCTATAAAAATTGACCTGTTCCTTCATTTGAGAAATAGAATTGGTGTTGTCAGTTTTTGATGGACATGAATTAAGGGATGGTGTTGTGAATAATTCATGTTAGAAGTTGTTGAAATTCTAAGGGCAGTTTTGCAATTATTAGGGTACTTTAGTATTTGTTATTTTACTGTTAGTATCGTATAACTTAATCATCAAGATTAGGATTAGGGTTTGTTTTTAATTAGTTACTTTTGGGCTTTTAGTTGTGTATAAATAGGTACTCTTATTTCATTAATAGTAATTCAATCCTTATTTTATACTCTTTCTTATTTCCATCATTATTCTCTTTTATCCTTGTGCCCCAACAAAAAAATTATTAAGGATATTGAACTTTATCCAAATGATTTTGTAGATGTGCCATAAGTGATGTATCGACATCAACTTCAAATTATGTTAGAAATGTTCGATATGACCTAAAATTTGCAAAGTTAAAAGAACTTTCAAATCTTTATGTAATGCTTGTGGAAACAAATAAGTGCAACACATTTGATATGGTTTATAAAATTCTGAAATTGACTTTAGTCTTGCTGGTAGCTACTGCAAACGTGAAATGTGTTTTTTCAGCTATGAATTTCGCAAAGAGTGATCAATGGTTAAGTTATCAGTGGTTAAGTGATAATCTTATAACTTTTATAAAAAGAGATGTTTTAAGAACAATTAACAATGATGTTATTTTATCTCATTTTCAAGAAATGAATGATAGACGATTTTCATTATAATGTATTGCAATAAAAAAAATTATTATTCATTTTTACAATGATTTAATTCGTAATTTCTTTTATGTTTAGCCACATCAATATATAATGTCGGAATTCGTCCATGGTTACATGTGAATTAGTTTCACTCCTCTAAATTCTAAGAGATCTACATATTATATGCTACAAGTCACCTATTTTGTGTTGTGACAATCGAAATGTTTTACCTATAGCATCAAACCATATTTTCCATGAAAGAACAAAATACTTGAAGATTAATTGTCGTCTAGTAAGAGAGAAAGTTAAACATGAGATGCTTAAATTTGTTGGAATATTATAGCAAGTGTGAGTAAGTGAGAAAATAGTTCCACATTGGATAGGAATGTGGAGACTTAAGCATATATAAGTGGGAGAACCCACTCATCCATCACTTTAAGGTTTTAGGTAGACAAATGGTGTGTCTCTCACAAAGGTGTTTATTCCTCCACTATGTATCAGTACCCCTAGTAACTCTCTCTAACATTAAAAAATTTAAATAAAAAATAAAACACATAAATAAATAGATGTGAGAAGTTATTTAATTTTATGTAATTGTTTCTTCAAGTTTATGAAACCTAATTTCTAAAATGTTGTTTGTATTTTAATTTTATGAAATGTATTTTAATTTTAATTATTGGAACACAATTTAACACCAAAACTATAAATAATTCGTTTGTAGGTTAATATATAATGAAATTTCTCAATTGATTGAGTCGGCCCTGGTGTTGTTGACCAAACGACAACTTAATAAGCATAGCGCTTATTCAAGATCATCTCTCATACGATCACACCCCTCAGAAACTTATATCTAAACACATTATCCATCAACAATGTCTCTTACCTCAAGTAAACAAACCCCCTAAATCGTCGTAAAACACCACCGTAAAAGACTTCTCCCGGTTGTGAACAAGCCTATCTACCATGTCTCACTGTCCTTACAAAAGGAACATGTACTAAGACTTTTGAACTAGACCTAAAAATAGTCAAATGTTTTATAGATTTCCACAAAATGAGTGATGATCCTAAGAACACAGCATCATACGCTGTCACAAACCGTCTAGCACTTCGTCAAGTAGCTCAATTAGAGTCTGAAAATTCATCAAAGTAATTGCATAGTTGGATACGATTTTAAATATTGTAAAATATGAGTGACAGCTTTATAGTGAATAATCCTAAGTTCAAAAACAAATTGCCGGATTTGTCATGTTGATCCTATTAATAATACATTTGATTTGGTCCTGAAAGCTACGCGGTTGCCATGTTGATCTTATATTAATATTTGAAAAGTAATCATCATTGAAAAGTTCTTAAAAATTAATGTCAAGTTAAAAGTCATTAAGGAACGAGCAATACACCCACCTAATTCCAACCAACCAATTTAGACCTTATAATAATTATCTTTTCAAATTAAATTTCTCCTAATAACGTGCAACTTTAAGCAAAGGCCATATAACCGAAATAGTAAATACTTTTACGCAACCGCGACAGTTATTTAAAACTTTGACAATGACTATGGATCAAACTTCAACTTAAATTGAGGTTGATAAATGTCTTGCAATAATTTACAGTTCAACACAAACAATATTAGTAAGATTTAGCGAAAGATATGTATACATATATAGTTTTCCATCACACAATAGTTTTATTCCGAAAATGGACAAGCCAATACGAAGACAAACTCACAGCTCAAATATACAAAGCAGAAAACAAGAACAATCCATCATATTCAGGAACAGCTTCTTTCTGTACAGTTATCTCTTCACCAGCAAAATTTCTTTTTCTGCTTTACAAAAACAGATAGTTTGTTCAAGACTTGTCATGCAAGATAGCATCAAGTATTTGGATTTTTAAACTTTGAAATTACACAAAATGCAAAATGTCTTTGACCTACCTCGAATTTTCTTCTCTCCTGACTGTCTATGTATGCCATTAGTTCTTCTTGTCTAATCAGAGCTTCGTATAGAGCCTGTACAGAAAACGGAAAGCAATCATTTGTATAAATATATACCAATCTTATTGAACATTTAGCAATGAACTAATAACTTTAACTTTTTGAGTGTAATACAGTTACCTTCTTCGTAGTAATCAATTCCGCTTCCAATGCGTCCACACGATAAACAGCGGCATTCAGAAGCTCCTCTTTTTCACATGGCATTACATTAGGTTTTGACTGCAGCATTTCAACCTTCTCTTCAAGATCACAAAGGCGTTTCAAAGTAGATGAGACATGTTCTTCCACTGATGACCTGGGAGCAGGTGATGGTGGGCGAGATTCCTCCTTGGTTATTGTTTCTGCACTAACCGACATGTTAGGCATATTTTGGACACAGTCAGATTCGTTGTCTTTTATTCCCTTAGTCATACGAAATGTTATTGAACGGGCAAAAGTAAAAATGGCAACAAAGAAGCCAATGATAATAGCCCAGATATATGTACGCTTTCCATCCGATCCTCCAGTCCTCGATAGATATTTTTCTGCAACAAACAACACATACATTACAAACAAACATACTTTTCTTGGATGCCATTAACTAGTAAAATAAAAATCTAAAACTAAAGCATATTATGAATATTTTAATTCTTAGATAAAATAGGAAAGTTATATAAAATCACAACCATGTTGAATATATTTCATATGTAAATGATGGGGCATATCAAATTCAACAACTGCGCATTAAGTGTCCGACCTGTTGTGCCATATGAGTTATGAGTTGTCACTTGTTTCTCCTTCCATGCAACATCAACAGTCTTGTCAACCATGGGAACATACTCATCATACTCGGAAAAACCGGAAGAAAGACCAGCCCGACCAGCCAACCTTGCCTGGAGAAACACCAAAGCAGTTGTATTTAATTCACTGGAACATTTTTTTTATCTATTCTATCATTTGTTTCTTTCCTTTTGCAACAACAATATCAATCTCATTGTCACTTACTTCTTCATGGACAGGAGTCAGCCTAGGGTTTGTATAATTCCCACTCGCTTTGGGGGAAGTAATATCTTCAACTTCAGATCCTGATTCAGCTGTTGATGTATCACTACTTCTTATCTGGGCCCAAAATTCAAATGAAGAGTTTATCAGAATTCAGACATATATAATCCAAAAGTTTAATTTATGAAGTAACTAAGATGGTATTAGAAACTATACCATTGGATAAGACACCTTATCACATTCAATTACTCTCCCCTCATCATTAGTAACAGTTACTATTTGTCTAGAACATTGTATTTCCCCATTTAGAACCATCTGCATTCATACAACTGTTTTAGCGGAGATGCAATAGCATAAGCAAAAACAAGATAACTAGCATATATATTTTGATAAAAACAGTCTAAAATGTGCATAATCAAACCTTCATAACGTTTGGATCTTGCCATGGTCCTTTATCAGACCTCATACAACCGCCTTGTTCTGCACAAGTACAACTTCCACCAAGAAACTCTGGCAGCTCACTGAAAAACCACACAGAAAGTGAGAATGTCTTACCGATAATACAATTTGATTGAGAAATAACACGATTAAGAACGTCAATGCATAGTTACCTGACATCAATAATTTCAAATAACTTATTCTGGAACTTGTTTCCAAGAACCTAATTGAACATCGAATTATTAATAAACTATGAAACATTATCATTTGATGGAAATACTTTGAAAATAAACATATATAACTAAGAACTCAATAATTAATCCATACATTTATCTTTGAACTAGTTTTAGGATCAAGAAATGTTTTCACTGTGTTCCAAAGAAGCTTGAAACCAGGACCAGCGTTGATTATGAACATTCGGCATAATGTCTGCATTGAATCATTTTCAGGTTAGAAGAGCTAATAGAACAATAAGTTCAGAAGCCACGAAGAATTGAAAACTATAAAAAAATATCATGATGAAAACAACATACTTCAGGATAGTAGTCACCATCAATTTTCTGCAGCCGCATGATGAGTTCCCTTGCAGTCTTTGAGAAGTTTTTGAAACCCTAGAGAGCATAAAACCAGTTATTGACTAAACTCAAGTCAAAACGATACCAAGGAAATTTTCAAGTGAAGATCATTTAGACAGTAAACATACCACACCATGAACATCCAAAATGGTTGTACTTGAATCGATGTGTCTCTTTGCAGCAATAGAACAAGCAGGAAACTTAACAGCAAACGTTTTCTCAAAACCCTGTACATGGTATTTTAAATACCTATCCATGGTAGTTACTTGCATAAGCTTATTGGGATCAACTTTACCTAGCCTCTCAATATAAATAGGTCTTCCTTCCTTATCAACGCCGTGATAACCATGTGGATAGTATTGTAGAACTTCATCAAACTCACTGAACTCAAAATCCTAGAGACGAAATCAAAGCAGGTAAAGCATGAACAGCAAATTCAACAAGACTAAAATGTATCGGGATGAATATTGATTACTCACCTCCATAATTGTATCGGTACCATACTCTTTCCTCCATTGGATCATGTTTGCCCACATGTGCTTTGCCTTGTCGACGTCAAACTTTCTCGCTTTCAAGAATCTACAATAAAGTCAGCTAATTCAAATATTAAATTATAATCAGTAACCTCAACAATGAAGCAAAAGAGATCAGTAACCTCAACAACGTATGATAATCATCCTGTCTAGGTGGCAACAAATTCTCCAAAATAAGCGAATGTCGAAAAGCATCCACAGCTTGCAGCTCCTTAACATCTCGAACATCTTCAATTGCGAGCGAATTACTCCGACTCGCATTCTTTCTCCGGCTCTTCTTCCTTAGAGAATGCCTAAACTTACTGGAAGCATTAATGGCTTTCTTTTTCAAACTCCCCATTCTCGTCCTCCTATCGTCTTCGGAATTCTCGAAATCCGATTTCCGCTCTCTCCTTTCTTCATGATGACCAGAAAAACCTTCAAAACCTAATCAGCATAAATTCACCAAACCCAAAATCAAAATTAAATACGAAAGTCAACTAAATATAAATCATATGCTTATAAATTATAATAAAGCATGTAATTATATTAAAATTAAACTAAATTCAGCTGAATTAGAGTTAATTAAGTGATCTAGATGAGTATATAAGATAATTGAATTCATAATTCATGAATTGAATAGATGAATAAAATAAAAAACTGACATGGACGAGCGAAGCGATCAAGAGGACCTGACATGTGGAGAATCGATTGAGATTGGTAAAGAATTATGGGCGAATTTGAGAAAGAAGCATGAAATGGGGAAAATAAATAAAGTGAAGAAGAAGAAATTTAGGAATTTAGAGTAAATTGGATAGAGTAGAAGTAGGTGTCGGCAGATAGAGGGGACGAAACGGTGAAAATGGAAATAAATGAGGAAGAACTGTTTTCTTCATATTATTAAACGCTTGCTTCTTTCAGCTTACCAAGCCCGCCATTATATTTTTATTATTTTTATATATACTTACCAAATGATTAATCATGAGAAATACTATGCTTTTTTTTTAATATTAGTATTATTTAAATATTTAACTCGTTTTCATAAATTATAAAATGAAATTGTTATTTTATTCCTACTTTTGGTATATTCTTTTTAATTACTTCAACATATGTACTATAGAAAAGGAGGATGAAGATTCCAAAGTTTGAATTTTGAAGATGAGTTTCATAAGAGTCTTGTAATTTTGGTCATTAACTATGCATTATTTTTATTGAAGTTTTTAAGCCATATTCTTCTTCTATAAATAAGAGGCTTTATTCATGATATGCTTATTGTTGAAAGAAAAAAAAAAGGAAAATAAGAAAGCTTTAGGCATATCTTTTATAGAAAATACTTCACTTTTTAAATATATGAAATAATCAATATCATTTACATATATAAACTAGATATGATTAATAACAATCTATAAATAATTTATTGCTTTATAAAAGGACACAAGAGAGTAATTTTTTAATTTCCACCTGTGGGTAGTTTTTCATTTTCAGGGTCCTACAATCATTTTTCATGCATTATTATTCTGCACCATGTGTCTTTTGGAAGGTCCACTATTATTTTCTGAAATTGATTGCCTGAATTCGCCGTCAAACGGTGGTAGTTGGTGGCTGGCTGGCTATACGTTGGTCCAACTTCTAATCTTCAGCTAAAGAATAATAATAATAATTTACTCCATTGTGTATATCTTTTGATACATTTCTACAGTAAAATTTGTATAATATGATTTGGAGTTAATATCAATATACCAAACCAAAATTGTATCCAAAAGTTAATCATTGGTTTCTACTTCAACTACTATAGTACATTTTAATGAGATAGACTGATTTACCTTCAACGGAAGGCATTTGACCTTTCTGGTTTTGCAGATACAAGGTGCACCGTTGTACACAACATTTGCGGACCTTTCAACAGGTAAGATTTTCAAGTAGCACTATAATATTTATAGATACAGTATAATAATAATGTCATTCACCTTATTGTAGGCCCTGTGGCATTCATTGGCATGTTTAGCACATAAATAAACAATGATATAGGACAACGAGAAAATATAGAAGACTGTTTGTTTACATAAATGTATGTCTGCTTAGGTAACCTTTATTTCAATTACTATACAGAAGCCTGGAGTTTGGTTGTGCATTTATAGGGGTCAGATTTTGTTATGACACTACTCCTAGATCAGATAGTGTTTGAATTAATATCTGCAGATCTCGTAGTATGATAGTCATTACTCTAGATGTAAGAGGGTGTAATAAATAAAAGTTTTACTATGAATGTGATATCATTTAAACAAGAATTCACCTTTAAACAAATATTTATAAATAAAGATATTCCTCTCCATATTTAACAATAAGTTAATAAAGACAAATATTTTATAAAATTTTATTTAATTACGATTTAACTATGATAAATTTTAGATCATGTGTGATAGTTTGTCTTCATGTAAATTCGTCTTCGATCAACGTTCTATTTGAATTTTTTTTTTATTAGAATCTCTGTCTAGAGTCCCTCTCAGTTGGTCTCTTTTCTCTTATAAGTTCGTCTCCGGTCGACGTCCTATTCGGATTCAATATATATATATATATATATATATATATATATATATATATATATATATATATATATATATATATATATATATATATATATATATATATATATATATATATATATCCCCAATAGAGTCGTCTTTAATCAGCATTTCTTTCATTTGAGAGTTCGTCTTTGTTCAGGGGTTCCTTGTTAAAATCTACTTTGGTCAATCTCTTTCTTGTATGTGTGTAATTCTGACTTTTCCTATATGTGTGTAATTCTGACTAGACATGTATATTTGATATATTTGTTAAGAGTCTACCTCCAACTAGTCCTCTTTTCATTGTGAGTTCACCTTTGATCGGCGTTCCTTGTTAGAGTCCCTTTGGCCAGTCTCTTTCTCATGTATGTTTAACATCCTTTGTTAGGTTATGTCTATTCATTTAAGTCGATTTTATAAGTTGAATTAAGACAAACTCAAATTTTATGTAGTGTATCTAGCCAAAACATGTTAGAATTCAAAACATATATTCGGATTCAATTAGTTAATTTATATTGCTTCCGATGCAAGGAACCAACGGTTAAAAATATATTATAACTAATTTAACAGATTTTCTACCAACTAACTAACTTGTTTTTCAACCAAGTAACTAAATTGCTTGACAACTAACATACCTTTCCTTAAACTCAAGTTGGGTAAGCAACCGGTTTACAATAGGTTAAAGACTTAAAAAAAAAACACTTAATTCATATTATGGAGCACACCTACTCCAAGCAAATTCCTACACACCTTCCAAGTAATTGAAAGTGTTTGTGCTTCTGATTCTTTGATGTTAATTGTGTTGTGCTTGTGATCAAAGTTAGGTATTATTAACGTGAATAAACACTGGCAGTGGCCATTTGAATCCTCAGAGTAACATTTATACAAATTTTCTATAAACAAGTCTACCTAAAAATAAACCAAACGCAACAAAACATAGAACAAAGTAATTATTTACAGCAGTATCCCAAATAAGTTAACAGTAATTACTTATAAACAGTTTTTTTATTTTTTGAAGATTAAACAAGCATCAAATATTTCCACATGATGCATTAACAACATTAATGTTCAATTCTATACAGATATTCACAGAATTTCGGCATATATATATAGGACGAGGAACAGAGAGAGATGACACTGCTATCAGTTAAAAATTTCAGGACCTGCAGCAAAATAAAAGTTGTCAACATGCTTTAGAATTCAAACAATAGCGCATCATTCGGTGTAAATTTGTAAAATAAAACTAGTTTCATACCTTTTCTTCATGTTTTTACCAGCCCTGTGTTGATTAAGTTTGTCCCTCCATAATGCTGGAGTTGCATCAGAAACATGAGATGTGAATGTGACAGTAACATGATCAGAGAAGCTTGAATTTAAAATGGTGGATTTTATTCAAATTATTCTCATAAAAAGATACTCTAATGTTAGAGAGTAACATGACAGGATCCTCATACAACATACATTGAAAACATGGATTCAATAAATGACTGAAATAATCAGAAGACAATAATTACCGGCATCATCGTAGCGCTCTTCAACAACAGCTTTCATCATGTTGTTCAATAGATTGAATTCGTCGGTTTCAGCACAAGGCTGACCATTTGGCCTGTAATGTCACTTTTAGTTAATAGATGTCTTTCACAATGCATAGAACTAATATAACAGATAAGTCAAATTGCAATATAACTACAAGGTATTTCACAAACATACTTGTCCATTTCAGTTAGTAACCGGCCATCAAAACTAGGTATCTGTATTGACAGTTTGCCTGATTCAATTACTTTCATTCCATCACTGTACACCAAGCACTTGTTGACTTGTATTGGCACCTACATCATTAGTAAAATAGTGAAATACTACAACAACAACCAAGTGTAAATAAGTATTTTGCATTCGGCGAATTCAATGCAATGATGTATCCATTGGATTTAACCTTGCTTGAATAATGAATCTTTTGGAAGAAGAAAAATGGCAGGAAAAAACAAATTCTACAACCACTAGACTTTTCTAACATCAAGCAGAGAAAAAATGATTAACTGTCAAGCAAGGTCATCGGAAAATGTAATATACTTCAAGTGATGATATAGTTGAATGTATGAGCTTACAAAGACTAATCTACCTTGCATCTAACTGCAATATTGATAGCATCTGAAGGTCGAAGATCAAAACTTTTACATTCTGCCTCATTTCCAACCTATACCAAATAAATACACTGTCATACAGCACTTGAGGTGAATGATGTGTGTTTTTATCATTTTTGAGGGATGGGGGAAGAATGAGTACATAGTAAATACCTTAGTAAGATACAACTGTGCAAAGTATGCCTCATCGACTCTCTTAGTCACTCTGACAAGTCTAACCTGCAGAAGCAGGAAATGACAATAAAATCGGGTTTCAGGAGTAAGGGCATGAAAAGAAACAGAATCATACTTGGTAACCCATTTTGTCAATCATCTCCATTACTGCTTGGTATAAGGTAGGCCTAGCCTGATACAGCAACCAATTAGTTAGAAACTTAGAATTCATGTGGATATATTACAAACAACCAGAATCTTTCTGGGTCGAACAATTGATTTATTCTACATCTTTGGAAGAACAGGGAAAGTAAGTATCAAGTCTTGAGATACATGTGACAGTAACATAATGAAATTCAACTGACAAAGAAAGCATACAATTGGAACATTGCGAATTGCCGCCATTAGTAAGACACTTGGCATCTCCACTGCAAATAAAAACATTGCAGAAATTTAAAACTGTAAAAAATCAAGAAAACAACTTATACGATTATAGGGTTGAGAAAGACATACAAACAATTATAGGGAGAAGTAGACCAGTCCCGTCTTCCATCTTCAAAACAATAGCGGGGTGTGGTGAATAATCTGGAAGATGACTCCCCTGAGGATTGTTGTGGACACATCTCAAGTGTCTTCCATTCCTCATTTTGACTATGAAACCATCTGCGCCACTTCTCACCTCAACTAGAGAACAAAATCACAAAACAATCAAGTCTTGCACTAGCATCACACACATTTAGTTAGCCAAAGTTCGACATGACCATTCAACTAAAAACATATTCGTATCAAATACACATAACTCAAAAAAGATACTGTTGGCAAGTCTGGGGAGTGTCGGGAGTGTCAATGGGCTAAACGTTCATATCCAAGAAACCTTGACACCACATATCCATCCAAAACACCTTAAGGCGATGGGTGTATGGGTCATTTCTCTTATATACCCAATATTTTATTTCCTCCAATTCTACCACTCACACTTGAATCTCAACAGAGCCTCACGCTAAAGGTCACACTAAATTGCAATATCGATCACACTTACATTTACTTTTATTTCAATTAACACTTGTAGTAGCTAAACATACCAGCTTCAATCACACTTGAATTAACATAATCTTCATCATTTTCATCGAAACTATCTGCCATACTTCCTCCACCATTCGACGACGAATCTAAACTACAACACACTTTAGTCTCGCTCTTCCGTATCTTTACTTGACAAGAAAGAAAACCCCTCTTAAGTTCCTTGAGTCCCCAAAACTCAGTTCTAACACATCTTACATTCATTGGACCAATCATAGAAAGGCTGCAAAACCCTCCAACTTTAGGATGAACAGAGGGACACACAACTGGTCCTTGCAGAGAACCCATACTCAAAACCTACACATACCAACAAAAAAAAACAACTCTTTAGAATTTATCAATGACACTTATATTATCAAAAAAGTAAGTCAAACAAAAAAATCAGATTAAGATTACAAAAAAATCAAGTTTTTTCTCAAACCCTAATTAAATTTCATCAAGAAAAATCAATTAAGTATGATACAAAACTTGATTACAATATCATGATGCAAGATAGAGTTGCTAAACTCATAGATTATTAAAAAAAAAAAAAGAATTTTTTTGGTGCTAGATTAGTATAATACTAATTTATGAAGGATTGAAACATAATTGGGAAAGCTTTAATTAATCGTTAAATAGATCAATTAACAGGTAAAAAACTGAATAATTAATAGCAAAGATTGATTTTTGTTCATACCTTCTATTTGGGATTATTAGAGTTGTGATTAGGAAGAAGATAAGAGATTTTATTTGAGAAATGGGAAAATGTGAAAGTGAAGAAATGAAAAAAACCGAAAAGGAAAGAAAAGGAAAGAGTGAGATGAACACGTAACCGGATTCACCGCAGGTGAAGAAGAGCCTTAGTGCTGATGATGACCATAAATGTGAGTTGAATTTTGTTTTTCTTAGATTATTAAATTGAAAAAAAGACAACAAAGAAAACAACTTTATCCATAAAAACAAAAACAACTCTAACAGTGTAATTAATACTAGTACTAAGAATCTTTTTACTCGATCAAAGTATATTACTATTATGTTTATAAAGTAGAATTTGATATAGGTCTGTTTGGTTTAGCGGCAGGGAAAGGAAAAGTGCGGCCAAAATTCACGGTTGCCGCAAAAGCTTAGTTTTGTGGTTTTTGAAAATTATGATGGGATGGAAATGAGACGTGGGTTTTGAACATCAAACACATTTTTAATAGATTATTGTGTAATCTTAAATAAATGGTGTCGAGGGATGTAAGGTTGTCATGCAGAGTTAGCGTTATAATATAAAGTAAATTTAAATTTAAGATGATTATAATGAAAAGTGGAGATTAAAGATATGTATTAATTTAAGATGAGTATAGTAAAAATGTTTTTCTTATTTTATTTTCTCTCACTTAGAAATAAGTCGTGGTGTTTTCATGAAAGTTATTTTTGTTTGGTGAAGATTTGTGTATTTTGGAAGGGTTACAATTTTATGTTCACCAAAGAGTATTTTCTCTTGCTTCAATATTTTATCCTTATAGTATTATATTTGTAAATGGCTTCTCTTAGGGCGATGATGATAGGCCACCCCAAAAGAGGAGACAATACAATTTCGTCCAAAAGGGATGTATCGCCTCGTCCAAAGGCTTTTCTTTTGCCCAGTCGTGAGAAACATGGAATAAGACGTATTTTGAATAAGGAGAAGTCATGGTCGTTAGCTGACTCATGTCTTCCTTGAAAATAAGAATTCAGTGGTTCTCCATTAACTGAGTGGGCGGTGACCCTTTCCAAAATAATTTTAAAAAAACGAACATCTAGAACTAAAACGCAAAAAATCATTCTACATGGAATATAAGAAAATGCCAACACAAAAGCACGCTAACTTACTAGACCAAAAAACTATTTAAGCCGTTATTTAAGACCTTCAAAATTTTTTCAAGTTCTACAGCAAAATATAATTGATAAAGAAAACATGTTTGTAGAATGCTAAAATACCAAAGTTTATGTATACAGAATACAAAACATATCATCATTCTGGTCATATAGATATAAATACAATTTTTCTATGTTGACACTCATTCACTCCATTCACTACATTCACACTTACACTGTACACAATGTTCACTGTATTTATACGGTGGATAATGTTTTTAATAAAATATTTTTATTTTTATTTTTGTTTTAAATTTATTTATTTTTAAGTTTTATTTTATAACACAAATATTTTTATTTTATTTTATTATTTAATATTTTATATTTGAGAATAAATTAACCAAGTTATAAAATGTATTAATCAACTTTATATATAATATTAACCAAAATAAATTTATCACGTAAGACTATTTTTTTGTCATAATATATATTCACCAAACTCTACTCTTATTTAACCAAATTATAATATTTCATTAAATAAAACAATTTTTTAAAAAAATATTAAAAAAATTAAAATAGTATAAGAATATCGTTCACGTAATTGTGAACAGCAAAAATGATTTCAAAATAATATTTTTCAATAAATAACATATTGCCAAGATAAGTTATACTCTTCATGGCACTACATTACTATACACTCCCACTAAAATGTGTCTACAGAAACCCAGCATAACTTAAATCAATTTTGAGCCCATTTATTGAACTTGGGCCCAAACCCAATATCTACAATTATCAAATAGTTATGTTTTTTTTCTTTCTATTTATAACATTGCTAATTACAACAAAACACTTATATCTTTTTTCCTACAAAAATATTTTTGATCGGACTTTGAGCCCATTTGTTAAATTTGGGCACAAACCCAATATCTGCAATTATCAAATAGTTATATTTCTTTCCTATTTATAACACCGCTAATTACAACATAACACTTCTATCTTTTTTCCTACAAAAATATAAATTTATGAATTATATCATGAAGTTATGAGAAAGAGTGATTGAACGGAGACTAAGAAAATAAACTTAACTAATTGAAAATCAATTTGGTTTTATGATTGGCAGATCGTCAACAAAAATAATATATCTACTAAGATGTGTGATGAAGCAGGATTGAATGTAACAACAAGACTTGCACATAATTTTTATTGATTTGGAGAGGATATATGATGGAGTATCTAGAGAGATTTTATAGAAAGTCTAGAGAAAAAAGATGTTAAAATTACATATGTTCAAGCTATCCAAGATATGTATGTGAAAGTAGGAGACCATATCATCCTATAAGACAAGTCACATAGTTTGAATATTTTGGGTTCGTAATATAAAATGACAGAGAAATAAAAGGGAATGTAAATCATTGAATTTGAGTTGTGTGCCTGATATGGATGAGGACTTCATACATTTTATGTGACACAACTGCACTACTCAAAATGAAGGAAAATTGTTATCAGATTGCAATAAGACTTGCAATGTTGTTCAAAATTGAATGTTGGATAGTTGAGAACCAACACGAGAATAAAGTAAGCGTAGTAGAGAAAAGAATATTGTGTTGGATGTGTGCTAAGAGGCGGCAGGATACAATTTAAAATAAAAATATATATTAGAGAGTGTTTGGTAACACCAATAGTAGAAAAGATTGTGGAAAATAGACTTAGGTGATTTAGATATGTAGATAGAAGATTTGTAGACTTTGTGGTAAAGAGAGTAAATCAGATGGAGAGATGTCAAACAACTAGAGGTAAAGGAAGACTTAGAAAGATTAAGAAAAGTTATTAAGAAATATCTCAACAATAACTATTTCAATATAAATATGGTTATAGATAGAACATTATGACAAAAGTTGATTCATATAGTCGATCTCATTCATTGAGATAAGACTTGATTATTATTAATAGTGTAGCCTAATGATTAAAATCTCATATCTTAAAATAAATATGTGAGTTGTCTCAGTTCCAAACACATACCTTTGGAATCAAATATTACTTTAGTTATCAACAGATCTAAATTAACAGGAAAAAATTTAAATCTTAGTGAGACAAAAGAATAACCTAATTTAAATTGATGAAATTAACGAAATTGAAAGTACTTCGGAGTTAAATCTCCTATCGTAAAAATTTTCCATTTCAATAAGGATTGTTTATGGTACAATTCACTAAAAAAAAAAAAAAACTAAATCAAATCATAATAAAAGTTCACTCGAACTTCACCGGACCAAAATTATTGGTTAAATATACTCTTTTCATCCCAAATTATAAAATATTTTGGTCATTTTACACGTTAAGAAAAATAATCATTGTTGTATTGGAAAGAGAAATTAAGAAATTAAAAAGAAGAAAGAGAAATAAATATAAGAAAAAACATTATTAATGTTACATTGGAATTGTAAAGTAATTTATAATTTAAGATAAAAAAATTCTTCAAAAGTCTTATAATTCGATTCAATTTATTTGTCTTATATTTCGATTCTACAAGAATTTGTTTAATATGATTTTGTCCACCGACAAAATATAACATTTTAATTTTTAACTCAAATTCAATTCAATTTTAATTTATTTTAACTTCAATTCAATTCGACAATTTAATTGGATGTAAATTTTTTTAAACCATCCTAATCTCAATCACAATACATTAAATTATTATTAAAACAAAACCAATGTAAAATAAAAACAAAGTTCATATTAAAACCACGTTTTTGATCCGTCAAACTAATCTTGGCAGCTTAATTTCCGCAATCAACGACCCATTTCAAACCACTACCATAATCAATAGCACAAATAAAATATAATTTTTAAGCAATACTTCTTAATTAAGGTTTCCATCATTACATAGATTCAATTAATTAATGTTCAATTAAGCTCAGGTTAATTTGCTATGGACATATTCTGTCTCTTTCTAACTTTTCAAAATTTCCTTAAAGTTTCAATTGAAATCTTTTTACTAGCTACCATTTCAATAATATTGAATTTTTAATTAATGATGTTAAATATGAATACCAGAAAAGAAAAGAGAGTAACAGAAAAGATGGAAAAGCTATGAAGTAAAATTAGTCAACAACTAACAACAAAAGTGGATAATTGGGTCTCTTTTGTCAGTTTCTGGAACTGGAAGAAACAATGATCTCTTTTCTTTTAGCATATTTATCACTTTAATTTTTCTTTAATCATATAATAATATTAAGATATGTCATTAAACAGCAAGATTTTGTCTTCGCTTTTTTTGTTTCTTTCTTTGTTCAGTCGTTTCAATAAACAGGGAATGTGAGCTTATGCATGCATATATTGTATAAGTGTTGTATGGGGTTAAGTGTGACGATTATTATCATTTTTATTATGAATGAGTTTAAATGTTAAAAAATAAAAAATATATAGTAATATATTTAATGTTCAACTTTTCTTTTTTTTTTTGTAATTTAATAATTTTGGATTTTATTTTGTTTTCTAAAACTATAACAAAATATATATTTTTTCATTGTTTTGGAAATATAATGCTATCCAATGCCTGTCGTGCCCGGTGCCTGGAACACTGGTTAAGGAATAATGTTAATTATTAAAAGTGATAATTAAAATAGAATACAATTAAAGTGTTGCAAGTTATAGATTAAAAAATTCTATGTGTCATAAATAACACATATTTATTATTTATATTATTTTTCTTTTAACAACACATATTTATTATTTATATTCTTTTTCTTTTAACAAAAATATGCTCATGAAGTTGGTAACACAAGTATGAAGATTCAATCATAGTATATTTAAGTTTTTTTTTTTTGTTTTTTTTATCAAAATATTTGAATTTTTGTATTTAATATTTAAGTTGAAAATAAATTTTTATTTGAGTTTTTAATTATTATTTTATATTTATGCTATAGTTATTGTTAATTTATTTTGAGTTTTTATATTTTTTTAATTATTTTATTTCCAACATTTTAAAGAAAAATTGATAGTGAAATTATGTATTATTATTTAATATTTAATTATGGAGAGAGAGTCAATTTAATATTTAGTTAATAGAATCAATGATCCTTATCCAGTGCCAAGACGCACTACTTATCAACACCCGTAAAAAATTTATTTGTTATTTAAAAAACACTAAGTATATATGTGTTATGCGTGAGAATCAAATTTGATATATATATATATATATATATATATATATATATATATATATATATATATATATATATATATATATATATATATATATATATAGCGATTATCCGCGCCACGAGGTGGACATGTAATATTATCATTTCAACGTCCGAGTCAATTACAAAGTCTAAAATGTGGGAAGGCACACATCTCGTTACCAAATTCGACTATAAGAAGAAGTGAGAAGGCCAATGGATAATTTACTAAAGTAATGAGGAACAAGCACATTAAATATATTTCTCATCATTGAGATGTTTCATAAATTCTTCTAGCACGTGATTTTGGACTCATAGGTTAGGGTGTGACACTTTCCTCTAGGGTATTCGAATGTACTTGAGTTCATTTGTATTCCCAAATAGCAAAATATGGTCGTTGTTTGTTAACTGTTCGTTTTCCTTCTCATATGGTCTGCAATTTTCTCTCTTCTTTATATAAAGATCGCTTGAATTTTCTTGAGATTTTTTAGTCGTTCCCGAGAGTCAATTTCCCTTTTGTGAGAGTGATTTCCTTCTCGGTAACATTTGCTGGAGTGTTCGTCTTCTTCATAATGGAGCTTTTCTATTTTGCATTTAATTTCCATCTTTTTTCACTATATTCCACTCTTTCCAAGTACTCTTCTTATCTTGAGTTTATTTCTTCACACTCAATCTTTATTTTTGTCATAGCTTCTATAAATGGTCATTTTTTAAGTCTATTTAGTAATTTTGGAAATAATGATCATTCCCTTATAATTAGAAATTACACATCTTCTAGCTTAGATTCTCATCATTCTATTAATAGTCATTCCATTTTAAACATTATAATTGTGTTCGACAATTCTGAGTCATGAAGTTTTCCAAGTGGCTTTTTTGATTGAGAAACTTCACATGATGAATCTTCCTTCGACGCCCTACCATACCATTTGTAGTTGGAATCTAATTGATGTCGAGATTAAGGATCATTTGAGATGTGGGACCTAACATGATGGTGTCGATTGGCTCAGGCCATTCGATATCTTCCAGGTTGTCGATACATCCCTAAGAAGCATTGAGTTTATGGAACTGGTTAATACAAGCAAGTATTGTGGGGTGGACTCTAAAATATTTGGAACCCCTTCTACTTTAGATAATTATGCAGTCATGTTGGTAGCTAATATTGAAGTAAGTAGTCCCTAAGATTGATTGGTTCTCCTTGTGGTATTAGGAAAAAAGGATATGTAGCGGATCTAGGGATGCTACATTCCATTATATGAATGTTTGTTTACCCGGATAAATTTGTAGTTGCATATGTCTGAGTTTTAAGCAAAGTGTTGCGGCGGTATAAGCGGCAAGCAAAGAGTTGGTATTATTTTTACCGCGTGATATATACCGGTTAGGTTATATCGTATCGTGTACACAGAGATTGGTTATTGATTCGTCGTTCGATAATTCTACCGTTAATGAGTTTGAGATTAAAAGAAATGAAAATAAAAGACAAAGAGTAAATGAACAAAAAGTATAAAGGATAGACAGCTTATCCGGAATGAATGTAAACTACCCGTCACAGACTTAAATCTACCACCCATGTCATACTCGACCTACGATACTCGTCCGTGTCATCACATACCTCTCACAATCTAAGCTATTCCTAACCCAAATTGAGAATCCTCCTAAATCATCTCAATATCCATCCCTGACATATCTCAACAACATATGAATCAACTGCGTCACCTCCATACCCATTCCTGGCATACTTCACCGACGCAGAGGCATTAAGTTCGGGTACTCTATAGTGAATGTTAGCTCTAAACCCATTTCTAGCATTCGAAAACTAACAGATAATCATCCTAGGTAAGAATCTAAGCAATCTATCCCTAGCAAAGCTCAAATCCCTAACATAAAGTAAAAACCCAAGATAATCACCGACACAAATTAGTAAAGCAAACTTCATACAAGCCAAAGGCGATAAATATACAAGAGTTATGAGTAGAAATATATACAAACCCCAACAAAAGAGATTACAAAAAGAAGAGAAGAAGAGGAACCACAAATCTACATTGGTTGTCAAGTCAATCGAAGAGGGATTCGACTCCGGATCATCAAAATGCAAGCTCCAATGTTGTTTTCCAAGCAAATCTATCAAAAATATGAAGGTGATGGTGTTGGGACTCAAAAATACCCAACCCATAACCTAAAAATGTGTTTTGAGCCCCTTTTAAAGAATTCTGATGTCGCAGGTCGCGCTCAGCGCGCTATTCGCGCTAAGCGCGGTCTGCTATTTTCAGCATTTTATTTTTGCCGTATCTTGAGAACCGTAACTCGGAATTGCGCCCGGTTTGAAGCGTTGGAAAGCTTATTCAATGCTCTATCCAACCATGAAGAAATATCAAGCTTTATTGATGATTTTTATTCTTTGAATTTGAGCTTTATTCGATGACGTATTGTGCAAAATCGCACTCTTGAAGCTTAGCCTTTGGCCTTTATTACTCAATGCTCCAATTATGAATGAATACCTATAAAAGAGATGAAAACTATCAAACGATACAATATTTACACAAAAACTCAATAATTCTATTATGTACACAAATATACTAAAAGCGGAGGATTTATTCGAAGAATATCAACAAAAGAACGGATAAGTGCCACAAAATGTATATACAAAATAACTACATTTTGGCACTTATCAACTCTCCCCAACTTGACACATTGTTTGTCCTCAAACAAAGTCAAATAACTCAAAGAAACAAAGAATGATAATCAAATAATCACGAATCAACAAGTTTTGAAAACGGAAAACAAATGTATGGTTCAAACGAAAAATGTACACGACAAATACAAACTTACCACTATACTACAACAATAACATATAAACGAAACAAATCCTAAGTACAAAAATCATGCAAAACATTCTAAAACAAAACAAACTCAATCATGAATCACACCTAGCAAAAATTCATCGGTAGATGAAGAACACACAAAGGTGAGGGATAAAAAACACTCATCCACAATCTTGCAAACAATAGACTAAATTATGCATTCATCCAAAAACGTATTGAAAATACAAATGCAAGAATCACAAGGGCTTTTCAAGGTTGTAATGTGGCTTGGTTAACAAACAAGTGATAAGTCCTAAAGCTAATCGAAACAAAAACTTGCCTAAACCCAAGGGAGTATCAACTCACAAAGTTCCAAACAATATAATTTCAATCAAACTTATTCTTCATCACAAATTTCACACCAAACACACTTCACTTATTAACATAACATTATTCCTACTCTTTTTGTTTTTCTTTTTCAAAACTTTTTTCTTTTTTCTTTCTTTTTCTAATCTTTCTTTTTCACTTTTTTTTCTTTTTCTTTTCTCAACCTCATATCAATCACAACATAAGCACATAAACATTCATCTCCCCAACTTGAATTCAACCAACATTAATGTGTGAATACTCCCTACTTTCTAAGGCAAGGTAAAAATCTATACAACAACATATAGTTGAGGGTTCAAGAAACAAAGAAATCAACATCCATACAAAAAAGATGAATTGACACTCATAGACAAGCATCAAGTTCAAATAAACATGGATACCGATAAAAGCTCAAAGGGGCTAACAAAGGATCACACACTCACAAGGTGAATTGAATATTTGGCCAAGGTAGTTATGCTCAAAATCAACAAATGCCTTGATCATTTTCTTGCAATCATATAATCAACACAAAACAAAAGATTAAGCATAATAAAGTCTAGTTAAAACAAGAATGTGGATTCTCAGCATATGTAAACAATGGAAAGTTTCCTCACATTTATGGGTAAAAAGAGGAACTAAAGTGATTCAATTCATGAGCAAGTAATGCAAAAAGAATGAATAGCATGGTAATTATACAAATGATAAATTTCCTAAACATGTTATGCTATAGAAAGCGATAAACGAGTACCTGACGTGTACCAACTTTGAAAACTATCATTACCATACATCCGCGAGTTGAAACGATCAAACTCGGAAAATCACCTCAAAAGTCTTCAAGTTACCGGACCAAAATTTGAGTCCAAACAACAACAAAAGAATTAGAAAAACAATAATAATTTTATTCAATACAAAAAGCCTTGGTGAAAGTGGGAAAAAGGAAAACAAGTGAAATTTTAAAAGAATTCATTGGCTCTGCATAGCAGAGCGCGCTACACCAGTTGCAGAAAAATGACAGCAACAGGTGCAGCTGCTATGCAAGCTCCACTTACACACCTATACAATCTCATTTACACATCTAAACAATATTTACAATTCATACACACTTCCACAAGCTAAAACACTACAAACTTGTGGAAAATAACAAATTTACATAACAAAACTAAAGCACATAACAATACATAAACTTGGTGAAAACGAATTAACAATTTGAAAAGTGAAAGTTTGAAATTAAGAGCAAGTCCTATTTCAACTTGTTAAAACATAAGCCACCAAACAATCATAAACATAAACAAACAAAAACATGCTTGTTTTACGTCGTAAGCTCGACGCCTTTATTGTGCGAGCACTAGTAACCTCCTCTCGTCATGCCATGGTATTGTCACACCGCGCAAACCTAAAGAAAGTGTCCTAACAACCACATAACAAACGTTACGAGTACGAGACAATTCACAACATCACTTGAAAACAAGGAAAACACACATATGTACAAGTATGGAAAGTAAACAAAACATGTACAAGTAACAATATACAAGTTCATATACAAAGTCTATACAACATATACAATAATTACAAAACTCAAAAACAACGGAATTATCGCAATATAGAAACAATAAAACCAATCCCCGGCAACGGCGCCATTTTGTTGCTGTGGTATAAGCGGCAAGCAAAGAGTTGGTATTATTTTTACCGCGTGATATATACCGGTTAGGTTATATCGTATCGTGTACACAGAGATTGGTTATTGATTCGTCGTTCGATAATTCTACCGTTAATGAGTTTGAGATTAAAAGAAATGAAAATAAAAGACAAAGAGTAAATGAACAAAAAGTATAAAGGATAGACAGCTTATCCGGAATGAATGTAAACTACCCGTCACAGACTTAAATCTACCACCCATGTCATACTCGACCTACGATACTCGTCCGTGTCATCACATACCTCTCACAATCTAAGTTATTTCTAACCCAAATTAAGAATCCTCCTAAATCATCTCAATATCCATCCCTGGCATATCTCAACAACATAGGAATCAACTGCGTCACCTCCATACCCATTCCTAGCATACTTCACCGACACAGAGGCATTAAGTTCGGGTACTCTATAGTGAATGTTAGCTCTAAACCCATTTCTAGCATTCGAAAACTAACAGATAATCATCCTAGGTAAGAATCTAAGCAATCTATCCCTAGCAAAGCTCAAATCCCTAACATAAAGTAAAAACCCAAGATAATCACCGACACAAATTAGTAAAGCAAACTTTATACAAGCCAAAGGCGATAAATATACAAGAGTTATGAGTAGAAATACATACAAACCCCAACAAAAGAGATTACAAAAAGAAGAGAAGAAGAGGAACCACAAATCTACATTGGTTGTCAAGCCAATCGAAGAGGGATTCGACTCCGGATCATCAAAATGCAAGCTCCAATGTTGTTTTCCAAGCAAATCTATCAAAATATGAAGGTGATGGTGTTGAGACTCAAAATACCCAACCCATAACCTAAAAATGTGTTTTGAGCCCTTTTAAAGAATTCGATGTCAGGTCGCGCTCAGCTATTCGCTAAGCGGCTATTTTCAAGATTTTATTTTTGCGTATCTTGAGAACCGTAACTCGAATTGTGCGGTTTGAAGCGTTGGAAAGCTTATTCAATGCTCTATCCAACCATAAAGAAATATCAAGCTTTATTGATGATTTTTATTCTTTGAATTTGAGCTTTATTCGATGACGTATTGTGCAAAATCGCACTCTTGAAGCTTAGCCTTTGGCCTTTATTACTCAATGCTCCAATTATGAATGAATACCTATAAAAGAGATGAAAAACTATCAAACGATACAATATTTACACAAAAACTCAATAATTCTATTATGTACACAAATATACTAAAAGCGGAGGATTTATTCGAAGAATATCAACAAAAGAACGGATAAGTGCCACAAAATGTATATACAAAATAACTACATTTTGGCACTTATCAACTCTCCCCAACTTGACACATTGTTTGTCCTCAAACAAAGTCAAATAACTCAAAGAAACAAAGAATGATAATCAAATAATCACGAATCAACAAGTTTTGAAAACGGAAAACAAATGTATGGTTCAAACGAAAAATGTACACGACAAATACAAACTTACCACTATACTACAACAATAACATATAAACGAAACAAATCCTAAGTACAAAAATCATGCAAAACATTCTAAAACAAAACAAACTCAATCATGAATCACACCTAGCAAAAATTCATCGGTAGATGAAGAACACACAAAGGTGAGGGATAAAAAACACTCATCCACAATCTTGCAAACAATAGACTAAATTATGCATTCATCCAAAAACGTATTGAAAATACAAATGCAAGAATCACAAGGGCTTTTCAAGGTTGTAATGTGGCTTGGTTAACAAACAAGTGATAAGTCCTAAAGCTAATCGAAACAAAAACTTGCCTAAACCCAAGGGAGTATCAACTCACAAAGTTCCAAACAATATAATTTCAATCAAACTTATTCTTCATCACAAATTTCACACCAAACACACTTCACTTATTAACATAACATTATTCCTACTCTTTTTGTTTTTCTTTTTCAAAACTTTTTCCTTTTTTCTTTCTTTTTCTAATCTTTCTTTTTCACTTTTTTTTCTTTTTCTTTTCTCAACCTCATATCAATCACAACATAAGCACATAAACATTCATCTCCCCAACTTGAATTCAACCAACATTAATGTGTGAATACTCCCTACTTTCTAAGGCAAGGTAAAAATCTATACAACAACATATAGTTGAGGGTTCAAGAAACAAAGAAATCAACATCCATACAAAAAAGATGAATTGACACTCATAGACAAGCATCAAGTTCAAATAAACATGGATACCGATAAAAGCTCAAAGGGGCTAACAAAGGATCACACACTCACAAGGTGAATTGAATATTTGGCCAAGGTAGTTATGCTCAAAATCAACAAATGCCTTGATCATTTTCTTGCAATCATATAATCAACACAAAACAAAAGATTAAGCATAATAAAGTCTAGTTAAAACAAGAATGTGGATTCTCAGCATATGTAAACAATGGAAAGTTTCCTCACATTTATGGGTAAAAAGAGGAACTAAAGTGATTCAATTCATGAGCAAGTAATGCAAAAAGAATGAATAGCATGGTAATTATACAAATGATAAATTTCCTAAACATGTTATGCTATAGAAAGCGATAAACGAGTACCTGACGTGTACCAACTTTGAAAACTATCATTACCATACATCCGCGAGTTGAAACGATCAAACTCGGAAAATCACCTCAAAAGTCTTCAAGTTACCGGACCAAAATTTGAGTCCAAACAACAACAAAAGAATTAGAAAAACAATAATAATTTTATTCAATACAAAAAGCCTTGGTGAAAGTGGGAAAAAGGAAAACAAGTGAAATTTTAAAAGAATTCATTGGCTCTGCATAGCAGAGCGCGCTACACCAGTTGCAGAAAAATGACAGCAACAGGTGCAGCTGCTATGCAAGCTCCACTTACACACCTATACAATCTCATTTACACATCTAAACAATATTTACAATTCATACACACTTCCACAAGCTAAAACACTACAAACTTGTGGAAAATAACAAATTTACATAACAAAACTAAAGCACATAACAATACATAAACTTGGTGAAAACGAATTAACAATTTGAAAAGTGAAAGTTTGAAATTAAGAGCAAGTCCTATTTCAACTTGTTAAAACATAAGCCACCAAACAATCATAAACATAAACAAACAAAAACATGCTTGTTTTACGTCGTAAGCTCGACGCCTTTATTGTGCGAGCACTAGTAACCTCCTCTCGTCATGCCATGGTATTGTCACACCGCGCAAACCTAAAGAAAGTGTCCTAACAACCACATAACAAACGTTACGAGTACGAGACAATTCACAACATCACTTGAAAACAAGGAAAACACACATATGTACAAGTATGGAAAGTAAACAAAACATGTACAAGTAACAATATACAAGTTCATATACAAAGTCTATACAACATATACAATAATTACAAAACTCAAAAACAACGGAATTATCGCAATATAGAAACAATAAAACCAATCCCCGGCAACGGCGCCATTTTGTTGCTGTGGTATAAGCGGCAAGCAAAGAGTTGGTATTATTTTTACCGGGTGATATATACCGGTTAGGTTATATCGTATCGTGTCCACAGAGATTGGTTATTGATTCGTCGTTCGATAATTCTACCGTTAATGAGTTTGAGATTAAAAGAAATGAAAATAAAAGACAAAAAGTAAATGAACAAAAAGTATAAAGGATAGACAGCTTATCCGGAATGAATGTAAACTACCCGTCACAGACTTAAATCTACCACCCATGTCATACTCGACCTACGATACTCGTCCGTGTCATCACATACCTCTCACAATCTAAGCTATTCCTAACCCAAATTGAGAATCCTCCTAAATCATCTCAATATCCATCCCTGACATATCTCAACAACATATGAATCAACTGCGTCACCTCCATACCCATTCCTGGCATACTTCACCGACGCAGAGGCATTAAGTTCGGGTACTCTATAGTGAATGTTAGCTCTAAACCCATTTCTAGCATTCGAAACTAATGATAATCATCCTAGGTAAGAATCTAAGCAATCTATCCCTAGCAAAGCTCAAATCCCTAACATAAAGTAAAAACCCAAGATAATCACCGACACAAATTAGTAAAGCAAACTTTATACAAGCCAAAGGCGATAAATATACAAGAGTTATGAGTAGAAATACATACAAACCCCAACAAAAGAGATTACAAAAAGAAGAGAAGAAGAGGAACCACAAATCTACATTGGTTGTCAAGTCAATCGAAGAGGGATTCGACTCCGGATCATCAAAATGCAAGCTCCAATGTTGTTTTCCAAGCAAATCTATCAAAATATGAAGGTGATGGTGTTGGGACTCAAAATACCCAACCCATAACCTAAAATGTGTTTTGAGCCCTTTTAAAGAATTCGATGTGGTCGCGCTCTATTCGCTTAAGCGCGTCCGCTATTTTCAGCATTTTATTTTTGCCGTATCTTGAGAACCGTAACTCGGAATTGCGCCCGGTTTGAAGCGTTGGAAAGCTTATTCAATGCTCTATCCAACCATGAAGAAATATCAAGCTTTATTGATGATTTTTATTCTTTGAATTTGAGCTTTATTCGATGACGTATTGTGCAAAATCGCACTCTTGAAGCTTAGCCTTTGGCCTTTATTACTCAATGCTCCAATTATGAATGAATACCTATAAAAGAGATGAAAACTATCAAACGATACAATATTTACACAAAAACTCAATAATTCTATTATGTACACAAATATACTAAAAGCGGAGGATTTATTCGAAGAATATCAACAAAAGAACGGATAAGTGCCACAAAATGTATATACAAAATAACTACATTTTGGCACTTATCACAAAGGTATTGAGGTTTTTGAAGTTTCCCCCTCACAACTTCATCTTGGCGCCTTGGCTCTCATTAGGTCATTCAAACTCTAGGCCAATTATCGGCTTTAGAATTCCTCATGTCGTTTATTCTTCCATCTTTTTATTGTGATATATACTTCTTGGAATAATATAATGGTTCATCTCACTGCAATAGGAAGTTCCCTAGATTGACCATTTTGCCGAGAGTTGATATGATTTTCAAGATCACCTCATGTTGAACCGTTGGGCTCAATTAATTGGTTATCTTGATTCCAATGTACGTCATAATTGACTCCTCTATCTCTAGCACGAATGATTGACTTCATGATGGTTATTCCTCGTCTAATATCCTTCTCCACATCTTTAACTATTTTATTTCCATCATTATGTTGAACTGTGGCATTTAGAAAACACAATGTAAAAACAAAAACATATTTAGAAAATACAAATAGTATTGAATGGATAAACACAATATAGTAATATAAACACAAGTACCATCATCGTTATTAGAAGCTTCATGTGGTGGGTTGTCCTTGTTACTAGCCATGTGACCTGTAATAAAGTGACCGTTAGAAAATTAATGTATAAAAACAATTTAAAAACATAAACACAATATAAGTACATAAACACAATATAAAAACATACACACAATTAACCACAATTAACTTTTCACTAACGTCTCTTTCTTTTCTTGGTTTGAGTATGAATTACTTGCCTCTTAACAACACGGAATGATGGGTTGATCCAAATTCCCTCATTATGATCCTTCCTAATATATGATTCATCTGCTATAATATTCTCATCTTGATCATTTATTATATATGACTCATTCTCAACATCAATATCACTTTGATCTACACTTTTATCGTCAATCACTTTGTTAGATAAAAGCACTATAGACCATTTCGTACTTTTCGGATCAGTGACATAGAAAACTTGTTTAGCTTGAGAGGCTAGAATAAATGGCTCATCTTTGTACCCCACCCTATTAAGATCCACTTGTAAAAATCTCGATTTACCTATTTGTATGCCACCATTATGTACTCAATTGCAACCAAAGATAGGAATCTGAAACTTCTCATAATCAAACATCCAAATGTGCCGGATAACCCCAAAATATAACAAATTTGCGTATTCGGGGTTTAAGTCTTTCATACTGGAAATGTGCATTGCTTCAGCTACCAGGGTGACACCACTATAGTACTTTTATCATCTTGTTCTTTGGTATAAAATGTGTATCCCTTAATTGCAAATGCACTATAAGAAAAAACAAGCGAACTCAGACCATATGCTAAACATCTCAACCTTTCTGTCACAGAAGCAAGATCTGAATCAATACTTGAATAAATATGATCCTTGAACCATTGTATAAAACTATGATTGTGCTCTAGTACTATCCAACTTTCATTTCTATTCGGATTTAAACCCCGGAGTTCATGTTTGTGCATTTCAACATACGACTCAACCTCATTGTCATTGTGCATAACATACAAATATACTTGATCCCGTTCAACCCTTGACATTGTGAGAATTTTATTTCCAATTAACTTTTTTCCTTCCTTTCTTTCAAAAATATGAGATTTGGGTAGTCCAACGAATTAAACATTAGACAAATATTCAGTAAAAAAACTCAACTACTTCTTCAACAATGTATCGTTCAACAATACAACCCTCCAGCCTACTTCGATTTTTCACGTACCCTTTTAATATTTTCATATAACACTCAACAGGATACATCCATCTCATATAAGTTGTTCCACACAACTGTGTCTCTTTCACAATATAAACAACAAGATTACCATTATATCAAAAAATGAGGGAGGGAAATACATTTCAAGCTCACACAAAGTAATAACTATTTCTTTTTGCAATACTGGTAAGATCTCAGGATCGATCACCTTACTACAAATTGACTTGAAGAAAAAACACAATTTAGTTATGGCGCTTCTTACTTTATCTGGCAAAATAGAACTTATACCTATTGGTAGTAAATGCTCCATTATGACATGGCAATCATGTGTCTTTAAACTCTTTAGCTTCAGGTCTTTCATAGACACAAGTCTTCTAATGTTTGAGGAGTAACCTTCTGAAACTTTAACTTCACTCAGAAACTTACACAATTTTTTTTCTCATTTCTAGATAGAGTATAAGCAGCAGGTGGTAAATATGCCTGTCTTCCTTTCTTCATGGGTCCTAATTAAGTTCTTATTCCCATCTCTACCATGTCTTCCCTTGATTTAAGGTAATCCTTAGACTTTCCTTTTATATTGAGCAACGTACCAATAACACTTTCAAATACATTTTTTTCAATATGCATAACATCAAGAAAATGTCTTACGTACAAAGATTTTCAATATGGCAATTCAAAAAAAATTGACCTCTTCTTCCACCCACCTGTGACAACTTTATGTGCAAAAGGTATGCCAAACTGAATACTCACATCTTTCACCTTTTCAAAAATTTGATCACCTGTCAATCCTGGTGGAGCTCTACGTTGTTCGGTATCCCCATTGAACACTTTTCTCCATCCATGATATTGATGTTTAGAATTTAAGAATCTACGATGACCGAGAAAGACATTCTTCTGACAAAGTTTCAATCGCGTCGTATCGGTTCCATCTTCACAGACAGGACACACTTTTTCACCTTTAATGCTATACCCGGATAGATTTCCGTATGCTAGAAAATCGTTAATTGTGCCAAACAACATCACCCTAAAATTGAAACTTTCTTTCCTATATCCATCATAAACCTCCACACGATTCTCCCAAAAAATCTTTAAATTTTCGATTAAAGGTTTCAAGTATACGTCTATGTCATTCCCTGGTTATTTAGGCCCAGAAATTAACATAGATAACATCATGTACTTACGCTTCATACATAGCCATGGAGGTAGGTTATAAATCATAAGAATCATAGGCCATGTGGAATGTGAGATACTTTGAAGACCATGCGGGTTCATTCCATCAATAGATAACGCCAAGCGAAGGTTTCTTGTTACTCCTCCAAAATCAGGATAATTGTAACACCCCAATTCTACCCAACGTTTATATAAAAATCAGAGTGCCAAAAATTTCACAAATATGAGGCATTACATTCATAATTCGAAACCATCAACATGAAAAGCCTATCATAATAGATACATAGCACATTTTAATCCAAAGAACTTATAACAATTAATTAGTCTTCAAAAATACTTTATATTTATTCAAAAACTACGCAACGAATTCATAATATTTCAAAACTTCAAACGAAATATAGCATCTTTTAAACAACTTAATTCAAAGGAAACAATTCTCAAGGTATCATCATCAACAGTGCAATGGAAAACAATATAAAATCAATAAGCGTTCATTCCCCCCGAGTGCTACGTATCAGAGCGATGATGCCATAAGCTACTAAATCCTTTTACTCCTTGTTACCTGCACGTTACCAATATAAAGGTAACAACCAACAAAATAGAAAGGGTGAGATATCTACCAATATAAACAAGTGTATGATAAATAATATATTAGAATTAAATCATACAAAATTACCACATCACAAATAACACGTCACAATAACTTCCCAATCAACAACAACACAAAACCACTTCATCGTTAGCAACAACAATTAATTTACTTCACAATTAACAACGACATGATTCAAATGAGACACAACAATGCATATGCATGTGGTACCAACAGAGCTCCAGCTCTCTTCACTATTGCCAATTAATAGAGGCACAAGGCATAAGCCTTCTTCAAAATTCCGCCAATACAGGCCTTCACAAATGAAAATGAAATGTGATGCTAACAACATAAAACAACAACATAAATTCACTTCACGAGGCATACGCCTATATCACTGTTATTATCAATAATCAGAGATAATTATCGTCACCGAAAACACCTTGCATCTTCACATAATTTAACATACTACAACATATTCCTTGCCAATAATTCACAAATAATTCAACAACACGATACATTCACACAATGTCAACAAAATAAAACAATCGTAATCACCTACTAAAATATACGAATCATTCCGACAGTTTCTAATTAATTCCGAACAATTATTTACACAGCTTAATTTACCAATTCGGTTAATTCGGTACTGACTTTAAGTACTATTGTTACTATTAATTATTATGAAGCTACTAATTCACTATCAACTATGTTTCTAATATTAAATTAATTATGTTACCATACTGCCAGTTTAAGTGAACAAATTAATACTCATTTCACTAGATCCACTACACTGCTATTTTCCATATGTTAAATCAAGTAGGGAAAATACTGCTATATTAATCATTTCCTGCTGTACTGGTTTTAATACTAACTAGTTACTTCTTCTATTTTAATTAAATCAATTCCATTCATTCATGTACCAATTAATCTCTTCCTGCCAGTTAGTTAATGTTGTTGCTAGCATACCTCTCTTGTACTGCTACTTCCAAAATTGTTCACTGTGTAATTACCTACTACTCATTTAATTCCCAATATAATATTTCCCATGGAACTGTACTACTACCTAAAATAACTGCCGGAACATAATATAAAGTACACAGACTGGTTACAGGTGGTGGCCCCCCTTTAGAACACAGGAGATGACCGCCCCCTTCCCTTCAGCCAATGGGAGGCGTCCGCCTCCATTCCCTTCCCCACAGAGGGGCGCTCGCCTTCCTCCTCCAAGGCCCCCGCCTCCACCTTGTTTGTTTTTCCATGAGGCGTCTGCCACCTCTCCCTGTAGCTACCGTCCCCAAACGATCAACTACTATAATCACTAATTCTCAACCATTCTTATCCTTCTATTAACACCAACAACACTACTATACAAAATCAACCATTTAATTCACATACGGTCTACACAAACAAAGATAATTTCATACAATTTTATCCCCACATACGATTTATCATAATCCCGTTTAGAGAGTTAGAACCCCACCCCTTACCTTAAATCTGACGATGGTTATAACTCCGATCGAATTCCTATTCTCCGGTTCCGATTGTGCACTTCTTGTATCCTCCTCTAACCCTTGTGCCTCCACTCTCTTCAATTGATTTCCTTTTCTAATATAAAAAACTTAATTTCTACCACTACTTTCATTTATATACCATCTAATATTTTACTCTATTAATAATTAAATTAATTATTCCACTCTTTTAATAAATTAAATATTATTCTATCATATATCCTTATTGGCCAATTAAATAATATTTCCTCATGCTTTTTCTCACACTATAATAAAACCCACTAAATACTCTAGTTAATTAATTTCTACTCATAATAATAATTCTCCGACTAAACTGATTATTCACTTAATCCTCTTAAACCGACTTATAAATCCGTTAATGTCCCTTATAATTATTCCGATAATTTATTCTTCGACTAAATTCCAACTAATAATTTCTTAATAATTCGTTTAAATAATTAAATGATTTTCTGGGTGTTACACATCTGTCGGATGTGGAAACTTTCCATCGATAATTCTTTCATATGCATGCCAAGTCAAGTGTCTTGCATCGATTTCACTATGAAACATGCGTCTAAATCTCAGAATAATAGGAAAATACTATAAGACTTTTGCTGGAGATAATTTTTTCTTATATCGAGATAAACCGCACTTAGGACACTCATTCAACTATGCATATTCGTTTTGAAACAAAATGCAATCATTTAGAGAAGCATGTATCTTATCATAGCTCATGCCAATAGAGCACAACATTTTTTTGGCCTCGTAGGTTCGATTAGGAAGAACATTATCATCAGGAAGCATATCTCTCAAAAGGGCTAATAACTCTGTGAAACATTTATTCGACCATCCATTGCGCGCCTTTAAGTTGTACAACTTTAATACCACAAACAATCTTGTGAATTTGGTGCAATCTTTATACAACTATTTTTCTGCATCGCTTACCAACCTCTCAAACATTTTTGGACAATTCTGAAGATCTTCTTCAAGTGCTTCTGCAATCTCTTTGACTCAACCATACTCGTATGTATCCGTGACATTGTCGTATGAAGCATAGGTCGCATTACTTTTCACCCCCGGTTCAAAATTCTCGCTGATTTTCTCACCATGAAATATCCAACACGTATAACTTCAATCAATTCCACGCATGAGTAAATGCGATTTCAATCCATGTGCGTCGACCCAACCCACATAACAACAACCCAAGGAGGGATATTTCATTCTAATGGGGTATTCAGCGTGTTCAACAACAAACTTAACGAACTCTATTACCCCATTCTCGTACTCTTTTGACAATCGATCGACAGACATCCATTTTTCCCCATGGTTTTACTACTAAGTAAGCTAAACAAAAACACTAATTAGAGCACAAAACGGTATAATGCATTTATGTTAAAACGCAAAGTATACACAGAATGGATCCAGAGCTAGAAAACACAAACATATTCATGCAATTTCAGACAAATTCATCACAATACCAGTAATTTGAGTAAGAAATTTACCACAAATTTACCGAACAGCAACGTCGAGAAGTTGAAACGAGAAGGTCGAACTCACGGAAACACAGGGAATGAGTGTTGTACATATAAAACAACGTCTGGGATAAGTCATAACATATAAAACAACATCCGAGATAATTCATAACCTCTAAAACAATATCCGGACAGCCACTTATCTTACATGAGAGATCTTAATAATTTCGACTAAAAAAAACTTAAAGCAAATGGAAACCAAAACAAAATGTCACGAATTTGAAACCTCAATCGGTATACAAGCAACATAACATGTTATTACATGCCTTTTCTTTCACATAAATCCATCAAAGATTCAAATGGCATAACGGTTCAAACTCAACAAGCTTCTAAAAACGAAAGAACTTCTTTTAATAAGCTTTCTAGTTATAATATTTACAACTTATAGGTTATAATTATGTTCTAGTCATTATAGATGAAACATAAAATAAATTTATAGGAAGTACATTGTTCATATAAAATAGGAACCTATAAGTCTTGAATATTCTATCTCTTTCTATATCGAAATTATAAAAATGTATTTCTAAAATCTAAAGATCCACTACCAATTAAATTCTATATAATATTACAAAGCAAGTTAAGCAAAAACACTAACTATTCATGTAGCTATAGCAAAAGCACAACTAATTACCTGTAGAGAAGTTAGCAACTTCTAGAACCACACACCGTAAGTTTCTCGGAAACGGTCCGAACTTCACTCTTCACAAGTAACCCAGCAAAAATATTCCTGACCAACATTTATGCGCTGAAAAAAAATGAATGAGAATGATCAACTAATTTCATTATCATCAAAAGTTAAGAACCAGTATCAAATGATGACATATTCTTGTATCAAAGGAAATATTTTTTTGAAGAATTAAGATTGACCAATTCAAAGAATGTATCACCATATGATCTCTTAAAAAATTTATAACTAAAAAGTTTTGAACTTAATTAAAATTAAAATTGTCTTGTTTTAGTTATAAACTCATATTGACATGAAACATAAAATAAATTTATAGGAAGTATATGACATTATAACTGAACTCCAGCCAAACCAAAACACACTTTCAAACTAATGCCACCATCAGATTTTGTTTATTATTAGTTGTTGTACCCCAAAATTTACCCTCCTTTTTCTCGCATTCCTGGCTTATAATTTGATTGCATAAACATACATGTAGTCGCATACATAGCATTCATCATAAGGAATATCAGATTCCAGGTATTCCGAATGGCACCCAAAAAGAGTTCATTTCTCAATAAAGTGGATTTCGGGTTTCGACGCATTTTGAGCACTCCAGAAGGCGTATCTCTCATCTCCTTGGGTATTTTCTGTTGATTTTCGACTGGCACTTTCCTTTTGCTATTATCCACAACTTTTGTTTGGAGGTCGAGAACGGATTTTGTGAGGAAGACTCTCAAAAGAGTCATTTTCCCCGGCATGTTAAGCTGATTTTAGTGTTGAACCGTGTGTTTTGGCTCACCGAAAAGGCCTTATCTCTTAGCTGGAAGCTCGGAATTGAGCGGGACCGATTTCTAAAATTCCGTATCAAGGTCCTCTACAATTTCTATTTGCAACTCGAGAGCTAATTCCCCACCGATCAGTACCAGAATTTTAATCTCTGAGTTTGATTTTTGAGCTGAACCGAACAATTTTCATCTGATGCGCGAGGTTCGAAAAATCATATCTCACTCGATTTTCATCGAAACGGGACGGGACCGGTGCCAAAAGTTTAAAAATCTTGTTAGCTCCAGGTGTCCTAGAGATACGTATGTGTAAATTCCAATCAGAAGATCTTCGTCTGAGGTATTTTCCCCACAGAGCGCAAATGAAATTCTGCACGTGTCAGTGGTTCAAAATTGAGGCTGAAACTTCAAAAATTTCTATTTTCTTGACCGAGCATCAGATCAAATCGGGATTTTGATTCACGCAAGCAAAATTGCATTCCGGACACTTTTCGTTTACATTCCGACTCCGAATTCCACACGGATTTGGCTGTTTTGAATTAATTATGAAAATTATTCGGATAATCATGATTAGCTTGTTGGTTAAGGATCCAAAGCTATAAATAGATTTCCCTCTTCACAAATCACAACAACACATTCATTTGCTTAATTTCCCACTACCAAACACACTCAAATTCTCTCAAATTCCAAAGCACAAAAACTCAAGAAAGTTCAAACTTTAACTTTCCCTCCAAGCAACCACCACAGGCCGCCACCGGACCACCGTGCACCACCGGTTTCTTTCACAGAGCGCGCTAAGCGCGACCTGCGAATTTCAGTTTTCTCCATCACAGCTTCTTCTATTTCAATCCATAGCATTCTCACCTCCTTCTACACACATTTGACATGGAAGGAACGGTTTAATCTCGATTTCTCTTCAAGTTCAAGATTCAAGAGTTTCTTCTTCTTCTTCTCCAAATTCTCCATTGAATTTCAAGCTTTTCTTCAAGGATTCAAGTCTAATTCTGAAGTTTATCAACAATTCCTCATTGATTTGGTATTTTCTTTGAAGAGCACAAGGAATTCCTCTTCAATTTGATTCAAACTTCAAGTTCAAGTAAGTGTTAGGTTCAAATAATCACTTATTTTAAGCTGTTTTGAACTTTCAGCTTTTATTGAAATTGAACAATGAAATCACATGCAAATTCAATGTAGATTCTAGGTCTTGAACTTATACTCTTGGATTCCATTATTTGAATTGGATTTTGCCGCCTTATTTGTGTCGGAATGAGGATTTTGTACATAGCATGCATGTAGCCTTATGCATTTGTGTTTCCCCCGCACATAAGTCGCAAATTCGTGTACATTGCATCATCCACTGCATGCTCATGCATTAGGGAACATTTAGCTTGTTTCGTTTGCATCAATTCATGGTGACTTGAGGTGTAATTTGCCTTCGACATGTAGACATTAAAGCATTTTGATCATTATGTGCATTGTGCATTGTACATAGTTCATCCATTCGCGCTCCAAGTGTTTGTGTTAATGTTTCACTTAGGATTTGACATGAGCATTCCTCATTGCCTCATAGCACGCTTCACTTGCGTTGGTACTTTGCATGTGGAACACTAGGTCGATGACACAATTTGCACATAAGCATAATCATGCATCGACCTCCATCGTACACATTAGAATGACTCATTCTTTCCCTTCCACACATGTTCATTCCTAGCCTTGTACATGAACATGGAAATTGTTGATTCATCATTTGCATTCCATATATGTCCATGCACAGCATTGCATACATGAACATGGAAATTGTCGATTCATCATTTGCATTCCATATATGTCCATGCACAACATTGCATACATGAACATGGAAATCGTTGATTCATCATTCGCATTCCCTATATGTCCATGCATAACATTGCATACATGAGCATGGGAACTATTGATTCATCGCTCGCATTCCGCATATAGTCATTCATAGCCTTGCACGAGCATCAGAATTATCATTCCTCCTTTAGCATCCCAAGCATGTTCATGTCTTGACCCTCATTCATAAGCATCATAGCTATTTGTTTCCTTTGCTAGCATGCCGCACATGTTCATGCATAACATCACGCATATGAGCATTGAAACCGTTGCGTCAACTTGCATTCCTATGCATGACTATGCATAACATAGCATACATGAGCATTGGAATAATTGCCCAGCTGCATGGAACAACTTTTTGGCATGAAAACATCACAAACAGGTGGTCTGATGCAAAACTGACTTTTCTGCAGGTTGCAGGTCGCGCTTAGCGCCACCAGAGCGCGCTAAGCGCCAAACATTTTGACTTTTTGGGCTGACTGACGCGCTTAGCGCGGTATACCGCGCTAAGCGCGCCCTTCTGGTTTATTTTTTCTGATTTTCTCGATTCTGATGATGAACAGTAGTCCCCTTGGCTATGCTTGGCTACTGTTTGCACTCACTTTTATGCAGGGACACACGACGCATGCATATGAGGCTCGTTTTGTCGATATTCACACACTTTTACTTTGCTTGCGTTTTGGGTCTAACTCCCTTTTTGCAGGTTTCTCATGTTCGTATACCCACGTATACGTCCTTGTACTTGCCTCTTGGGTCCAACTCCCTTTCCGCAGTTTGCTACGCGTTTGTATACCCACGTATACATCCGTTTGTCTGTTTTTTGGGTCTAACTCCCTTCTTGCAGGTGTTTTGCATTTGTACATCCACATGTGCATTTCCATACTTGTTTTTTGGGTCTAACTCCCTTCTTGCAGGTGTTTTGTGTTTGTACACCCACGTGTACATCCTTTGGTTGCTTTTTGGGTCTAACTCCCTTCTTGCAGACGTTGTTGCTTCACATGCGCACAAGCGCGCATCCTCTTTGCTTTGATGCCTCGAGCTATTCTCACCGGTTTACTCTCATTGCATGGTTGCAGTACTTGAAGTTTTCCGGAGTATTTCATTAGCTTGCGCTGCTCTTCGGATTCTATATCAGTTCGGTAGTTTCTATACTGTTTACCGCATTCTCTTACAGCTTTCCTAGATATCATGAGAAGTAGGGCTTTACAACTTTCTTTTGCCATGAGAAGTAGGAATAGAGATGCATGAAGGGGCTTCCGTAGTTGGAGCATGTTCAGGAACCCCTCTGGTTTATTTAAAGATCCGTTTAGGGCAATTCTACTTGTGATCTGTGCATATTCGCTTGTTTGTTTCTTGCAGGTTCCCTTGGTTAGGTTTGGTTCTTTAGCCTAGACATTAGAATCTGCATCCTTTGCATGTCAACATAGGTAGAGATTCCCTTGCATCCTAAACCATAGGGCTAACCTTTTGCTTTGCTAGTTTCTTTTTGCATGTTGCATGTGATTAAAACTAAAACTTGCTTTTCCTTTCAAACTCAAAACACTTAATAATGGTTTAGACTCTTTTCTCAAGGTAAAAACAACCAACCAACACCAACTCTTTTTCGCCTTTGCGCGCTCTCTTTCTTTTTTGTGTTTAAAACCTTTTCACAAGTAAAAAACACAAAACACACCAAAACAAGTGAGCCGAACTACGGCGCTCTGACTTTCCCATTGCACGCGGGAATACGTAGGCATCTTGTCACGGGGCTCGATCGAGCAAATTTTGTAAATACTTCCTTCTTTTCCCCGTGGTTTCTTATTTTCTCTTTTCTTTTGCATGCATGATTAGCGATTAAGCATAGATATAACACACCCTTTAGCTAGAAATAGAAAGTGGATACCGTAGAGTACTACGGGCGTGTGGGGTGCTAATCCCTTCCCCTCGCGTAACTAACTCCCTTACCTAGATTCTCTCGATTTCACGGTTATAGGACCGCGATTTCTCCCCTCAGGTTTACTCGATGTTTTCCTTTCTCCCTTGTGAGATAAAAGACATTCGATGGCGACTCGATTTTGATAACCCAGTTATCATTTGTCGGAGGTTCTGCCGGTGTTTTCAGCTGGCGACTCTGCTGGGGATCGAACAGACCTGTGCTGGTCCGATCAGGAGTTGATCCTAGTTTTCTCTTTCATGTCTATTGGGTGTTTATCTGCTTTATCGCTTTATCATCCTTTGTATGCTTTGCATTGCATTCTATGTGGCATATTTACCGCTTTCATATATCCTGTATCTGGACTGATGCTGTGCTGGTTTATCTCTTGATCTGGGTGGGTGTTACTTGAGGTAAAAGGCCAACTACCCCGGACAGTGACACATAGGCTAGATGGATGTCCATGTCGAATCCCGCATCCCGTGGTGCGTGTGAGGAGACATGGAGTACCGAATTCAGACGAGGTTCGATTGACGGTGCTCTCGCCCTACACCCTGTTGTGTAGTCAGCGAAGTACTCGATAAAGAATCATCGACTCTGACTATCATTAGGGACACCCTGTTGAGTCTAGAATCACCCTGTGAGTTGGGGCGGGATATCATTACTACAGGTACCGTTGGTGACTCGGTTTTCTGTTGGTGACTCGGTATTCTCTATCGGTGACTCGGTATTTTCTATCGGTGATCATGAGCCTATTCAGTGGTATTTTCTAGCCGTTACTATGTCCGGATTCTTATTTCCCCAAACAGACAGGGAGCCACGCCGCAATTTGACCAGTGTTCATGGAAGTAGTAAACCCATGATCAATGCATAATGTACCAGCATCTTAGCATTTTCATTTTCTTTCCAAAAAAAAAAAGAAATGTCAGGAAAATACATATGTACATACCTAGCATGCATACTCATTCATCTCATGCATTCATAACAGGCATTTGAACTTGGGGATTTCTCTTACTCAAATCTGGTATTTTCTACTCAGAATTGTGAACTTTTCCTCTGTGCCATTCTGCGTTTGAAACCGAGTGATGGAGCAACTTCGCGGGGAACTGAATGAGATGAAAGAACAGATGGGATTTCTCATGCTGGACATGCAAGAATTGAAAGAAGAGAACCATCAGTTGAAAACGCAACTGAGCTTGGTGATGGAAGTTTTAGGGACCGTGTTGAGAAAGGGAGATGACCCCAGTTTTCCTACAGCAACAGGAGTCACTATTCCTCCTCATACTCTGGGTTTTTCTTTGAGCCCTAAAGCTGGGCATGCATCTACTCCATCACCCTGTATTCCGAGGTCTCCTCGTTCGCGTCCAATTCCTATTGTTCAGAAAGGTCTAGAAGGTAGAGCTCTTCAACCATGGTCGCCACACTCTGAAAAGCAATTCGATCCTATTCCGATGCCATATACTCAGTTGCTTCCTCAGTTGCTCAAGTTTCGATTGGTTAAGCTCCAAACTCTTGCCATGCCTGAAGGGATTCTATTCGAGTACGATGTGATGGCTAGGTGTGATTTCCATTCTGGGGCACCCTGTCATGATACAGAGGACTGTGTGACCCTGAAAAATAAGGTTCAGGATTTCCTTGACAAAGGGATTATCTGGTTTACTTCCACAGGGTTGAGCATACAAGTCAATTTAGCTCCAGCTGCTGATATGACCGTTATGCCTGCTGCTTTACCTCAAAACAGAGTTCGTGCGTCGAAGAGGGATAATCGACCGCTCCGCCCACCGGCGCATCAAGCGCCTCATCAAAAGAATCAAAAGCAACAGGAAAATCGTGCTCTTAGAAGATTTGACGTCGTCCCAATGACTTATGCTGAGATGTTGACACAACAACTGCTTGAGCTCAAATTGATAGTTCCAAAGGCCATGTTGCCATCTCCTCCTCCTGACAAGCGTCCGAGTAGCTATGATGCTAATTCCGTTTGCGCATTCCATTTTGGTACCGTTGGGCACAACATTGAAGATTACCATGCATTCAAGTGCAAGGTACAGGATCTGATTGAGGCAAAAGCTATCAGTTTCACACCAGATGGTCATGTTCGGGTCCTCCGCTAGCTCAGCAAGCGTCAAGACTTCAAAATGCATCATCAAAAGCAACAAGTCAAGTCTCCTCAACGGCAATTTCAAGATTCGTTTGCATTCTCATTTGTAATCTTTCTTGTTTGTTTAGTACATGCTTGTATGCAGAACATTTTCATCTTCTGAATGATTATCATAATGCATTGAATATGTTTGTCTTGAACTAATCCATTTGTATACACTTTTAATTGTTTTCAAACGCTTTTGATAGTCAACTCTTGTTAATAAAGCAAGACCTCTGTAGGGAGGATGACGAAAATATACCAAGAATTTCAAACGGTATTGCTTTCAAATAAAAACCCCGCTGACGATGTACAGGCCTTGTTTCAAATCCCCAAACAGGAGATATAAGGGAGTTAGACCTCGTCAACCCCTTTGAGCCTGAAGTAGGAGTTTCTTCTATTAAAACCGCATTTAAAACCGGCGGTAGTGTTGATTAATCAGTTGACGCTCAAAACTCATCAAGTATATTTCAAAGGATATAACAATGGTTATCCTTCAAAGGTTGAGAAGATCAAGTTTCAATTGTCATCAATGTGCATCAAAGGAGGACAATACCCCAACAGAACTCCTTATCGCAAGGGATGCGGATTGCCACAATCACATCTAGCAAATCAAAGGCGATGTGAAGATCAACGATGGTTCAAAAAAAAAAAAAAAGCAAAAAACAAAGAAAAAGCCCGCTAAGTCGAACTTGGAAATAAGTCGCTTAGGCATAATAAAAGGGCAAATGTTAAAAGCAAATTGGCAAGTAAAGGCGAGGATAATCAAGAACATCCTCAATAAAGAACAAAGTCGTTGATCAGGCACCAAGCGAAAGGGTGAGTGGCTATCGTGTCCAAGAAGCCCCGTCCTTAACAAAGCCAAAGTGGCACGACCAAGAAACTGCAATGGTTTCTCAACTTTCAATTTCCTCTTGTGAGAGATGATTGCTCGCATCAAGTTAACTGAACATAGGTTCGGAGAATATCATGAAGGGGGTGGGCACCAAATATTTTGAGCCTAAAAATCTTTCTTTCTAAAACCGTGAACCAGGCCACGTTACAACCCTTAAAAGTCCTAACTGAAGCAGGGTTAATTTGAAAGCTAAGCTGTGATGAGAACGCGGTATCCTGACTCCTAGGAGACTTGCTAATACCTTTGAGTTGGTATCATTCCATTTTTTGTTATCTTCTGCACAAAAATGCGATGTTTCGACATCTTTTCAAAAGCTTTTTGTTTCAAGACAAGCATAGGATTTGCAGTAGAATTATCATTTTTAGGATAAAACATTCTTTGCATATGAACAGGTGCTCAAACATCCAGTAAGCTTGCATAATGAGCATCAGATGAATACCTTGATTGTCCCAAGGGGCAGGTTGTCTGAAAATCTATTGAACGACCTTTCAAAGAATCATCTTAATCTGGGGCATTCAAAATGGTATTATATCCTTCAGGGCTCATTAAAACTGGGGCAACTTTGTCAAGGTTGGCCAATCTTTTCAGAGACACAGGGGCATGTTGACTATTCATGTTTCACTCGGGGTTCGAAAGTGGCGTATGGGTGACAGATTGCAGATGTCTGATTACTCATTTGATTGAAATTCCTATATCTTGAAGAATACTCTTCAATATAGGGTCCTCTCCGTTGAGTCTGCTGCTATACAGAAACGGTCTCCAAATTGGGTCTTTAGAAGTTTGTTAGGATGATTTGTTCTTCTTGATTCAAGCTTTTACTTGTTGTCTTTTAATTTTTGCAATGAGTCGCACGCTCCTCGTTTGTGCAAAATCGTTGGTTATCTTACCCGTGTTTGCATTACCTTTCCAGACGTTTGGGTATCCATACTTGGTGTGTGGTAATCCAAATGTTTGATACTCTTGAAGAATTATACCCCGCCTTTGGGCCTGAGGAATATTATAATTCTTGCCGACACTTCCTTCGATGTCATCATCTTGGTAAAGGTCGTCTGAGTTCGTCTTCACTAGACTTTCTCTGCCCCTTTGCAGGTTCACCTTCACACAGATGTCCTTCCCCGCAAGTTCGTCTTAACTAGACGTTTTCTTTCCCTTTGCAAGTTCATCTTCTCGCGGATGTTCTTTCCTTGCGAGTTCGTCTACACCCGACGTTCTCTTTTCCTTATTAGTTCGTTTTCACATATTTATCTTGTTCTTTCTTACGCGGGTTCGTCTTCGTCCGACGTCCTCTTCTTCTTTTTCCTACAAGTTCATCCTTGCACGGGTGTCCTTTCTCTCGAGTTCGTCCTTGACCGACGATGCTCCCTCTTATGGTTTTTTCTTCCATTATCAGGTATCTCACAGCTTGGTGCCCTCACGCCATCCTCCAATGAAATTCAGTATCTCGTTTTCAGTAAGCATGGACGAGAAAACCCCGAGTGAAACTTCTGCAAAGAATCAGATGTAGCATTTGTCATCAGCATACCATATTTGGTGAATCTCCCCAGCAGATGTTGTTATCGACAAATCCTTATTGCAGAACATGGTACCAATCTCCGGTACGGGTTGACAATATTTGTCTCAGTGAAAGTCCCTAGTGGATGTTCTCCAAAGTCGCAAGTGTGTTGTATCCGATATTCCCTATGGAGGTGTTATCGGATTGTTGATCGGCGTTTGATTCCCCAATGAGTCGCATATTATCCGGATGATCCTCCTAGGGCTCTCATCTCTTGATATCTGTTGACATATCTTTGTCTCCCGCTAGAGTTGTAGTGGGTAACGGTGGAAGATCTTCTCCAGGTGTTCCTTTTATTCCCCAGCGGATCTCTGTCTAGCTGACAAGCTTCCTATGACATCATCTCCTCAGCAGGGTTATATGGTAGATCTCGATATCTTCAAATGGTCTTTCCAGATTTATCAGCTTGACCATATCCTTGGTTGATCTCCATTGCCATTTCCCCAGCGGATGCTCAGATTGAAGTTGATTATTCTGTGACCTTTGGTTGCCGTTCAATTTCCATACTTCTTTCAAAACATGCATCATCGCATTTGCATTACCTCTTAGGAAATTCATGCATTTTCACAGAGTTATAAGCCAGGAATGGTAAACTTCTGTCCCCGACAGTGTTCCGGTGTCTCTCTGAAATCCCAGCAAGGATAGCTTTTGGGTGTGGGACATTTTCCTCTGGTGTTGAAGCTTCCAGTTCTCCCTGGTGCAACACATCCTTTGGTGTTGAAGCTGCCAGTCTCATCTGGTGCAACACGTCTTCTGGTGTTGAAGCTGCCAGTTCCATCTGGTGCAACACATTTCCTGGTGTTGAAGCTGCCAGTTGTTCTCTGGTGCAACACGTCCTTTGATGTTGAAGCTGCCGGCCCTTACCCCGGTGCAACACGTCTTCAGCAAGCCCTACCCTTGCTCTCTTCTTTTTTCACAAGAGTTGAGTCGCTACCAATTCTTGGTCAAGGTCTGAGCATCTCTTTCTTTCCTTACACATGATGCAAGTTGCTCTATATTGTGTGTGGAGGCTGGTCAGCAATTCCAGTCTTCGTCTTCGTTGAAACTGCCAGCACATCCCCTGGTGCAACGATTCTTAGGACAGGTCCTACTCCTGTGCCTTTTCGGGAACAAATACCCCCTTTGTCTCCCTTCTCAGAGTGTAGCGTTCTGAGTCAGTAAAGCCTACTCGGCACTTTCTAGCCTTTGCATCACTAACCCGTCCGGTTATTCTCTGGCGTAATGTGGTAGTCTAGTCAGTGTATCAAGTCTTTGCTTCCGCTTACGTGTCAGCTCTCCCCTGATATTGCGGATTGAATTCGGTAGAGGCCAATTCTTCTTAGGTCAGGTTAGCACTTGTACCGCCTTCACGAGTTTATTGCTTTCTTTGGTTGTGGCGATTAAGCTCGCGCCACGCTCCTTTCTCCGAAGGTTCCTTGGAATTTTGGAATGTCCACCTATCTCTTGATGCGGCTTTTGGGATTGGTGTAAATTTGGTCCGTTTGGTATTCAATCACCTCATACCTTGTCGCTCGAAGGCGATCAATCTCGCTCTAAGCTAAAGGATGATTGAATAGGGGTAGTATTGTACCCCAAATTTACCCTCCTTTTTCGCATTCACGGCTTATAATTTGATTGCATAAACATACATGTAGTCGCATACATAGCATTCATCATAAGGAATATCATTCGGTATTCGAATGGCACCCAAAAAGAGTTCATTTCTCAATAAAGTAGATTTCGGGTTTCGACGCATTTTGAGCACTCCAGAAGGCGTATCTCTCATCTCCTTGGGTATTTTCTGTTGATTTTCGACTGGCACTTTCCTTTCGCTATTATCCACAACTTTTGTTTGGAGGTCGAGAACGGATTTTGTGAGGAAGACTCTCAAAAGAGTCATTTTCCCCGGCATGTTAAGCTGATTTTAGTGCTGAACCGTGTGTTTTGGCTCACCGAAAAGGCCTTATCTCTTAGCTGGAAGCTCGGAATTGAGCGGGACCGATTTCTAAAATTTCGTATCAAGATCCTCTACAATTTCTTTTTGCAACTCGTGAGCTAATTCCCCACCGATTAGTACCATAATTTTAATCTCTGAGTTTGATTTTTGAGCTGAACCGAGCAATTTTCATCTGATGCGCGAGGTTCGAAAAATCATATCTCACTCGATTTTCATCGAAACGGGACGGGACCGGTGCCAAAAGTTCACAAATCTTGTTAGCTCCAGGTGTCCTAGAGATACGTATGTGCAAATTCCGATCAGAAGATCTTCGTCTGAGGTATTTTCCCCACAGAGCGCAAATGAAATTCTGCACGTGTCAGTGGTTCAAAATTGAGGCTGAAACTTCAAAAATTTCTATTTTCTTGACCGAGCATCGGATCATGTCGGGATTTTGATTCTCGCAAGCAAAATTGCATTCCGGACACTTTTCGTTTACATTCCGACTCCGAATTCCACACGGATTTGGCTGTTTTGAATTAATTATGAAAATTATTCGGATAATCATGATTAGCTTGTTGGTTAAGGATCCAAAGCTATAAATAGATTTCCCTCTTCACAAATCACAACAACACATTCATTTGCTTAATTTCCCACTACCAAACACACTCAAATTCTCTCAAATTCCAAAGCACAAAAACTCAAGAAAGTTCAAACTTCAACTTTCCCTTCAAGCAACCACCACAGGCCGCCACCGGACCACCGTGCACCACCGGTTTCTTTCACAGAGCGCGCTAAGCGCGACCTGCGAATTTCAGTTTTCTCCGTCGCAGCTTCTTCTATTTCAATCCATAGCATTCTCACCTCCTTCTACACACATTTGACATGGAAGGAACGGTTTAATCTCGATTTCTCTTCAAGTTCAAGATTCAAGAGTTTCTTCTTCTTCTTCTCCAAATTCTCCATTGAATTTCAAGCTTTTCTTCAAGGATTCAAGTCTAATTCTGAAGTTTATCAACAATTCCTCATTGATTTGGTATTTTCTTTGAAGAGCACAAGGAATTCCTCTTCAATTTGATTCAAACTTCAAGTTCAAGTAAGTGTTAGGTTCAAATAATCACTTATTTTAAGCTGTTTTGAACTTTCAGCTTTTATTGAAATTGAACAATGAAATCACATGCAAATTCAATGTAGATTCTAGGTCTCGAACTTATACTCTTGGATTCCTTGATTTGAATTGGATTTTGTCGTCTTATTTGTGTCGGAATGAGGATTTTGTACATAGCATGCATGTAGCCTTATGCATTTGTGTTTCCCCCGCACATAAGTCGCAAATTCGTGTACATTGCATCATCCACTGCATGCTCATGCATTAGGGAACATTTAGCTTGTTTCGTTTGCATCAATTCATGGTGACTTGAGGTGTAATTTGCCTTCGACATGTAGACATTAAAGCATTTTGATCATTATGTGCATTGTGCATTGTACATAGTTCATCCATTCGCGCTCCAAGTGTTTGTGTTAATGTTTCACTTAGGATTTGACATGAGCATTCCTCATTGCCTCATAGCACGCTTCACTTGCGTTGGTACTTTGCATGTGGAACACTAGGTCGATGACACAATTTGCACATAAGCATAATCATGCATCGACCTCCATCGTACACATTAGAATGACTCATTCTTTCCCTTCCACACATGTTCATTCCTAGCCTTGTACATGAACATGGAAATTGTTGATTCATCATTTGCATTCCATATATGTCCATGCACAGCATTGCATACATGAACATGGAAATTGTCGATTCATCATTTGCATTCCATATATGTCCATGCACAACATTGCATACATGAACATGGAAATCGTTGATTCATCATTCGCATTCCCTATATGTCCATGCATAACATTGCATACATGAGCATGGGAACTATTGATTCATCGCTCGTATTCCGCATATAGTCATTCATAGCCTTGCACGAGCATCAGAATTATCATTCCTCCTTTAGCATCCCAAGCATGTTCATGTCTTGACCCTCATTCATAAGCATCATAGCTATTTGTTTCCTTTGCTAGCATGCCGCACATGTTCATGCATAACATCACGCATATGAGCATTGAAACCGTTGCGTCAACTTGCATTCCTATGCATGACTATGCATAACATAGCATACATGAGCATTGGAATAATTGCCCAGCTGCATGGAACAACTTTTTGGCATGAAAACATCACAAACAAGTGGTCTGGTGCAAAACTGACTTTTCTGCAGGTTGCAGGTCGCGCTTAGCGCCACCAGAGCGCGCTAAGCGCCAAACATTTTGACTTTTTGGGCTGACTGACGCGCTTAGCGCGGTATACCGCGCTAAGCGCGCCCTTCTGGTTTATTTTTTCTGATTTTCTCGATTCTGATGATGAACAGTAGTCCCCTTGGCTATGCTTGGCTACTGTTTGCACTCACTTTTATGCAGGGACACACGACGCATGCATATGAGGCTCGTTTTGTCGATATTCACACACTTTTACTTTGCTTGCGTTTTGGGTCTAACTCCCTTTTTGCAGGTTTCTCATGTTCGTATACCCACGTATACGTCCTTGTACTTGCCTCTTGGGTCCAACTCCCTTTCCGCAGTTTGCTACGCGTTTGTATACCCACGTATACATCCGTTTGTCTGTTTTTTGGGTCTAACTCCCTTCTTGCAGGTGTTTTGCATTTGTACATCCACATGTGCATTTCCATACTTGTTTTTTGGGTCTAACTCCCTTCTTGCAGGTGTTTTGTGTTTGTACACCCACGTGTACATCCTTTGGTTGCTTTTTGGGTCTAACTCCCTTCTTGCAGACGTTGTTGCTTCACATGCGCACAAGCGCGCATCCTCTTTGCTTTGATGCCTCGAGCTATTCTCACCGGTTTACTCTCATTGCATGGTTGCAGTACTTGAAGTTTTCCGGAGTATTTCATTAGCTTGCGCTGCTCTTCGGATTCTATATCAGTTCGGTAGTTTCTATACTGTTTACCGCATTCTCTTACAGCTTTCCTAGATATCATGAGAAGTAGGGCTTTACAACTTTCTTTTGCCATGAGAAGTAGGAATAGAGATGCATGAAGGGGCTTCCGTAGTTGGAGCATGTTCAGGAACCCCTCTGGTTTATTTAAAGATCCGTTTAGGGCAATTCTACTTGTGATCTGTGCATATTCGCTTGTTTGTTTCTTGCAGGTTCCCTTGGTTAGGTTTGGTTCTTTAGCCTAGACATTAGAATCTGCATCCTTTGCATGTCAACATAGGTAGAGATTCCCTTGCATCCTAAACCATAGGGCTAACCTTTTGCTTTGCTAGTTTCTTTTTGCATGTTGCATGTGATTAAAACTAAAACTTGCTTTTCCTTTCAAACTCAAAACACTTAATAATGGTTTAGACTCTTTTCTCAAGGTAAAAACAACCAACCAACACCAACTCTTTTTCGCCTTTGCGCGCTCTCTTTCTTTTTGTGTTTAAAACCTTTTCACAAGTAAAAAACACAAAACACACCAAAACAAGTGAGCCGAACTACGGCGCTCTGACTTTCCCATTGCACGCGGGAATACGTAGGCATCTTGTCACGGGGCTCGATCGAGCAAATTTTGTAAATACTTCCTTCTTTTCCCCGTGGTTTCTTATTTTCTCTTTTCTTTTGCATGCATGATTAGCGATTAAGCATAGATATAACACACCCTTTAGCTAGAAATAGAAAGTGGATACCGTAGAGTACTACGGGCGTGTGGGGTGCTAATCCCTTCCCCTCGCGTAACTAACTCCCTTACCTAGATTCTCTCGATTTCACGGTTATAGGACCGCGATTTCTCCCCTCAGGTTTACTCGATGTTTTCCTTTCTCCCTTGTGAGATAAAAGACATTCGATGGCGACTCGATTTTGATAACCCAGTTATCATTTGTCGGAGGTTCCGCCGGTGTTTTCATTAGTATTAACCATTAGCCACACAAACATGTCGTGAATTTAAGCAGTTTTCGAAACTCACCTTTAATTCAAATAAAATTGGCAGTGTGTGTGAAGTGCTACTACCTAAACCTCAGTTAATAATTGCTCAAGTTATATCATATATTACACATAATTATTTGGTTTCAATTCCAATGAATGCATGCATATGTACTATTTGTTTAATAGTGCTAATTACAAAGCATGCGTGAAAACAAAAGACTCTATCTCACATGGATAACTAACTATTCCCTTGCTAAATACAAACTTATAAAAATCAACTATGACATATGCATATCATACAAGCCTAACTAACTAATTCTCTCACTAAATACAAATTTCATAAACACCATCGATGACATATGCGTTACAATTCAACTCCAGCCAAATAAAAATACACTCTCACACTAACACTAACGACACAATGAGACATGTTTGTATTAGCCATTCACTTATACAACAAGAGAATCAAAAACAAAATTCCAACTTACGGTTACAATTCCCACAAGGGCAAACATCATTCTAATCTCATCCATTCAATGGTTGATCTGAGGGGCCACAAAATTGACAGCAAATTCAACCATACTTAACTGTTACATCAGTAACATTCCCTTGCAAAAAGTACAGAGAAAAAAAAGCAATTTCATAAAAGGCAATTCATGGTTACACTACAATCCAACAAAATCAAGGGATTCCCCACATTCAAAATAAGATTTAAAAACAATGGTATATTAAAAAATAGAGGCAATGAATCTCTACTAATTTGCAAAGAGAAATCAAACTTATAGTCGTGGTTCCGATGACTGCTAGCAGAAACAGGAGTGCTTGTGAGGTTGTTTTGAGCTGAGAGCGGAGACGAGGGAGTAAATCGCTGCTTGAAGGGGTGCCAATGAGAATGGTGATGAACGGAAGTTTGTATGGTCGAAATGGAGAACAATGAGAGGTGCGGAGGTAGTTGGTGATGAGGCGTGAGGAAGAACGCGTGGTGAAGAAGATGGTGGGCGGAAGTTGTTGTCGAGGAGATGAAGGTGGAAGAGAGACGATAGTTGGGGTTTTGTAGAGAAAGAAGAGCGTAAAAGAAAGAATGAATGAAAACAGAGTTTGTTTTATTTTTAAAAAATTAAAGGTCTTAGGCAGCACTTTTTCAGAAAACGCTGCCTAAGGAGGACTTTGACAGCGCTTTTGAAAAGCGTTGCCTAAGGGGCCTTAGGCAACGCTTTTGTAAAGCATTGTCTAAGGAGGGACCTCTAGCAGCGCTTTCTGATAACCTTAGATAGCGCTTTTTAAAAGTATTTTCTAAGGCCTCCTTAGTCAACGCTTTTTATGTATCTTCCGTACTTTTTCGTGTTTTCTTTTTTTACTTTAGGCAGCGCTTTCTGGAAAAAGTGCTGTCTAAAATGCGCTATCTAAAGTACTTTTTGACGTAGTGATCACCTCATGTTGGTATGTCTCCATATTTTGTAAAGCATAATGATTTTTGATTTTTCACTTAATGAAATGGTGTTCTATAAAATGACAAAACATGTAGGATAATATTTAATATTGTTATTTAATTATAAATTTATAATTTAACTATAACAAATTTTTAAACCTTGTAAAATTGTTCAACTTACACTACCTATCCTGATAACAATAAGTATATAATAGGAAAACTCTAGAAAGTATAGAAGTGTCTAGAATTAAGAACAGCTAACTTCTTATTAAAGTTCTTATTAAAGAGTTCTATTCTTAGGGGGGCATTATACCCTACAATGATTTTACTATCAATTTATTTAGTAATCAAACATGACCTATTTAGCCTTCGAGATTAAGGAAAACCAAAACTTGTCAAATACTTATTGTATTAAACATTGCACGTGCACTTTAGATACTAGATACCAGCTAGTGCTTAAACTACACAGAATGAAACTGAAAGATCAATGAAATGATAGTATGATACCAACCACAACCAATATGGACCGATCATAGACACTAGCTAGTATATTTTTCTATAACCAAAAGTTGGTTCATGCGAGAAATTTACAAAGGCATATTGCATGTGTACGTAAAAATATTCGTTTCTTTTGCAGAAGGATTGAAAGGAATAGAGCTATAGATATAGACCGTACTGATATGATAAAAGATGAAAAAGGAGCGTTCAAATTGAGTTTGAGTGCCACTTTTATGCTATCTAAGGGACAGAAGTAGCACTTATGCACATGGTTTTATCTTCTACAAACTGAAATTTGCTTGTTACGTATAACTGCTTATCTGTTAAAGCAAACGCACTTCATAAAGAAGCCAGTCCGGAGCCAGATTTATGGTAAAAAAATATTGGTTTATTATTTGAGTTTAATGGATGTGCCCCAGAAAATAAAATAGTTCTATATTATAATCCAATAAAAAATTATCCCCCTATCCTGTCAATTAAATAATTTAAAAGTATATTTGTGATTTGTTAAAATATAAACTGTTCATTAAATATTATTTGTTAAAATATATATTTAAGATCTAGATTATTCCTAGAAAAATTGAGGGTAATTTATTTTTAATAATTAATATCAATAAAATTTTGTGACATAAAATAGAATTTTAACAAACAAACCTAAACCAAGACATTAAATCTATGTCATTTTTCACTTTAAAATTGTTCAACATTCACTTTTTTTAAATCAAATATGACTCACATTTGACATACCAACATCTCGCTACTCACAAGTCAAATCATATATATATATATATATATATATATATATATATATATATATATATATATATATATATATATATATATATATATATATATATATATATAATAAAAATCAATTAAATAAACATGCCCAATAAATTATAACATATGATTTAGTGCAGAAGCCAAGTAATCATATAAATTTGTATGTAATTATAGAACCTATAAGTTATATTTTTATGAATATCTCGATCTATCGAAAAACTTCTTGTGGGCGGTAGTTTTGAAGTTTAGGACAAATAAAGAACACCTAATAATTTGAGTGGTTCTTGCCCAATCGATAATCTTAATTTTTGAATACGCTTCAGATGAGGAAAAGAGATAAATTGTTTGTCTTTGTTATATTGGAGACCACAACTTATTTATAATGTGATGGCATATTAAGATTTGTATTATTTCGAAAGAGATTATCTTGACATTCACTCATAAGGATGCCAATTTGCACCTGTTAATAGGGATCTCTGCAGGAATTTTCCGTTTGGGGTTCCTAAGATGGAGAATTTTTCTCCTGCGAGGACGGGGATGGGGAATAAAGTTCCCCCGAAGCACTTTGGAGATGGGGATGGCGAACCTGTCCCCCGCCCCGTGGAGTCCCCGTCCCGCACTAGAATTCCTAATATCATTTCAAATAACTTGTTAATAAGAGAGAGAGAGAGAGAGAGAGAGAGAGAGGTGTTTAAATGACTATTTTAATTTTTTAAGTTTGAAAACTTTGTGTTCATGAATCTCAAGATTAAATATTGTTAAAACAATATATTTATCGTAGATGATTAGCTTACTAATTTATTGTCGTTAGATTTTGAATATTTCTATTAAATTAGTTTAAAATAATAAATAAAAATTTATGTTTAAAGATATCCACAAAAATTGTGGGGATCCGCGGAGATCCGTGGGCACGGGGATAGGGGACAAAATCCCCCCGTGACGGAGACCCGAAATGAGGATGAGGATTAAATTCGAGTGCGGGGATTGAAATGAGAATGTATCTCCCGTCCCCGCTCCGCCCCCATTGACATCTCTATTCACTCATAGGCCATATCCAATTAATTAATAATTTTTAAATTTTTAAATGTTTCAAGACAACTCTTTGCAACGCAATATATATTAAGTTTACTCATAGTTTGCATAGGAATCACAATATGAATAAAATATTTTTTCTAAATTCCTTAATATTTTTCTCGGTTTTTTTCTTAATAATTCATAAGCATGTGTTAATGTGTTTATTCTAACTATTTTTACTTTGATAGTTTCTTCACAGGTAATTTGAAATATTTCCGACATTTTTTGGCAATATCATAATGAGAAACACGTAAAAACTCATCAATCCCTTAAGTAACTATGATGATAGATTTTGCTTTCTAAATGTGATGCATTTTTTCTTTATCCTCTTTATTCTAAATTTCTGTCGAGATTGTAATTCCTTGTGTCGAAGCATGTTGATTGATAGAAACAAGGTCGTTTCGATTAGCCTAGTATGTGTGTTGAATTGTCGAAGGTGTGCCTTGACAGGGTTTCGACTTAGACCTATTTTTGTATTGTTAGCAGAATTGAGTATTTTGGAATTTGGTTGAGGGAGCAAACAAACCTATAACTATAAATAAGGAGTATCTCCTATTTTGTAAACACTTGCAATTGCAAAAAATAAAATTCTAAATTGGAAGCAGAGAGAAGCTCTGCATGAATTGTTGTCTACTTCCCCTTATTATTCGTTAAACCCTAACTTTTCTTGCATCCCTAATTAATCTTTTATGTCTTCTTCCATTAACAATTGTGCAACCGAATTATCTTGCAATCAAAGTTGGTTGATTCGCTCGAGTGAAGAACAAGAGGAAAATTTGATCGGTTGATTGATTCTTATTCATCAAGATTTTTTCGATATTCTCCATAGGTTTGATTTAATCCCAACAATTTCTCTATTTTTGTTTTCTGTAACACCATTTACGTGATGTGTGTGAACACGAGGATAATTCTTAATTTCCTTTCAAATATCATAATACATATCCTCTATGAAGATTATCATCTTATCTTTCTACAAAATATACAATTATCTATTAAAGGATGGGGACCTGATTTGTGAATCATTTGAAACCATTCTTATATGTAGAGACAATTAGTCTTATAACAACAATTAAACTTGAATCTCACTCGTCAATCAAGTGGATCCAAACATAAGAGGGAGGTGGCAAATTGTAATTTCAAAACTCGAGAGTAATTTATAAAATATCAACTTTCAATGATGTTTATATTAGAAGATATAATATATCAACAGAGAGATGTCAGCAGAAAAAAGATAAAAAAGAAGAGAAATATGTGATAGAAAAATTAAAAGTTAAAAAAATAAAAATAAAGAGATTACACCAATTCAAATATAAGACAATAACAACTTTTTAAAAGGATAAATATTTAAAAGAAGAAGAAGATTAAACACAAAAAGTATTACCTTAAATTAAGATATGATGTCAATAGAACAATGTTTTTTATTACATACTACTCCGGCCTGATTTATAAGCAAATATTCTCTTTTTAAGTTCATTGAACAATGAATGTATCTAGTCTAGAAAAAAGACCAAATACATTTATTATTCAATAAACTTAAAAATAGAATATTTACTTATAAATAAGACCAGAGGGAGTAAAGTTAAGTTAAGAGGTTAATGGACTAATATTTTTTATTAATTACCAGTGATATTTTGTTCAATAAGTAACTACACAAATTGTATGTATCCTTGTAACCACCCTTTTGTTCGTTGTCACGTATTTATATATGTAATTCACTTTATACTTGTGAAAATTTATAGGCGTTGTCTATGGTGAGAGACCTTAATAGTTCTCTCACGAGCAACATTTTTTTTTTCATTTTCAACTATTAGCGATTGTTTTTAACAGCCACAAATTTTTACTTTTTATTTAGTGACGATAATTACACAACTTTTATTGCTTAGTTAGTGATGGTTTCAAACCGTCACAAAGTTTTTGCTTCGTTTAATAATACTTTCAAAACATCACTAAACTTTTACTTTTCAATTTACAAAGTTTGAAATAAAAAATAAAAACCACATTGCCACAGTACAAAATCTTTACATAACAAATCATATTATAAAATTTTCCAAAATAATTGTGGCAGGCCTTGCCACCATAAATATGTCATCTACTATTTCTTTTTTGGATTAAATATATTTTTTACAAATATCTTAAATTTTATTTTTTAGTTTTTATTAAACAAAATTTTAATACTTACAAAATTTTATTCATGCATAATTAGTCACTGTTATTTTTTAAAATTTTTAAAATTATTTAATTATTTTTAAAATTTTAAATATTATTAGTCTTAAGTAAATTTTTTTATATGTATTTAAAATACAATAAAATATTCTTTTATTAAATTTTAGAATTTATTAAAATGAGATAAATTAAATATAAAATTTTAAAATTTTAAAAGATATTGATGAATGTAATAAAAATTTTAATTTAGAAATCAAATTTTAAATTTATTTTCTTAGAAACTTTTTATAACGTTCTAAACATGTATACTAAATAATCATTTAAAAATATACACTAGTTTAATCATAGTGACTAAAACTAAATGCATAATATAATTTGATAGAGATTAAACTATGTTATATTTTTTTATAGGAACCAAAAATTATAAAATCTTTTATAAAAAAATTTGTCAAACTTAATATTATAACATCTTTGATAAAAAAATTTATCAGTATAATAAAATCTACTGCATAACTCTTTATCACATACTAAAATTTATATTTTAATTTATGCTGTATTTTTAATTATATTTAATTTTCTTATAGGGATTTAGTTTATATTATAGTGTACATGTAAATTTTGTTTTGATTTCATTTTTATTTTCTCTTTTCTAAATAGTAACTTTTTGAAAATACAAATTTGAATTTACACAAGATAGTAATTTTTATGCTACACATTTAAATTTTTTTCTTCAATCACTTTAATTTCTCTATCTTTTTTCATCAACCAAATCTAATAAAGATAGAGAGAATTGATCTAATTAGTTAAGTTAAATGGGTTTAAATTATTCATTTAGAATTTGATTTTTAATCATATAAAAATAAAGATAAGGAACATTCTTTTAAATTATATTAATTTATTTTTTCTAAAATAAACAATGACTTTTAATAGTTAAGAAATAAAATCAGGTACCACCATTTTAGTAAATAAAAGTAGGGAGCCCTACGTTTTGAAAGTGATAAAGCAATGTATGTAGGTTGGGCCAACAAACAAACCGACCTCTCTATCCTTTTCCATACTTTGTCTCCTTTTTGCATTTGTGTTTTTATGGCAATAAATGATAAATAAAGAGATCTCGTACGTAAGGGTAGAAAGAAACATAAAGAGGTCACTCATCACAACAATTATTGATTTGATTCTAAAATTCTAATAATGGGAACGAACGTTGTCGACATATTATTATTTTCAACACTTTTCCTTTCTAATTTTTTGTTGCTATTTTTTTTTGTTGTTCAGAAAACTCTTGTGCATTCAACAATATGCAATAGGAGAATTTTTTTACCCAAATGCCATGAATCGGAAAAAATATACCCAATGCCATGAACCCAAAATTAAATCCCAAAATGCCATGAATTTTTCTGGTTCTTTCAATGGATCGTCCCATGGAGGGACGATCGTAACATTGCTTTGTACAGTCGTCCAAGGGAGGACGAGCGGGTGTTGTATTTTGCTTTTTTCTGATAATAAAATGATTTTATATTAGTTTTATAATTAAATTAATTTTATATATATTAATTAATTGATTAATATTATTTTAATATAATTAAAAATTAACAATTTTTTTTAATGTATTTTAAATTTATAATAAGTATATTTATTATGTATTTCAAAGCATATTGTACCAATATTTTATACATTAGAATATATAAAAATATGAAAATAATTAAATCAAAACTTTACAAATATATCTTTTGAATGGAGGTATTAATATTATTTAATTTTATTATATATAGAAATTATTTTGAATGGTAACATTAATACATTTTATTTTTATGCATGATTTGATTTCAAAAATTTATGATCAATAAAGCATATCACAATCTTTTTAAATTAACTTTAGAATTGTAATCATGATAAAAATAATGTTAAATTGTAGTCATGAAATTTTAATGAAAAATGATAATCATAAAAATTAATAATAAAAGGTATAAATTTATTCATACAATCCTTTTTATAAATTGAATAAGTTACATTTTGTTATAGTTTAAATATTATTTTGTTACTAAAAATATTTAAAATCATATATTTTTATGAAATATTAATAAAAATGATGTATTTTAAAGAAATAATTATTTAAATAATCATTTACTCCATTTCAGTTCTAATGCGAGTACTATTTGGGCGACCTTTCTTTTTCCTTCGCATATTATCGTCATGGCAGAGTGTAGGTCCGGTATATTGTGGCCAATTTTCCTCATGTGGTAGTCCAATTTTTCTCATGTGGCCAATTTTTCAATAACATGAGCGATGATTACCTTGACTTTAAGTGAAGGGTCACTATTAACAAGTTCCCTTATGCTTTGAAATACATAATAAATATACTTATTATAAATTTAAAATACATTTAAAAAAAATTGTTAATTTTTTAATTATATTAAAATAATATTAATCAATTAATTAATATATATAAAAATTAATTTAATTATAAAAACTAATATAAAATCATTTTTATTATCAGAAGAAAAAAAAAGCAAAAAAAAAATACAACACCCGGTCGTCCCTCCCTTGGACGCACCGGTGTACAAAGCAATGCGTGTGGGCCCGATCGTCCCTCCATGGGACGATCCATTGAAAGAACCAGAAAAATTCATGGCATTTTGGGATTTAATTTTGGGTTCATGGCATATTGGGTATATTTTTTCCAATTCATGGCAGTTGGATAAAAAATTCGCAATAGGATCATCATTACATTCAATAAGCAGATCATGTGAAAATATGTACAATGATAACTTACATTATTAGTCTCTCTCCAATATTTATATCATCAATTTCTCTGATCATAATAATTTCGTTATGCAAATGTTATTCGGAACTATTCCCTCTGGTTTATTTATAATCTTTTTTTTAGGTTTATTGAATAATAAATATATCTGGTCTTTTATGTAGACCAGATACATTCAATATTTAATAAACCTAAAAAGAGAATCTTTGCTTATAAATCATGTCATTGTAATATTATGTGAAAATCTCATAATTGTAATCAATGTCAAAACTTTATCAATTATTAAAACATATTTGTGCCAATGTTGCAATTAGATTTTGGTTTAAGGTGTAGGTTTGAGGTGCAAGTATTTGGTTTATGGTGTAAGTATCTTATTCTCCATCCTTATAGTATTCAATTGTATATCCATCATCACCACCACTTATTTTACCATATGTTATTTGTTTAGCGGAATCATTATCAATTTGAGGTTATTTTTTGTGTCTCCAATACCTTCTATTTCATGTCCTATGTAATTCTCTAGATGAGGAATTGGATCCAAGTTATTTGGATGTTTTCTAGAAATAACAACATTAACTCCCATTTTAATGTCTTAAATGTTCTAGTTTTTAAAGAAGGCAACATCTCTATTTAATTTTTTTTTTAGATAAGATCCTATAACATGTACATAAATTATTCATTACCATGTCTTAAGAAGATGCATTCTTTCGAATTTGAGTTGAGTTTTGGTCTCTCATATTTTGGAACATGAACAAATATTATATAGTAGAACACCTTCAAATAGTTGTAGGATACATATTTTTCGGTCTAAAACCTATTTAGAACATCATCATTTAATGAAGATAAAAGGGATAAGTTTATCAACTCAAATGCAGTCATCAGAACCTAACCCCAAAATCTATTGGATAACTTGGCATGTGATGACTTTGTTATCACTCTCAACAATAGTTCTCTTCATCCTCTCACTCACTCCATTATGTTGAGGAGTCTTTGAAACACATCTTCCATTCCATATTCCTTTGCTCATGTAATATTGTTTGAATGCTCGTGTGAAATCTCATTTGGTGTCAATACAAATATATTTTAACTTCTTATCAGTTTCTCTCAACACTAGCATGGAACTATCAAAATACTACAAACAACGGTATTTCTGTAGGACATACTCCCAAACCTTTTTGAAGTAGTCATCAATAAAGATATTGAGGTGACAACTAGTGTTTACTTCTAAGAAAATGCCTCATTTCCCCTAAAATCATGGATTTATTATCACTCTTCATCCTCACATGATCAAAATGACCACTTGTATAGGAGGAAATAATTTTTTTTGTGATGTTACATGAAATGATATGCCGAAGTCCACGATCCAACATGTATATTGTGATGTCAAATTATCGTGATCGTCATCACAAATGCAAATTACCTTATTTCCTTGAAATATGGTAGTGGTTATGTTAGTCGCGTCACCATTTTCTTACTGCTCTCTTTAGAGTTTCCTACATTATATCTTCATATGAGTTTTATCATGAGAGTAATAACATTCTACATATTTTTTATCCATGACCTTCTCTTGAACTTATCTCTAGACTCGAACATTGATTTGTCTTTAGTATTGAACTTATTTTGGATGCTTCTTCCATGATACTTTGTGATAAGAGCCTAAAGCTCTAACAACATTCATTATTCTTTTCTTCTTGAATATTCATTGAATATATTATCTTTTTACTATGTCCAAATGTTAGAACACCTTGTGGTGTTGAGTTACTTAATGAAAACACAAGTGTGTCTCAATTGTCTAACAATGAACTTAAACCTAACAATATTTTCAATGCATCTTCTAAGCACCATATTCACATTGGTGAGTTGATTTACCAATCTTTAAAATGAATTAAGTGTTCAGAAAAATTATGGGTTTATCTATACTTGAGGTTCACCAATCATCGAATAACAGAGATTTTATTGTGTGTCGTCCTTCTCTCATACAAGGTTTTTAGTTTCGTCCATAACATATAGGCAATTATTTCTTGCATAACATGATGAAAGACATGTTGATTTATCCACTATCTAATTGTTATCCAATAGTTATCATGTTCATTAAATTCCAATCATCATTAGATTTGTTGACTGACTTTGTCTCTTAAATTTCCAAAGCTTCATATAAAATCTTTGTAATAGAATATATCTTCCACTCTAAACCTTCAAACGAAGTAGTTTGCAGAGGTTAACATCATCATTGTTGATGTCATTAAAACTGACTTATTTATTATAAATAATTATAAATAAATTAAATTGCATAATAAATCAAAACTTTATATATAACCTCTTACGAAAAATATTCCAATTAAAATATATCTGAAATAAGACCATCGAATAAGCGACTTTATTGAAATTACACTTTTTTCTCAAAATCTTATCAGCTTCAAAATAATTTGTATGTCATTGATATTTCACCATATAACGATAAAATTTGTTTTCTTCATTAACTCGACTAAAGAGTTTTTTAGAACTTTAGTTTATTAATAATACATATTGAATATTCATACAAATTTATGAGAATGCATAACCTTAAATCTAAATTAATGAATCAAGATCCTCTTCATTTTCATCTTTCTCCGTTTTGTGCATTACTAAAGTTTTGGTAATATAAATGTAATAATGTGATATTTGATGGATATATTTAATTTTATATATTACATATTCCTTTGAAACTATAGTAATAGAAAAGAGAAATAGAGAAAGAAAACAGAGAGCGTCTTGACTCCAAATTAATATATAACACGCGCATGGATGAGTTTAGTAGTCTTTGAGTTTGGATTGGATTCATGATGAAAAGTTTTAGAATTGACTTTCCCTCTTATAAACATGATTTTATTAAAATTTAAATATTTGGTTCAATTGATTTTGTCTTGAAACTTCAAAATGACAAATCACAAGGAGATCATAAATAAAATAGCTTTGTCCATTTAATTAAAATCAAATGACTAAGTTTTATATATAAAAAAAGTTTAGCTTTAAGTTAAATATATTCACACTAAGATCACTCCATTTCAATTTTAATAAAAAAATATTTCTCAAACTACTTTACTTTCTTTGACAGTGCTTTATTTTAAAATCATGTTAACACACGCTATCAATATTTTAAATCCACTGGAGTAGTATATTCTTTGAGCAGGAAGAAGATCCTAACCATGCTAATCACTTTCAAATTTCAATCATCCATGACGTGATCAAACTTTATGTTATTGTTTTTGGACCAAACTCAAATTATTTTCATTTCAGATTGCTTATTAAAGATTTATCTCTTGGTATTAAAAGTTTAAAGAATGGGATTTAAAAATTAAGAGATAAATAAGTTTATCAATTGAAGATGCCTAAGTGAGCGTCAAAGTAACATTATAAGTCTATAATAAAGTTTGTTTCTAACATGATTTCAATTGATTTTGAGACAAAGAATCATTATATTAAAAAATAAAATCACTTGAAGTTTGGTGATAATTTAGTTTTAAAAAATTGATCTAATTTGATCTAAGTTAATGTATATTATATTAATTTAGATGGTCGTTAAATTTCTTAATTACAATTATAAAAAATTATTTATTATTAATCTTATAAAATAAAATAAAATGTAGAATATAATATATCACATACTAAAATTTAATAATTGAAATATATGAATATATATTGGAGAATATTTAAATACAATTTCATAGATGTAGTTCATATTTTTTTCAATAAAAACATGACAAATGTGTTTAAATATTTTCCAAGGAGTAAAAATAAGAGAAAAGAAAAAATTATGTACTTGTCATATTTTGATTGGAAAAAAAATATAAATCACTTAAGAAATTGTATCTAAATTTTTTTCATAGATATTAAAATAATTAATAAATATTATTAAAATAATAATAAAATATATCATATTAATAAAAAATAAAGAAATATTGAAAAATATAGATGCAACTCGATTTAATTTGGAAAAACAAAATTTGATCAATTTAAAATTTTAATTTGAATTAATTTAAACTTGAACACATTACTTGCAATCGATATGCCACATAAAATGTTCTAACCTTAAGGCAATATTATTAAGGAGAGTTATTATGAGTATTGATACACAATTGAAGTACTATGCTCTAATACTATTTAGTGGAAGAGTTACTATGATTATTGATATAAATCTGTGAATTATACACCTTTGTGAGAGATATATCACTTGTTCATCTAAAATCTTAAATTAATAAATGAATAGGTTCTTCTACTTATATATGTTTAAGTCTTTATATTCTTATTCAATATAAAACTATTTTCTTATTTATTCACACTTGCATAATTATTCTATATATATATATATATATATATATATATATATATATATATATATATATATATATATATATATATATATATATATATATATATATATATATATATATATATATATATATATATATATATATATTATTTTTATTTTGAATTTTGTATACATCTTCATGTTTTGTTCTTTGCATAAAATTAAACTAAAGAGTGTGACTATTTTATAAACTAAGCTACTCCTAATTGAGGCTAATAAATTATAAGGTTGGAGTTATAAGGTTTGTAAGTCCTCAAATATGGCATGTGTTCAATTTTTATTGGACATAGTCTCACGATGTTTTCTTTGTTAAATGTGTCTAATTAAATTTTAAAAAAAATGTTTGTTTAAATGATGAGAATTTTTTTCATACACATGATATGTAGTAAAAGAAAAAACATGTTAATTAGTTTTTTATAAATTGATAAAATATTACAATAGAAAATTTATGATTTAAAGCATAGTTTTTAAATTAAACAAAGACTGAAAAAAAATAGTTATTGTGCAAACGTCATTAAAAGTACTCTTTTAGGGAACCAATATAATTACTTCAAATTTTAGGTCAAAGGAACAATTCATGACCTAACTAGGTGACTATTGCCCGTATAAAGCTCATTATGTCACAGATATACTAATTTGAGTTTTGATATAATTAATTGATGGCCTTATTCATTTGCGGGTATATAATAATGCAAAGTCAATCTTAAACAACCATTTCAATACATTAGGCATACAAAAGAAAAGACAAAAGATATACGAGACGAGTCTTCTTCAATGGGACTTCAATTATTTAAGGTGTCATTTACACATATTTTCTCTTATTCTTAACCTCGATTCATCATTATAATAGAACTCAAATTACAAGACTATTAGAATTAGTATTTGACCTAATATATATATATATATATATATATATATATATATATATATATATATATATATATATATATATATATATATATATATATATATATATATATATATATATATATATATATATATATATATATATATATATATATAAATGGTACTCAAAAATGTTCAAATTAATATTTTTTAAAATCAACCGTTGGATTAAAACATACCAACATATAGATCATACCTATAAAGTTTGAGATTAATCTATAATGATTTACTATATCATTGAACTATATCAAAATTAACGTTATATGAAAGTCCATTTTGACGTTAATTTTTGGATATCTTAATCGTATAGTAAATCGTTATAGATTATTCTCAAACTTTATAGGTATGATCTATATGATGATATATTTCAATCCAACGGTTGATTTTAAAAATATTAATCAGTGACGTTTTTAGCGAGTGTAACTCATGGTGTAACTTTTCGGTGTAATTTGATCTCTCCTATATATATATATATATATATATATATATATATATATATATATATATATATATATATATAATTAAAGGTATTTAAAATAAGGGGAGACACTTAATCTATGAAGCGCCGACACGCCATTCGCACGTATTTGACACGTTTTTTAAATGTCTAACGAAAAAAATTGAATCGGAATGGACACGGATACAACATTTTATTTTAAATATAGGATACGGCTCAAAAAAAATTAATTTTTTTTATACAAAAAAATGTCCAATTCAAAAATAAGATTCTTTAAATTTTGTATTTTACTTCCCCTCTATAAAATCAACACAATTAGTTACAAAATTAGGATCCTTTGTTTTATCTTTAAGGACATTCTTCTATTATAAATTTTTATTGATTAATGTTATATATGATTCCTTTAAGGTCATCCTATTTGTAACCATCTGAAAAAACTATTCAGACAATCCACTTTAGAAATAATTACTAAAGAGTTTTATTGTGTGTATACTAAGTACTCTCACTAAAATTGGAACAAAAGATGGGGACGAATATACTCCAAATGTCTTTCGCAAATGATATTTCTTGTCATTTTATAGAGAATAAAATTTAAATGTACTGAATGGAACTCCCTAATCTATTTTCTCTTATTTATATCTAACTGATCCCCCTCCTTTTTCCTTCTAACTAACTAATCTTCTAATAGAGTAAATTATTTTTATTATTCTATCTAATGATGCATCCTAATACTTTGGATGCATATTTTAGTATCCAAGATGCATTCTATGTTCCTAGGGACCGATTATATACTGTATAAGAAAAATAAACAGAAACTGAAAGTACTAATGATGTAGTCCATGTTTCCAGTCATTTTATGTCTTTTTTTCTTGGTTGAAAGTACTAAGTTTATATAAACAAAAATTGTTATTTTTCATTTTGAACTATTTATAAATTGTGCTCATAAGTCGCATTATTATATTAATATATAAAATATATACGACCTTGTCGTGTCCTATGTTTTTTTATATGAGCAGAGTCCTTGTGTTTGTGTTGTGTCCGTGTTCGAGTTTGGACTTCATAGCATTTAATATAATTTTTTTAAAACTCTATTTCTAATCGATGTAAAATTAATATTTTTTAATATATGGTTTCACGCACAATAGTATTAAATTTGATGCGTGGATATAAATGTTGGGTGACTCATAGTCCAATCAGTAGACTCGTATTTAATTAGTGTTTGACTTTATTCTTCTTTATAAAATATATTTATAAAGTGATTGATGTTACTTTATATAAAGTATTTTTAAACTGTATCCCTAACCAATGAGACATTATATTTTCTCAATACAATAAAAAAATCTTGCATTCATGCATTCAAGTGTAAATGATCATCTTATCAAGATTAGACGATTCTGTTTAAAAATTGATAATTTCAAAAAACTAAATATAATTTTTAATCGTGTGATCAAAATGAAATGGTTTAATAATATCTTGATAAACGTGAATGCGACAAAAACTCAACTGCAATGGATTCAATTTTATTATAATAAAGTTTTAGAGGTTAAATGGCTTTAATTTTTATTTTATTATTTTTCTTTCTCATAGAGGACATGAGAATAATGTTTAACCAGTTATTCTATAATAAAAAGGGAAATTGTTCTGGACAACCCGAATGGCTGTCGGGCAAGCCATCTCTTCGAGCCTAATGACGAGTCGAATAGACTGAAAGGCTTTTAAAGAGAATCATCTGCCCCTTCTACACATGATCAGAACCCTTCTGCTCAACGGACATCGAGCAGATCAGCGACTTATCTCGCTAAAAACCAAGTATGTTATGCCTCTTCTGCTCGACATAACGGCTAGTTACGGGCACCATTGTCCAATTTGACCTAGTCATCGTGGACAATTATATTCGCGGATCCGCATATCCCGACCCAAATATAGCAACCAATGATAGTCCTACTAAGATCATTATAAAAACCCTCATACCTTTGAGGGCAAGGGATCACATTTGTACTCTAACAACCCTAATATTCTCTTGTCTTCATCTTGAACATTTTCTTACTTTAGCATCAGAGTGTCTTGCAGGTACACCACCCCTCATCAACATCAATATTGCTCGAAGGACCTCCGTTCGCTTCGGCCATCTCCAATTCTGATCACTTGTTCAGATTAGTGGCGTCGTCTGTCGAAAACTATCTTCCCCGTCTCCATTCCTCATCAAGAATCCAGAAGACCAAAGATACCTCAACACCTCCAAGAAGATGGCTGAAAGGAACGACCTGTTTGTTTTGGACAAGACCGTCCTCTCACTTGTCCGCAAGACAGACAAGAACGACGCCTTTCCTCATCTCGAGGATTTCATGCATAACAAGGATGGCATGACCACCTCCTATAATTCTGACGAAGCTGGCGACCAAGATTCTCCCTTGGATAATCAAAAATCCATGAACTTGGTTGACGACCTCGTCATCCCTTAGCCCTCGGCACCACTGCCGACCAACAACGATCCAACATTAGTAGCAATCTTGTCCGCCCTTAATCACACTAACATCCCCCTCCTCCAGCAAGGTAAATGTATCGAGGCTCTAGAAAAGAATTGTCCCTCGTCTCCACATTAGAGACCTAAGACGACCATATCCCGCAGCCCCTCGCCAAGAAGACCTGCTCGGCGCGAAGCTCACCCCGATCGTTCTTTCTTGAAAAAGAGGGGACACACCCCTGCTTGGAAAAATCGGAGATCTCCTTCGTACAAGAAGACAAAGAGTGAGCCACGTCTCCCCCACGAACGATCACCGTCTCCAAAACCCAGGCAACATCGAGACCATTATCCACCCCAGCGCATCAAGAACAATCATTTTCCCACTCTCTTTCTAAGTCGAAGCGACGAACACGAGCATCATGGTCCTCTTTGTCGGGAGATCATGGATATTTCCATCCCTTCCGGGTTGGAGAAACCCCCGAAGCTCGGACAGTATGATGGCACAACTGATCCCGACGAGCACATCGAAAACATTGACGCCCTGCTCGACTACCGAGTCGTTAGGGGCGCCATCAAGTGTAGATTGTTCCCAACAACTCTGAGGAAAAAGGCAATGTCTTGGTACAAAAGCCTCCCCAACGAGTCCATCACCTCATGGAAAAAGTTGGAAAGGATGTTCTCAAGGCACTTCACTACCTCTCGCCGTCACCCAAAGACAGAGGCCTCGCTAGAAGCGATCATACAAGGAGAAGACGAATATCTCCGAACATACATCATGGGGTTCAACAAAGAGGCCATCCAGGTCTTCACGACCGACGAGATGAAGAAGTACTTGCTCGAACGAGGATGACGCTCCCGCAACGATTTTGTCAAAGCAGTTGGCATTGAAACACCGGTAACACTGGTTGCCCTCCTCCTCAAAGCCCATGCATATGTCTAATACGAGGAGAATGATGCATCCAATTATGCTCGACATTGTCACATAAATGACCTCGCCAGCCTCCCCGACGCGCGGGCATAAACAAATCATCCCATGCGGACACAACTGCCAGGTAAACATATGTTCCCCGCGAACACAACTATCAGGAAGACATATGTCCCCCGCGGACACAACTGCCTGGCACACATATGTTCCACGCGAACACAACTGCCTGGCAGACATATGTTCCTCAAGAACACAACTGTCAGGCAGACATATGTTTCCCGCGAACATAATTGTCAGGCATACATATGTTCTCCACGAACACAATTGTCGGATTGACATATGTTCCCCGCAAACACACCAGCCTAGCAGGCATACATTCCCCACATCCGATTAAAAACGAAAAGGGGCATACTATCTCAAAAACTTACATGGGGAAGAACTTGCTCGATAATAAAACGCCGAAAAACTTAAACAATACTATAGTTAAGGCACGAACAGTCGACATGCCTCGAAATACCATCGAGCATCAAGAGCTCGACACCAAATGCACGCCCCGGTTCCAGCGATACGCCACAAACACGGCATTAAGAGATCCTCGCTCCACATATATAGTGAGCCAGATCCTCGCCTCGACACGAGGGACTCAAACGAGCCCCATTGTCTAAGTACCTCTCCCGGTAGAACATCCAACTCACGATGGGACGTCCACACCACCGACCTCAGGTCTTTAATCAAGACTTGAGTTCCGGATCAAGCCTAGTAAACAAACTGGCACCCTTCGACTAGTCACCCCACACTAGTAAAGACATAAACGAGCAACCCCCCCCAAACACTTAGCAAAAACGAACTTGTAAAATAGCTCTAAACTATGAGCAAACAAATGAATGAATCACGTACGAGCATGTCCTCGTAAAATCAAAAAACGTCTCTACCACAGATGACAAGCGCCATCAATGCACTTTTCTCCTTAATGTATGGGTTGACTTTAAGTTGTTACTTCTGTGCCTAGAAGCAACGACTTAGGGGCTACTGTTCTGGACAACCCAAATGGCTGTCGGGTAAGCCATCTCCTTGAGCCTAGTGACGTGTCAAATAGACTGAAAGGCCTTCAAAGGGAATCATCTGTCCATTCTACACATGGCTAGAACCCTTTTGCTCGACGGACGTCGAGCAGATCAGCGACTTATCTCGCTAAAAACTAAATCTGTTGCCTCCTCTGCTCGATATAACGGCTAGTTACGGTTACTATTGCCCGATTTGACCTAGTCAGCGCAGACAGCTATATTCGCAGATCCGCATATCCTGACCCAAATATAGCAAATGTTAGCTGGAATTTTGTAAAGAGAACTAAGGGCGTGATTTAGAGGCAGAAGTTCCTAAAGTATAAGGACCAGCTGGAAAAGAGGTAATTTCTAGAGATGGTTACGTCGAACAAAAGCAAAGCAGCGTTAGGGAAAGGTGATTATGTCGACATGTTACCTAACAGTAGAGTCGACTGTGATTCGAATTCCAAAGAGGGAATCGGTCGAGATGATGCCACTATCGAAATGGTTCACCGTGGACTTAGGGAATTTTGATTAAAGAAGTATTCAGAAATTGAAGGCAGTTCCTTTGAAGACACGAAGCGGGAAAGAGTCAAATAATTAGATCATGGGTAATTACTTATTTCGTGTGATATGAGTTTGAAGGAAGTGGGTAGAAGTTACTTCAAAGCGGTAGCTTTTAGCGGTTAAATCACTATAAATAAGTTAGAATTCTTAGAATTAGGGGTGTTCACTTGTACTCCCAAATTATTTGCTAAAACTCTGCTCAATTTCGCGCTAAAGGAAGAAAGAGTATGCAATCTTTGATGTACGTGAATCACCAAACTTTTATTTCAATACAACCTTGTTTATGTTTAATTATGCTTTTATTGCTTTTACTTTACTTCTGTGCATTTGCTTGTTGGTCACGAGTCACCACTAGCCTTAGTTACCAAAACACTCTTAACGTAAACTATTGGTCACGAGTCACCAATAGTCAAGATCCTTTTGTGTAGAAGGCCGTTGCATTATTTCCCTAGGCTCTGGAAACCGTTTCGGGGCCAAGGATAATTTCATTTCCAAAAATAGTGTAATTTATCAGAAATCTTAGCACGAGTCTTGAGATCAACTGGTCGATCTCGCTAGTAACCCTGAGTTTTAGGACTCTGGGAGGACCAGCGGTTGTTTACCATTTTCCACAGTAAACAACAATCAATGATAGTCCTCCTAAGATCATTATATAAACCCTCATACCTTTGAGGGCAAAGGATCACATTCTTACTCTAACAACCATAATATTCTCTTGTCTTCATCTTGAACAATTGCTTATTTTAGCATCGGAGTGCCTTGCAGATACCACATCCCTCCTCAACATCAACATTGCTCGAAGGACCTCCGTTCGCTCCGGCCATCTCCAATTCTGATAACTTGGTTCAGATAAAAAATGTTTGTTAGTAAGAAAACATGAAAATAAGAAATGCAAGAATAAATCTCTATCATTCAATATCATCACCACCCTATGATGCTTATTAAAAAGGAAATTAAAATTAAAAACAATTTAAAATTCACCAATAAAATAATAACATGTACGGTCTTGCATTTCTTCTTTAAATTGTTCCGTACTAAATAGCATTACTCTAACAAAAATTGTTAGATGTAACATTTTCTTTACTCTAGCACTTACTCCCTCCGGTCACTATTATAAGAAAAATATAGCTTAAATTTTGGTCACTATTATAAGCAAAGACATTAACTTTTAGACTATTTAATGCTTGTATTACTATTATACCCTTAAATAAAGTCAAAAATATTTAATATTAGTAGATGATTCATCAAATATCATTAAATTTTGGGGTATAACACATCCCAAGTAGATTTATCCTTCTTCCATCATCTAGCTTTCATTAAAAGGATAAATATTGTCGATGGAGTTTTATTGGTAAATGAAATTATGAATCTTGTTAAAAAGTCCAGGAGATGGTGTCATATCTTCAAAATAAGTTGAGATCTTCTCGCTTTTTCAAAAGAAATGAAAAACATAATTACTAAAGTTTTAGTGTATAAATTTATATATTATTGAAATGTGTGATATGTATTTTGCATAATTTGATATGTATAGCATAAAAACATTGGTAATTTTGCTTTTAGTTTCTTTTGAGAAATAAAGATGATCTACGCTCCTTTAAAATTGGTTTAAAAAAGGCACATAATTTTCTAGTTAGCTTTTTAGAATTATATGATAAGGTTTTTTTTTATTAATGACAAACAAAGGGTTTAAATGGGCGTCTCAAATAAAGAGATCCATGTTTCTATTTTCTTATCTTTCTTATGATATAAATCTTAAATGGGTTGATTCAGAAAACTCAAGTCAAGATAAAAGCATATTTATCGGTGGTTTATCAACATTTTTTTACGTTTGTCAAAGTCATAGTATGAGTAGATGATGGATATTTGAATTTTTAGTGTTCTCTAATTTTATTAAGTTCCTATGTCAGAAAACGTTTTTAGCTTTTGATTTGCATCTATATATATATATATATATATATATATATATATATATATATATATATATATATATATATATATATATATATATATATATATATATATATTAAAAAATCTATAGTATGTACCATATTATATTGTATGTTTTCATAATTAAAAATCAATATGCAAATTAAGAAAATTATTTGTGTTTTCCAAGTTCTATAGACTTCAAAGATTAATACTATATCAATTCCAATTATATAATTTAAGTAATAAATTATGAAAAATAATACCGTTTTCATAATAAAAAAAGTGTATTTAATAAAGATGCACTGACAATATTAAATAATTTTATATAAAAACTTATCATATTAACATATCAATATATGTTATAATTTTTTTTTTTAACATAATTATCAAAATAGTTATCAAAATACTTATATTTATTGAATGTCAGATAATGCATGTTCTAATATTTTTTCAAAAAAATAAAAAAATTGATTTTATGGAGCGAAAAAATTGTGTTGATTTGATACAAATATTAGAGTTAGTTAAGAAATGTGTAAAAACAATCAAGAATATAGACTTGATTTTCTTATGGGTACATGTGACCTGATGCCATTTCTGATGCCACCAGCTTTTGATCAATTGCTTAGCACTAAACTTTGAGGATACTAAAATCTTTCCCTCCTTATGTTAAGTTACTATCAATAAAGGGACCACTAAGATCTCGTCTCAACTACTTTACACTCTATCAATAATTACTATTGAGGTAAACTTTCATGTGTACGTCAATAACTTTTTGGGTATTATTTTGTCTTTTAATTTTCCTTGCTTTGTAATATATGTAGGTTATTTGGTGTTATTTTTAGTAAATTTGAATTAATCAAACTAAAAATTATTAGTAATAGCAACAAAAGATTCAAACCAGAAATCTAAACATCTAACACTCTTATAATACTCATTAGCTTAGGAGATTAGTCTTTATAATTGTTGATATTCAATTTCTACCAAAAAAATTTACTTTAATTTTTTTAATCTTAAAGTGTAAATTCAATTGGATGGTTGCAAAAGTTGATTGTTCTCAACCCCACATTCCAAATCACACCTCCCTCCATCTGTCCCACCAAACCCTATACCATTCTTTATTTCTTTTCATCACAATTTCTTTATCATTATTTTTATTTTTTAATGAATTAAAATAACATTTTTCTTTCTTTTCCACTCTCCCCTCCCACCTTTTTATCTCTATAAATTAACCCTTCAACCCCCTCTATTACTTCCTCTTCCCCTCTTTCCCTCTCCCACTCCTTACTTTACCAATCACACCCCTCTCTCTCTCTTCCTCAAAACTTTCTAGTTTTGTTTCTTTTTCCTTAAAAACATTCTTTTTGTGTTTTTTTTCATTCATCATATGAAAATCTCTTAATAATTAATTTATTATTGATGCTGAACATCTTCATATTGTTCATGCTTCACATTCATGTCTCCAGTTCTTTGTGAAATTCTTCTTTCTGGATTTATCATAGATTCATCCTTAAAACGTAGGACTCACTTAGTTCAATCTTTCTCTGTTGTCTTTCTTTATTGGTTCTATGTTTTTTCATAAATCTCTTAACACCACTTCAAAATTACACTATATTATATAATTATATAATAGTAATAATTATTCTTACATATTAATTAATTAAATATTTCCAACCTTTATTTTTATCTTTGCTTTAAAACAAACTAGTTTATTATTTCTTTATCGTAAATATTATTGTTCTATGGCCACGTCTAGTGGAAATTCTAGTGTGTCCACAAAATCTCAAAGCTATGGCTCTGAGGAAGATTTGCAAGATTTGAAACTTTTGATGGATCAAAGAAAAAGGAAGAGAAAACAATCGAACCGCGAATCTGCGAGAAGATCGAGAATGAGGAAGCAGAAGCATATGGATGATTTAATAGTTGAAGTTGAAAGACTAAGAAATGAAAACAATGAAATGATCACAAGAGTGAACATGTCAACACAACACATATTGAAAATTGAGGCTGAGAATTGTGTTCTAAGAGCTCAAATGTGTGAACTTAATCAAAGGCTACAATCATTGAATGATATCATCAACATGATGAACACAACAACTATTTCTGAAGTTAATTATCAAAACAATGATTGTTTTTTAACAGTTGCTGATAATTGCTTCATGAATCAAATCAACAACATGTCATATGTTAACCAATTACCAATTATGGCCTCTGCAGATATGTTTATGTGGTGAATTGTTGAACCTCAAAAAAAGGAAAATTAAGATAAATTATTATTCCACCAAGATTATGTTAGAAGAACTTAATTGAAAAAAAAAATTATGATTAATAGGTTGCTTTAGTACTACTCAACATTGTCCAATATTTTGAGGAAAGAAAAAAAAAGATGTTGTGGAAGTGCTTTTTCTGCTTTTGTAGTTTGTGTGTTGTGAGTTTGCTTTTTCTAGATGTTAAAATAGTATTGGTTCTTTTTCTTACCAATAAAATAAGTGCTTGATTCTCCTATGAAAAAAGGTGTTTGTCTCTATCATTTTTTTTCTTTCAAAAGTATTACTCCTATCAATTAGAAACTTTATTTGATGGCAACATGAAATATGCTCACACCTGTCAAATTTTGGACTATCTTGAGGACTAATTTTTGAATGATTAAGGATATTTTTACATATTTTCTTACACCAACTACAGGTTTTAAAAAACGGTTCACAACTGCAAATACGATTGCGACAAAATGGTATTGAAACTTTCTTATATCGTTATTTACTATTTTAAAATTGAAAAAAAAAACACAGACAAAATACCATTATGATCGCGATAAAACACTGTTATGTCTACGAATGTAGTTAATTCATTTAAGTAAAAATTTAATTCAAGTTTAAAAATATAATTAATTTAGTTGAATAGATTCTTAATTCAAGCTCCACTAAATATTATATAGTTAACTCAACTATTTTTGTAACTACAATTTCACAATTTGTAATGTGATAATATATATATATATATATATATATATATATATATATATATATATATATATATATATATATATATATATATATATATATATATATATATATATATATATATATATATATATATATATATATATATATATATATATATATATATATATATATATATATATATATATATATATAAAAATACATTTCAAAAACAGAACCTTGAGCATTTTATTCACGAGTTCAACAATTTTGTCATCATATTCACATTCATATGAAACTTTATTTTAAATAAGGAAAAAACAACTGCTTATGGTAAGATTAAAAAGACTTTTGAACAAAGTCTCGAATTTGGATTTTCATAAAAGGATGTTTTGCAGCAGTGCAAATTTTCAGTACTTAGCTCCAATTCTTGCAATAACAAATAACTCCACTCGTAATATACTCATAAATAACTCTTGAAGTGCATAAACAATCATGAATGATGGTTAAGGTTGATTTTCTATTTAAAATTAATTAGAACCCAAATATTACCTCATAATTTCATCTTTGATATTTGCATGGTATGAATTGCTACTGCCACCTGCCTTGTTAGGTGTTTTAAACTTATGGGCAAATGGTGGCTTGCTTGCCTGTACGACAGTACTAGTTTACTAACATCTATGTAGTTTAGATACATCAAATACTTAATGAATCTAAAAAGAGAAATTTTGCTTATAATAGTAAATATAAAGTGTAATTGAGAAGTGTCTATTCGAGAAGAGTGATTAATATTATCCAATTTAAATTGTATATTAGAACCGCTGAACTGCCTAGATCCTTGAATTTTAGAGTTACTATTAGGCTCTAATGGCCAAGAAGGCTAAGGCGAAACATGATGCTGAAGAAGAATTTAGAGCTATTTGTGAGTTGGAAAAAAGTGGTTAAATGTAAAATTTCTCCTACTATAATATAAGCGAGTTTTGGTTTATCCCCTTTAATTATTTTTTATTTTTTTAGAAAACTTCTAAAATTTTTAAAATTTTAAAATGTTAAGGGTGTGTTTGTTTCAAGGTTACAATAAATATTCCACGAAATATAACTATGAGAATACAAATTTTTTTTTTATTCAAGTTTTACAAAATTATTTCACAGAACATTTTATTCTTAGAAATATTATTACACAATTTTTTTTTATACTTATTCCAATGCATAAAGGGTGAGAATAAATTTAACAAACTATAAATAACCAAATTTTAAAGTTTTAATACCAAACTAACCAACATTCCCCAATATTTTCCTATCTAACCATGTTTACAAACAAAAAAAATAATTAAAGAAGAGGCTACAAATGAGATGACGATTTTCAAAAACATTTAGTTACCTGCGGATTTTCCTGTAGATTTGATGTTTCCTGCGGATTTACTTGCGGATTTATCTGCGGTTTAATTTTCCGCAGGTAATTCCACTGGTAAATCCGCTGGAAATTTTTAATCTGCAGAAAATCCGCAGGCAATTGAATTTTTTTGAAACTCGCCATCTCATTTGACGCTTCCTTTATAAAATCAATGTATGCACCATTTGAGTTGGCACCTCCATATAAGTCAATTCTAAAACATGATTATTTGTGTAATTTTCTCCAAAATATGATTATTTGTGTATTTTTCTTTTAAAATCTGGTTATTGTAAAAAATATTCTCATATTTACTATTATATTTTATTTTTTTATAATTTAAAATTAAATAAATTTTATAATTACTCTTAGGAATCTAAATTCATGCCAAACACATAGGTTGAAACAATATTCTCAAGAATAATAATTCTAAAAATATTATTCCAGAAAATATAATTTTAAATCATGAAACAAACACATTCTAAGTCTTTTGTTCTCTAAGTGCAAAAATTACCCCTATAATTTTTTTCATATATTTATCTATTGGTTTTTACACGCTTAGAAAACCTTGAACCTACTCTCAGCTATTGTTCAATCCATCATCTTTGTTAAACCATTCATTTGAGGAGTTTTAAGAAGGGTCTTTTCATGTAAAATACCATGCTACTTGCAATAGGAATAAAATGTTCCACAATACTCACCATCATTATCAAAACAAACATTTCAGTTTCTCTCATGCCCGTCTCTCTACCAAAGGCAAGAAATTCTTTGAACTTCTCCAACACTTAATCTTTTGTCTTCAAAGACATAAACCCGTAGTTTCCCATAATAGTTATCAATAAAGGTAACAAAATAAAGTGTACCACTAAAAGATTTGATCTTTAATGGCCCACAAACATCATAATGTACCAATTGAAGAAATTTTGACTTCCTTGGGGGAGGATGTATATTGAAATATACTCCAGTCTGTTTACCAGCCATGCAATAAAAACACTTCTCCAAATATGCATTCTTTAATCCAAGAAGAACATCTTTTTTGGCGAAAACATTCAGTCATTAATCACTAATATGATTAAGTCTTCGGTGCCACAAAGATGTTTCCATGTAGATAGCATTCATTGTCCCTAACAACCAAAATTTTTGTCCAATATAGCGACAACCAATTTACCTTTGTTGACTTTCCACTTTTCAATATGCACGAAGATCAAATTAAAGCGGACATATGGAGCATGTTTGACACCTCTAAAAAATAATTGCATTTCCATATTGGTTTACAAACAACATCACCAACATCAATTACCTTAGATACATCATCATTACCCATCTTCAACACTCCAGTCACCAGAAATATAAGATGTGAAGAAATCATTCTTTGGTGTAACATGCAATATAACACCACTGTCATCCATCCACATGCTCCCGTTTGATACAAGATTAATAAACTCATGATCACATAAAATAACAAGATCATTACTAGAAGCAGTAGTAACACGATCATCATCGTGATCTTCACGATCTCTTTGTTTAGACTTACCTTTATTGCATTGGTTATCTCTTTTCCACTTATAACAATATTTTTGTATGTGTTCTGTTTTGTAACAAAAATGACACTCTAGATTCTTGTATAGTGGTTTGAACTTGCTTCTGTTATTTTCTTTACCACCATTCGTTTTCTTTTTCTGACTTCTCCCCTATTTTCAGTGACAAATACCTCAAATTGAGATGAAAGACCATATGTCTTCCTTCTCGTCTCCTTATTAAAAATACCACCCTTAATCTTCTAAGAATTGAAATTAAATTGAAACCCAAAACATCTCCTAAATTGTTTGGTGAATGATGTTGTAGTGGATTTTACGATGGACTTGAACTTTCAAAATGATGGAGAGATGAGTGACTTAGAATGAAAAATATATATGAGAGTAAGAATGTCTTTAAATATTAAAAATATCATGTTTTTCTCTTAAATATTAAAAACAATCCAAAATAGAAAATACTCGCTCTCTACTTTAATCTATCATTAAACTTTTCATCTTAGACTTTATGAGCTGCCCCAAATAATTTGCAAAGTATCTCAAAATATTTATTGTTTGTAATTATATTTTTTAATATATGTGTACTAATGGTATAAAAAGTAGTATATTACAATATATTATTATGCTAAAAGATAAATCATGAAATCATAAAATAATTAATGATTTTATTGATAAAATTAGTTGTATCGTTTAAATTTATATCATAAGTAAAAATCAAAGTATTTGTTTAAAGTATTAAATTTCTTTAAGATGAAATCTTACTGCTTATAATCAATACCCACTTTTAAAAATATGGATTTATGAAGAAAAAAAAAACAATTTTCGCATGTGGAAAATTGCAATTGGACTTGCCAAAATGTGGAAAATTGCAATTGACGTTGCAACTAGTGGGGCAACCTTGATGGTTTATTTGACCCTTAAAATAGAAAAGGTTGACTAACCAAAGTTGAGTTGCTAATTTTAATTTACATCCCTAATGACTAACGTAATGTAAGGTCACTTTCATAATTGTATTTGTAACTGTGGTCCATAAATTTGTATTTACAAACAGTCAAATGATGATGTTTGTAAGATTCTAGGTCAATAGTCGTAGTAAGACTACACACATCAGAAAGGGGAGAAATTAGATTATTTAGGAAATTTTAATTGAATTTTTTGAAAACATATTTAACTATACCAAAATATCTATATAAATAGTACTTTGAACTCACTGTAAATTTTTATTTGCATCTATTTAATTTTGATTTTGATTTTAATTTTTGTTAGACCGGTATCCTTCTCCACCATTAAATGTACATTCTTAACATAATTAAAAATTATTTTCTAAATTTATTAAATAAATAATATATTTAATCATATATAAATTATATATTTATTAAATAAATACATTGATTATTCAATAAATATAATAAAAAATACTACAATAAAAAATATTTCAAAAAATACTACAATAATATTTTGTAATCGGTTTTGTGATAGAAAATAGAAATAGATGAAAGGTGTCAAAACAGAAGCACGGTTAGATTATAGAAGGCCACCACCGTTAAATTACATTCCGTTATAACGCTTTCTCCTTCTTCTTCTTCTTCTTCTTCTTCTTCAGTTTCCACTTTCCACGCCGTTATTCCAACAACGCCATCACCAACGCTCCCAATTTCTACTTTTCAACTAACATTCGCATCTTCTTCTTCTTCAATCCTTCGTTTAATCAATCAATCGTATGCATCAACTTTACTTCTCTAAACCCTAGAAATTGATTTTTTTATTTATTTATGCTTTCAATTTTTTAGCTGTTTATGGTTATTATTATGTACTTGTTTGTAATTACTTCATCGTGTATTTGGAAATCTTATGCTTGAACTAGTTTTCAACAGAATTGGAAAATGGTTCAATGTTTTCAGATTTTGCTTATGTGTGCTCACAGTTGAATCGCGGTTGTGATTACGTTTAATTTATTCATTATAGACTTATAGGGTGCTTTGCTTAGGGTTTAATGCTTATTTGTTGCTTTGAAATATCGGTTTAATCTTATTTTCGTCTTTGTTTGTTCTTTAGGAGGAAGTTGGATTGGATTACGGTTTCTTGTTGTTGGAAATTAAGGTTGGCTTTTGAGTTTTTTTTATTGCAATTTTCGGCAACTTTTGTTGATTTTTTGTTTTTATTTATAAGCATGTCATGAGTAGTAATTTCTTTTTTATGTTTCTGCTATTTATATTGATTATTTTGTATGTATGCAGTTATTATGGGTTCGGCTTGTTGTGTTGCTGTAAAGGATCGTAGTAATAGTACTAACAGAATTGAAAGAGAGAGTTTGCATAGAGATGTCGCTTGTTCACCATCATGGAGCTTTAGATGGGATAGTCGGGGGCGTGTTGCTGGTGAAATTCAGAATCCTTCCTATCACTCATCTCATGCAGTTAGCAGAAATGTCAGCATGGAGTTTAAAGGCTCTTTAAGTTCTTACAGAAGTAATTTATCGGATGGGGGGAGCGTCCTGGACAATTCTGCAACTCCTGTTTCTCTCAAGTCACCTGTCAATGAGGCATTGGCTGCAAACATAATGACACCATCTTCTGGTAAATGCTATACTCTGAGCTCTTATTCTTTTGCTCTTCTCCACAAGGATAATGATAGGAAACATTCATGTCCAGTAGAGGTAGATTATATTTACTATATGAACTTATGAGTGATCACCAAAGATAATCAGAGCCAAAGCTCCCACCTTTGGAGGAAACCAGTAGTCCAAGGCACATGCTCAAAAACAGAAAGATGAAATCATCCTCATGTTATCCCAGTTGGTTGGACCACTTATGCAACCATTCTCTCTTCCATAGCCAACTCTTCTATAAGAATACATTCTCTCTCCTTAACTGCATATCCCTATATTTTCTTCTTTAGCCTTAAGGGAATATACTTGTAGGTTAGAGACTTATGGCTGGTCATATAGAGGGGTATACAACAATTAAAACAGTTTGAATTCAATCTCCCATCTGTGATAACTTTTTCTGAACAACAATGTTTTTTATGAGAAATACTCCCGGTTACCCTTAGCCAACCTTGTCATTAAAGTCGTCAAAGCTTGGTAAAGTCAATCAGTATTTATACTACGGCAACAAGAATGAATACAAAAGATTAAGTAAATAAACTATATGTTTCTATCATGATCAGTTAGGTTTATAGATATCTTACTAAAAATGAAAAACTTTGCAGTTCCAGACTTATGTGCATGGGATCTCGATCTTTACATGTCTCCTTAATATCACGGGTTTCTTTGTTTTTGTCTTTTTTGTTTGATATTTCCCATCCAGTATAATGTTTTTGAACTTTGTTCTTTTTGTTTAATGGTGATCCTAGATATTGCTTATTGACATTCCGTTCCTGATGTTGTCTCTTATGTACTTTTGTTCCTTGGTTGCTGTTTCTGTGTTGGGCATTGATTTCTCTTCTTTTTCTTTTTTTTTCCGTGTGCTTGTTGCAGATCTGTCCATGTCAAGCAATTTTTCTGCAGTGGTTAGTTTTGATCAACTGATTTGGGACCATAACTTTATGGTGCATAGTGTTAATATTAGACTTTGACTATAGTACTAGGCTCACTCTTAATTGTTGTTTTTGTTTAGGTGAAGAATCCAGGAGAGTCTTCAATACCTAATCATTCCTTTTCAATACCTTCAGTTTTATCAACACCTAAATCAGGTCCTTTATATAACCATGATTATCATCATCCCAACTCTACCCCAACACGATGGGCGCATCGATCTCCAAGAAACCCACTGCTGAGACAGATTTCTGATAATCAGATCATGGGTCTAAAATCACCAGACAGCTCAATTTTTGAAGGGAGGGTATCATTTGTACTCTCCGCTTGCAGCAATGAAATTGAAGCTATATCCCAATGTGGATCTTCTGATGGCTGGTCGATGCATACCTTTTCTGAGCTGGTGGCCTCCTCGCAAAGGGGAAGGTGGTCTTTTGACAGTGAGTGTTTAGGCTCAGGTCGTCGTAAACTTAGTGGATCCAGTAGCAGGTTGTCATATTCACCATCCATGGATCTACAATCTTGTGGAGCTTGCACAAGGCTTTTGTCTGACAAATCAGCATGGAGCAACCAGAAGTTTGTTGCCAACAGTGATCTCTCCGTTGTTGCAGTTCTAATATGCGGTCACACATTTCATGCAGAATGCTTAGAGACTATGACTGTAGAGGCAGATAAGTATGATCCATCATGTCCAATTTGTATGGTTGGTGATAAGCACTTCTCAAAGTTGTCCAGAAAATGTTTTCGGGCTGAAGCAGAGATGAAGGCCAAGAATCACAAGATATCCAGAAATCGTGTAGTTGATAGCTACCTTGATGGTGGTTTTGATGCTTTTGATGGCCAAAAAGATACTGAACTAGGAGGAAAAGTTTCAAAGATGGAGGCTAGCTCCAGTACGAGGAGCTCAGTTGGAAAGCCCTTTTTGAGGAGGCATTTTTCAAACGGGTCAAAGTGTAGCCGGTCTCTGTCTGAGAATGATTCTCCTAGGAAGAAAAGCTTTTGGGCAAGATATAGAAAAGATTGAGTTCCATTTGCTGTAATAATCAGCCCCTTTCTAATTAGAGAAGTAATATAGCACACTTTCTATGTAGTCTAACTTTTTAGATGAATTAATTTTGACCAGAAAGTCCAGTCAAGGTGATATAGTTCATATGAATATGATTTGTATGAATATGGCTTCCCTTGGCAAGTGTTGAGCCACAACACTGGCAGCATAGGAAGTTAGAGGAAACAAATACATGTTTCTTGCAAAGATGCTTTCACTTATTTTATGGTTTCAGAGCCAAAGGAAGATGTTAATTATATTTTCAGACATGACACTCTAGAGTTAAGTGAATTTGAAGATTGTCATTTGTCACAGTAATTGTGAATGGTTGTAATTGATGAATATTGGCCACAAGGTGGTGTATTTTTTTATTGCTAAGTATGCAGTATTGAATGCTTGTGACTAAACTAGTAATGTAGTAGGCTTTTTTTATTAAATAAGCGATTGCAATACACTTTCTAATCCACTCTTATATTAGGTAACGGTTATGGTGTTAGTATTCTGAAAAAAAAGTTATATAGCAAAGCTTATTTTAGATAATAAGATTCTTTAATTATTAAGAGTATATGTTAAATTTATGGAACAGAATTTGTTGATAACATTCTCTCAACTTCATTGATACTTTCAACTTTAAACTGGAATTAATCTTTTAATGTCGCTGTGGTTCTTGTTTAAAGTGATGTTTATGAAGAATAGTTTTTTTTTCCTTCTAAAAAGGGCATGTAAAGAAGTAAAATAGATGGTAGAACAATCCATGCTTCACATCTTTTTGAACTTCTTGTTCAACATTTCAAGTTATTACAATGGCATTTACCCAATTTGACTCGAACATGACAATATGAATCAAGATAATACATATGTCAGATCAAATATGATCAATCACAATGAAAAGGGCTCTGAATCTCGTCAATTATACTCTGCAAACCAGATCTGTAATCAGGGTAAAGTAGTTGCACTCCAAGTTCCTTCTTCATCAAGGCATTAGACACTCGCTTCTCACCCCTTTTATTTCTTGATTTTACAATTGACCACTCTGTCTGTTCCAGTGGTTGCAAGTTTAAGTCCGGCCACATTTTCTCCACCAATTTTCTTGCATATTCAAATACTTCCTCTCTTGGAGCTGGATCATCATCAACAATATTGTAAATTACCCTGAAAATCACATGTCCAAGACTTCAATCAACAACCAAAGTCATTTCTCCATTTTATTTTTTAATTTCTTTTTCACTATGTTTTCTGTTTTCCAATATCTGTCCGGAAAACCTTTAAAAAAAGTGGTTGCTTTCATTATTTCTAGTACAAGTCTTTGAAAACATGTAAAAACAATAAAATAATTGTTATTAAATTTAAAACAAGATTTATCAAAACAAACCGACCTTTTTTTCCTGGTCTGTAAAACAAATATAGACTTTTATTGGCACAAACCAGACACTATTGTCTATAAATTCACAAAAAGCAATAATAGCAGTTATTACCTTTTATGCTTTCATGATGAAAGAATTCTAGTATATTTATAATTAATATCTGAATTTGTTGATGGAAGAGTCAGTTCATCCTCTATCATGTGCATTTAGAATTGCTGTTGCTATATTTGGCAAAATATTCTATACGCTGTAAACCCTTCATTTGTTTTATACAGTACAGTTTTTAATCCTATAACTGTAAAAATAATTGCCAATACACATGATCAATACACATGCATGGAAACTCTTGCCTAGTCTGTTAAGATAAAATTGTGACATGACCAACCACCAATAAATCCAAAAAAGAAAGGTTTACAACATAAAGGGCAGGGTAGGCTCAAGAGTGGTATGCGGGCCAAGCCAATTATTTCGGTATTAGTTGAGAGCGGAACGTGTGATAAATAGTTTCCTGTTTGTTAGTATGTTAGATTGCTATAAATAGAGAAGAAAGGAGGTTGAGAAGGGGCCAGTGGGTTGGTTGGTTATTAATTGTGGGAGGAGCATTTACATACATCAATAAAACTCTTGTTATAATGGAAACTCGCCTGGGGAAAGAAGGTGCATCAATAGTAGCCATAAGTGCCTGACAGATATCATCAACATGAATTCTCGACGTATATTTACGGTGTTTTCTTCTCTTCTGACCTTCTGACAAGGGCTTTTGCTTGATTAATGTATCGACAGCACTAAAACAAAACAACTGTTATGCCAAATGAATATAAAATATTATTCTAAATAGACATGTAAGCGACAGAGAGAGAGATGATTTAAAGATAGAACCCAATTTTGTAAATTAAATTCCTGATGAGAACCAATGTCTCATATCATGTCACCTGTTAGCGTGACATATCTTTGGAATGAGACTTGAATTGATTGTTATGTTATCCAACTTGAGCATAAAATGTAAAGGATTTTATAGATCCCACAAAGATATTGATATTAAAGAAACATTACTTGGAAGGAAGTAGGTCAAATAGCCTGATATAGGCCCGTGACTAGCCTATGCAAAGTCTCACAGGCCAATTTAGCTAAAAGGTCAGGTTTTTAGACTTTTCCAAAAGCCCTTTAAATTAAAAAGAAACTGAGATTGGGCTGGTAAAATAGTCTACTAGACCTTTCTGGCTGGTATATAATAATAATAATATGTACCACAGGCATAATAAGAGTAATAATCGTATAAGCTTTTGTATAAAAAAATGGTGAAGTAGGCTTTTCAAAAGGTCAAGCCTAAAAAATTAACCTAGAACCGAAATTAGGTCAAACTCACAGTTTCAAAGTGATCTTGCAAAGCCTAGTCTAGTCTATTCCCGCCGGTGATTGGAAGATAGATCACAACAAAAAAGTGTGTACCTTCTACCAGGGCCATAGATACCTCCGAGTCGAAATAGTAGTGGCGAGAGCCCGAGATGTTGAGCCAAATTTGACCAGCCTTGTTCAGAAGATAACCTTAATTTAGCTAACTCATTTTCTGGATTTGTAGGATAACTGCCACATTACGATGTACACACATTAAGAGTCAACTAACAGAGAAGTTTCAGAAATTGTGGAAGACAAAAGTGTTTTATTTCGTTACACTATCTTACTCCTCATCTACCAATTCACCATCACAATCTCCATAGACACCTGCAAGCGAGACAGAAAACGTCTTTATTAATTCGAGTGCATTTTTACATGTCTAATGAAGCAGCCGCAGAAGTACTTAACTTGTATCAACATCAACTAAGGGCCTGCAATGAATCCTATCTCGGTATCTTAACGCATATGCAAAATCAAGCTTTTTTTTAATCATTACAACATATCTTATCATTTTATTACTAAGACAAAATCTTTCTGGCTAGCTATAAAAGTAATCTAACAAACAATAAGACATTAATTTCTTGTATAAGAGGATGGTGGGTCAAACCAAGGTTTCCAGCCTGCCACGTTTATGCCTTAGGGAAAAAAGGGCTGCCGGCCCCACCCCATTTTGGCAGGCCGAGCCAAGGTTTTCAGCCAGTCCCCTCCACTTTCCCGGCTCCGCCTTGCCCTGTATTTCGGCAGCCCGAGCCAAGGTTTCCAGCACGTCCCTCTACTTTGCCTGCTTCGCCTTGCCCTGTATTTTGGCGGGCCGGGCATGCCCGTTTGCCACCCCTACTTTTAGTAGAAAAAAATGTACAGAATAATAACCCGTGGCTCCTCATCAGTTTATCACAAAACTTATTTTCTAAGTAGCTTTTTCTGGCCGAAAGGATGTAGCTTTGCAAATCAATGTCAGCAACAAGAATTTTGTATGAACAAAAACAAGGAAATATGTCTTCCAACTATCAAAGTTAACTCACTTTGACAGCCGAAGTATTGAATGAAAATTCATGGAATAATTTTCTATTTTGGAATCGGAAGGAAAAGAACAAGGCAAAAGAGTGGAACTTTTTGTTTACATCTATGTCTATGAAGAAACGGAGACAATAAACTCATTACTAATTTCACTAAAGACTTACTTGTTGAAGACAAGTAACAGAGCCACCGAAGATCCCCATTGACTAAAGAGCTTCTAATAAGTTCTTCATGTTGAAGCATCTACAAAATCATTCAAATAAAAGTAAAAAGGAGGAACTGAAAGAGATTATCCAAGAATACAAAACTGATTCAGAATGGTAAAACATAACAATTGATATACTAAGATCATACCGGGTCACCAATGCCAACAACAGGAGGGATAGAAACAAGAAAGTGAGTGTAATTTCTCAGTAGTTGTAGGATACTCAGACTGCAAAAAAACAATTTCAGCTGCATGCATTCCTTTGAATATCTTAAATTAAAAAACCATCTTTTATTATCTAATAAGTATTTTCGTAGCATGTATCACAAAACCTAACATTGTCCCAAATGTCAGCTCAACTCGGTTGGAATTAAAAGATGAGGATTTGATCCCTGGCAAAGACGTATTTGATAGAATTGAGTTTAACAGAATTGATTTATGTTTGGATACATTAACAAAAAATTTCAGTGTAAAAATCATCCAGAATCGATTATGGAGGCCGAAGTTACAAATTCTAACTTCAAGTAGAATCAATTATGTAGACAGAATCAATTCTACTTTTACCTAACTAAACATCTCAAAATCACCCAGAATCATTTCTACATCTCAAAATCACACAGAATCAATTCTACAACTCTAGAATTGCTTTTGACTCTTCCAAAAGCCAAACCAAACATGCACTTATTACTACTAAACAACATGATGAATTCATTATAAAACCAAATTATGATAAATTACCAATAGACTCACTCAGGGTGGTTTGCATCAAAAAGGTGAACATGAAACCCCACATCCTCAAGCTTCTTCTTCTTTACAAGTGTTGTGCAAGTACCAGATACAACCCTACAACAACAATCACAAACCCAATAAGAAAAATATAAACTTTGAAGAATCATGAAACAGAGAAAGGTAATTAGTAGAATGATGTTATCTAACCATCCTTGATTTTGGAGTTTGCGTGCAAGGGTTTGGCCTACGAATCCCATTCCTAGAATAAACATTCGGTTTTCGGATTTTGTTGATAACGTTGGTGTTGCTGATAGAGATATACCGAAATTTCTCCCAACATTTTCATGGCGGAAACAAATCAGTGAAGCTCGTATTTGACCAATTTCCATGTCTTTCAGGCAGAAAAATAAACACCAAACAAGCCTTAGGAATATTTAACTCTAATTTATTTATAAATAGTTATGATTTATTAAGGATTAATATTTTTCGTACGAAAATACATTTATGTCTTTAGATTTAAGAAATACATCTTGGAATGTATTCAAATTCAACACATTGTTGAACAAGGCCATGAATAAGTGAAAATTATTTATTGAAAACACATCTATATAAACTTTAAGCAGATGTGTATTCAAATGCACCAAACTTCAGCATATATATTTTTTTAAATCAAAGTTCACGTAAAATTATTTCAAAGATGCATCTTTGATATATTTATGTAGATGCATCTCAAACACTACGTGCAAGAGCCTTTTCCCCTTACTCGTTTACTCAATACTCTTTCTTTCTTTCAAAGCGTCTGATTGTTTCCAATGTGAGAGTAGAAAAAAAAATGCTTCTTCTAACTCTCTTTCTTAGTTTATGTATTTTTACGGTGGGGTACCCTTTGTAATGTAATTTTATGGGTTCTCAAACACATAGAAAATTCATTTTTAAAAATACTCAAGGACCCCCTTATCTAAACTCACTCATAACACATTAAATCTTCATCAAACAATATAAAATTTCATCAAATATCATTGAGTAACCAGAATTAACTTGAAGATAGAAATTAAAAGTTTTTTTTTCAAGTTTATTGAGTTTTACGTAAAATTGTGTAGAAGTTGAGTTTTAAATTATAAAATCGAACAAAAATTTAATGTTTGATTGCTTAAAACTATTTAAAAACGATTTACTGCATGTTTGGATTAGCTTTTTTTTTCAAACCATAGTGCTTCTACATGCACTTTCACCGTGGAAATGAGAAACTACAAAGAGTAGCTTCTCCCCCAAACGTGCCTCTGACAATTCCCACCGCGTATGTAAATAGGTCCTTAACTAGTTTTTGTCGTCATAAAGGCAGCAAAAATCAACTCATAAGAGAGGAGGTGTAAACAAAGAGATCATGATCAAAAGAGGCACTAGTTTTCTTTGTGAAGAGTGAGATATTTTAATCATATTGATTTTGTGTAATATATTCTTGATGTTTTCAATCAAGACAACATATTTGTAGAACTTGTCGGTAAGAGTCTTGTTAAAATTATTATTACAATTTACAAAGAATAAAAGAATATGTGTAGTGTTAATTTAAAATTAAAAACAACTAATAACAACAAAATGTGAGTTAAAGTGTGAACTTCCCAACAAATTGTAAATTGTGAAAATTAAATGGGAAGGCTATATTACTTTGAAAGAATGAAATAAATAATATTTGATTTATAAGAAAGATTATTCATATATTTTATTTGATTTATAAGAAAGATTATTCATATATTTTATTTGATATTGTAAAATTTTGAGTGAAAATATCACATCTCTCTTTAATAGTCTTGTAGTATTGATTTCATCATGCTGGTGCCTCCTTCCAAATCAGTTGTGTGAAAGAGTTTTGAATCATTTCATTTAAGAGTTATTTTAAACGCGTAAGTTTTTTTTTTTTTTTTTGGTTTAAATCAGCTGCTATCATTTATTCATTCAAATTAATGTGTTGTTCCCTTGTTGGTTTATTTGGTGAATCTCCCCAAAATTGAAGGCTACAAGTAAAAACGGTTAAACATACATAATGACAAGTCCACTTGTGTTTGAAAATTGTAGGACCATCTTAACCTTCATGGTAGGTATAAAATAAATTTCAATGCAGAGAAACTTAGTTATATTTCATTTTCTAACTCATACCTACCCTTCATATATCCTTCTCATTGACTTTCCTCCTTCATATGTCCATAGTGACAATATTGATCCATCATTTTCGTTAATAATTTAAGAAAATGAAATAACTTATTGAAGATTAAATTAATCAACAATTTCTCAAGGTATGTTACAAGTTGGTATAGAGAAATAGTATTCAAATAAGATTTTAGATTATGTTTACAATCACACTTGTCGATACATTATTGTATCAACTTTAGGGATCATAATTTATTGCGCTAATTTTCAACTGTTTGATTCAGATCTAACAATTTCAATTTCATAAAAGTACATGTTTTCAAAAACGGTCATTCTAAAATCCGATAGATATCATATACATTTTGAATCAGAAATATCATAGTTAAAAGATGGATATAACAATTTTGTGAAAATTTTGCTTGATATAGCTTAAGTACTTAATTAGTTAATTACTTAAAAGTTGTTAATAATACAATTAGTCTGGCTGTCTTTGGAGAACAGGACACCTATCATTAACGTGGTAGTTGTGTCATTATTGAATGACAAGTACATTTCTCCGCTTTTTATCCGTTGCATCCTTTTTATGGTACCTATTCTTCCATCCATGCATTACCATCTTACATTTACACCTATTTTTTGTCATAATAATAACACATACTTTATATTTATATACAAACTAACCTATTACAATTGACAAAAAATTTCTCTCTTCTATATATGTTACTAACATTTTCTAAACTTGGAAATAGTACAATCATCATAAATGTAAATAGTACTCTCTTTATCTCTCTCTCACATTCAAATTTATATATGTTCTATCAATTTGTTGAAACTTCATTGCTTATTTTTTCAGTTCATACCTTAGAGAAATGGAAGAGTACATTATAAAGTTAATTGTTGTTGGAGTTTTTTCATGGGCCTCAACTTTTGTTGTAGTCACAAAAATCTTTCCAAAGCGTTCTTTTGATTTCTGCAACAGAATTGTTTCTACAATTCATGCAATTCTAGCTGTAACATTAGCTACTTTATCGGTCGAAGATTGGAAATGTCCACTTTGTCCTATAGCAGCAACTTCTTCCCACAAACAGGTACAGAAGAAAATTATTACTTCATGCAATTTCTGTTATTATATTTTCTTTGTTGTTCGTTTGTCTTTTATTTCTGTATTTACCTAATTTCATTTTATTAAATTATCATCGGTTTGAATGTTGTTTTTTCAGATGCAAGTTCTTGCGGTGAGTCTTTCATATATGATTTACGATCTAGTTTGTTGTTTATTCGACAAAAAAGTCAATTTGGACAATACTGTCCATCATTTCGTAAGCATTGTTGGACTCATAGCTGGTCTTTGCTATCAAAAGGTAATTAAATTTATTTTTAGTGTTAATTAATGGAGATTATTGAATAAGCTTGTAGTAACATTTTGCTATATATGTTACTACTAAACAGTGTGGCTCAGAGATGGTAGGGGCAGTTTGGGTAACAGAAATGTCAAGTCCATTTTTACATTTGAGAGAAATTCTCAAGGAACTTGGTTATAAGGACACTGCCCTTAACTTGACTGCTGATGTAAGTAAAAAAAAGTCTCTTAATCGTGATTTATTGAATAATTGATGTATCTGATCTGTCTGATATTTATGTATAGTAGTAAGTGATGAATTGTACGAACTGATATTTATGAAAATTGTGCAGATTCTATTTGCTTCAATATTTACATTTGCTAGGATGATAATTGGACCATGTATCACTTACATAACAATAACTTCCAATAATCCAATTCTCATAAAGGTATAATAATTTAAAAAAATTACTTTTTTTTTATTTTATATTTTGCTTGTAAAAAGTATTAATGAAAAATTGATTGTTTGTTAAACAGGCAATGGGATTGGGTTTGCTGCTTGTGAGTGCGTTCTGGTTCTTGAAAATTGTAAGAATGATGAAATACAAATTAAGCAAAAAATCATCAACATCCAAAAATGGTATCAAGAAAAGCAACAGCATGAGAAACAAGACAGCTAGCTAGGTAGTGTGATGAGTGTTTGAGATTTTGTATTTCTTTTATTGGTCAGACATAAAGAAAGAGATACTTCATTCATAGTGGCCCCTCAATTCCTGAATTCAGAGACATTAATTTTGTACAAACTGTTCTTCACAGTTCTCACTCTACAAAATGGTTTATGAGGAGATTGGATAGATCTGGTTCTAATATTGTTAAATCTTGTTTTTTGTACAAATTGCAGTACTTTATTTTATTTACAATATTATGTAAATTCATCATTGCACATCTTCCTCAAAATCCATAATTTGAGTTAGGATTCATCCTCCTCACATCATTTGATTAAATTTGTAGTAGCAAAAATGGAAGAGATAAAAATGTTGCATCTTTCTCACATCATTGACTAAATTTATAGAAAAATTTAATCATGAATCAGACTCACAACTCAACTTGTTTGAGTTTCCGAATACAAATCGAGTTGAATCACACTCGAACTCATACAAACTCTGAGAGAATTGCGGGTTTGACGATTTTGGATATAACAGCATAGTAACCTAAATTTAAGTCTCAAAATAACTCATTCAGCTAATCAAATTAACAAAACAAATAAAGTAAATAGTATTTTTATCATATTTGCTTTTGTTCCTATACACAAAGTAGCAGATATTAAATTGAAAGTAGTACAAATAATATAAAATTGAAATTTTCTTTTGATTGAATTGAAGGTTTTGTTCGACCTCCAACAGGGTTATATTTCATTACATTTACTAATTTGAACTGAAAAATATCAAGTACATAAACTCAATAATAACACACCAAAAATTTTCTTGCATCACAAAACTAGCAATTGGTTTTCACCAATTGTGCTGCATATCCATCTGCCTACGAAATCAGTATACAAACTCTTGCCATTTCATAAATACGTATTGCATTTTTCAGGCTCACAAAAATCTCACTCAACTTCTTTGACAATTCTTTTAATGCGTAACGGCTTTGTTGTAACACTCCCCGGAGCACTGTGAGCTTTCCTCCTGTCATCCTTTCTTTTCCTAGCAGTCGCCATAGCACGCATCAATGCAGCAGCTTTGTATACTGGTCTTGGTAAGTGCCTATGCCTTGAGATACGGTTAACTTCAGGAAGTTGTCCGTAGCGTTTCTTTATCGCCTCGTGGTATTCATGCTTCTTCTTTTCTCTTGGGAGAATCTGGCATCATCATAAACAAGTGATTTTCAGAGAAAGAAGGAAAGATATATATGTGTGTGTGCATGTGAGTTGATGACGAAATCAACTTACTACTCCAAGTTGTTCTGATGCTTTGGCCTTCCAAAGCCTGAGGTTAGTATCGTCACTTCCTGAAATCACGTAACTTCCATCACCGCTGAACTTGACACAGAATACTCTTTGCATTCTTTTAGTATGATAAATCTCTCGGCTGTGACCAGCAGTATTAGGGAAGATTCTCACCTACAAATGAGAAACAGTTAATAGATGCAACTAACTTAACAAGAAGAACAAACGACAAGATTGTAATGAAGTCTAAGATGACTAACTGTTCTATCGTAAGATCCGGTAACAAACTCTCGACCAGTTGGTGAGTAGTCAATATCCATCCTGTAGAACGGATGTTGAAAACGTTAGTATGACAATTTGCAGAATTACTAAATACAGTAAATATTTAAAGAAAATTCATTATTACACGGCAGAAACATGATCTTTATGAACATATTTGGCTATATCCAAACTCCGGAGATCATAACTATAGCAGCAACCATCTTCATTTGCCTGCAGTGCCAATGAAATATGTTCATAAGAAGCAGAATATCGCTAAAAACTTGATTTTGAAATATGACTACAAAAACCGTACAGAATAATAGCTTCAGACACATTGCTCAAATCGATTAGACAAACTTACAACTGTAAAATTTAAGGGTTCCATCGGGTTCCAAGCTATAGAATTGGTTTTGGTCTGTCACATGGATATACGTTAGTATAGTCACGAATAAATTAAGAATAAAGATTAAAAGATATAGTGAAAAAAATTGATAATAAGATATGCCAAAATATAAATATGTTCTGTAATTAATCTTAATGATAATAGAAAGAGATCATTACCTGCATTATCAATTTCCTCAATGGGGTAGCCTTACGCAAATCATACAGATTTATGCTTCTATCACTGAAAAAACAAAAATAATAATAATAATGAGATCAGAAAAATTCAAACGCGCATCAAAAGAAAAAGATCGAAAACCAAGTTTAAAGGGGGGATGTCAGTGACTTTTTTATCATTGACATAAGCATCCCATTGTGTACCTAGCTGAACTTGCCAATAGATTTGGTTCTGCCGGACTAAAGCGGACAGAGAGCACTGTATCGCATCCCCAGACAAAACTGTTTACTGGCTGAGACCTATAAAAAAGAAGGAACACCAACATAATATAAGAGTCTACAAAAGCAGTCTGTGATGATAAATATGAAAAGTACACAGAAACTGATATCAAAACCTGTTGTGGTTCCATATATCTACTTGAGCGCCTCCTGTGGCAAAATGCTCACCGTCCCACTGGTGATCGACGGCGCTAAAAATTAAAGAAAACCAATTTCGGTAAGCATAAAAATACAAGAAATTTCAATATCTTCCTGGATGGAATAAATAAGCACCCTGTAACTTACCAAAATGCATTCTTCCAAACATAAACACTTGCCGGCTAGAGGAAAAAATTCAAAAAATTGTGAGTTAATATATCCAATAAACGATTTTACCAAAAAATCTCCAGCATAAAATTCTACCTCAACAGTCTTAGTTGGCCCATATGACTCCACAAAAGAAGCAACGGGAATTTTCCAAAGTCTGACACTGAACACTCAAAATCCCAATTCACGTTAGACGAGTTACACTGATGGCTAAACATATTAGTTTACTATCATAGTAAAATACAGAGAAAAAAAAATTGATACTTACGTGGAATCAGTTCCACATGAAACAAGAATGCGTCCATCTGTAGACGCTGTCAGGCCTCGCACAGCACCTTGGTGACCAGGGAATCGACAAACGGTGTGTCTTTATTTTCAAACAAAACAACATTAAATACATCATAATGTAATCATGAAAATCCTCCTTCCCATCATTGCCTAAAGTCAAACTAAATAAGCTGATGCAAAGGTCATTCGCCTATATCTTATCAATATACGCAATTTTGATGTATTATTAAATAATTTTATCATCATATAAGAACTAAGAACATTTCATGATCATTCTTCAGAAAGCGGATATATCCTAAATCCATGAACTAATTAGAAAGTCTCAAGGCATGTTTGGTACTGGAAACTAAGGTTTGTTCGTATATAGAAGAGAAAATTTTAGCTTTGCAAGTTATCCTATCCGTGATTGTCCACCAATACTGAAAAGAAAGGGAAGAAAAAAGAAGCAACTCTAACAGCCCAATTATCAAATGGTACAAACACATGCATGCCTGTATATAATTCACACAAATGTTGGTCGATGCAAAGATCATACCATACATCGTATACTTAATTTTAAATTCCTGATAGAAACAACAATGTTTAAAATTGAAATTAAAAAATAAAACATAATTTACCTAGCAGCTATATCCCAGAGACGAATATCTGCAAACACAATAAACACAACAAGGGAAAATGTTAAAGGTTTTCAACTCATATGAAGTAGTGTGAATATAATGGTTTAAAATGGATTGCGAAATAAATAAGGAAAAGATGTATTCATTAGTATAGAGGGGGGAAACGTGAAGAAAAAAACGTGAAAAAGGACCAGAATGAGCCCCCCAGATAAAGGACCAGAATGAGCCCCCAGAAAAACACACCAAGCAAGGCAAAAAAATTAACAAGGGAAAAAGCAATAAAAATCCACCACAATCTAAACTCCAAAGAAACCTGCCCTCAATACTACACCACAAAGAAAAGTTCCAACATGTATGCCTTAAAAACAGAAATTGCAACAACATACATAAATTCCAACTACACATCAATATAAGTTCCCACCAAAATCAAATTAAAAATGTACTCAAAATGACTAAACCAAATTCTAAACGTTAACAAAATGACTAAATCACATCCCTGTCTGCCTCATATTCACTTCTAAGTTCCACCACATTAATCATCTTGATCATCTCTTGATTCAAACTCTTAGGAGTTCCACTGCCAACCTATTGTTGTTGGAAGTGTGTCACACTTGCAGAAGATGAGACGGTTGCTAATAAAAGAGAAACAGAGCAACACAGCAAAATAGAGCAAAACAGCAGAGAAGGCACGGAGCAAAACATAGGAGATATCTGATATGAATGAGTAAGAAAGGTAAGGAAATAGATGAATAGATGAAGAACGGTGATGATTTTTGAAGAATGATGGATGGCTTGCTAATTTGCAAAGAATGTCGAAGTTGTACGAAGATGACCTTCTTAAACGCAAACACGCGAGTGAAGAGGGAAAAGGAAAAAAACACATGAAATGACCTAATGCAAACACTTGTTCTTTTATATTAGGTCAAATAAAAGGGTCAAAATACCAATTTTCCCTTAAAAATATTCGAATTTACAAATTTACTCTAATCTTCACAAAAGCGGTCTACAAACCGCTATTGCGCCGCGATAGTGCCGCCATGACTACACAAATAGAGGCCGATATTCCCACTATTGCAGATAGCACTTAGCAGCCCAAAAGCATCACTGTGAGGTCCAGTTCCGCTATGCTATAGCGCGCTAACGACAACCTAGCATTAAGATACATAACTCTTGTGATTTTAACCTCTAAACATTTTATGGCTGTTTTGATTTTTATGTATGATGAACTATGAAAAGAAACTATTCTAGTTTAAACAACTGTGCACTTTCAAAATACTAAAGGTTATGGTCAAAGAAGCATGATGAGAACATAATCTTCATTCTTGCCCCACTAATAAGGAGGTTTGGAAATATCTAGTCAGTTCGATGAGTAATACACAACCATAATATATTGACTAAGATTAAAGGTTGGTTGTTAAATAAGTCGCAGTAGTGGCAACATCACCTTTGCTTTACAAGAATCCCAGAGTCCTCCTGAATCCAACTATCTCTTGAACTTAAAATCCGTAATCCAACTAGCTCTTATTTTGAAAATTGTTAAACTGATACACTTTTCCAGAAGAAGAAAAAAAAAGTAAAAAAGTTTAAGTTTTATTATTAGAGAAGTATTTCTTATGCGGTGTTATTGATGGCGGAGAGCCTAAAACTCACCACCGATATCCGCCATGGCTGATATTTGACAACATTGTTTTTAATAGATGTAAAACTGGCAAGAAGTTTCTAGACTGGGACTCTAGGAGTAAAATTGTAGTTGCTGTATCGTCTCTAGAAAAGTATTATCGTGACCAAAGGGGGTACCTACAAATAGCTAGAGGAGTCCAAGTAGATCTGTTGAAAAACCTTCAATAAAACACGGGTTTGGTCCGGTATTGGTATTGTATTTGTATCACAACAAGCTTTTACTGTTTCAAGTTTCAACCAACCCATACTTTTCCAACCTTTCTCAATTCATCATTACCATTACCATAATCATAACCATTCTAATTCACTTCAAATATTCTTTTAAACCAATCCAAAAGAATAACTTATGTGAGCTCATCAACTGATACTAGCACTAGTAAAATAGAATTGAAGAGCTTAGAAAAACAACTTATGAACATGTGTTCATAACCTATTTTCAACTTATTTCCATAAATTCTCCAAAATAGCTTATGAAAACAACTTATGCTTACATGGAAACAGTTTATCTTATGTTATAGAAACAACTTATATATAATCACATAATTAAGTACCTCCATCCATTGAACCAGAGAAAATCTCTTTCAACTGACTAGGGTTCTTAGCCATACACGAAACAGCATCTACATGTCCCTCCATTGCTCCAATGAAAGGTCTTGCAAATATCTAAATTCACCAAACAAACAAAAAATGAAAATCAATAACAAACCAACAAACATAGCACAAATCCCATAAAAACATCCAAGTGAACAAAAACATGACCTTGTCCAACTTGACTGCATTAAGAGCACGTTGATATTCAAGTGCTTTCTCTTGAGGACGAAGAATGGGGTCGTAATTACGGAACACACGCTTCGTGAAAACAAAAGGGAAACGTTAGAATACGAAAAAGATGATAAATTTGATTGAGTTAAGAAGAATGAACAAGTTGAATTACCTGAAGGTCTTGGCTTCTTTCTCTAGTGAACTCGTCTGTAGAACGTGAGATAACTTTGACCTTCATTGTTGAAGACTGAGTTTGCCGGAAACTGAAGTTAGCGGCGGCGTTCACCGATTGTGTTTTCCGGCGAGGTTGAGTCAGTGCGCGAAACCAAGGGCAAAGGGACAGCGGCTGGATTTTGTTGAGTTGCAAGCTAATGGGCCTAATTTAAAACAACTGGAATGGGCTTGTTATTTAATCATATTGGGAATTACTAAAGGCACCATATTGGTTATGGATTGCTTTCCCACCTTCTTGAAAAATAAAAAATATGTGTGTTTTGGAGCTTTGAGGAAAGAGTTGTGAACCATCTGAACGTATTCTTGGTTTCAAACCTAGCTATGTGTTTAACGATTGACTCATTTGTGTCGTCGACGAACTTAGTAAATTTAAGCATTTTACATTTCATAGGTAATTCTACATGTCGAGTATAATCAGGCAAATAGGACGTATAATTTAGCTTGTGCAGACATACATTAAGTCCACTTTGTGTCAACACTTTTTTGACTACAGTCACAATGTTGTTTCGTCCTACGGAATATTTCACGTTGTTGAGAACGCAATCCACATCTTAGTTTCTTCGCACTAAGGCTGATCTAGGTTCGTATGGTTCTACATACGCTTCTTCATCAAAAATATATTCTCGTACTCTAAACCTAGCAGACAATTTATGGACTACTGGAGGTGGTTCCTCTTCTTCTACCTCCATTTGCCTCACATTCGGTCTTACAGGCCTTTGGCGTGAGTGCACTGGTTAAACACCAAATGACTCAAGCAGACGGTCTATTTGATCCACCATTGGATTAAAAATGATACCCATTTGTTGAGTTAAATTTTTTACTAACTCGAGATTACTTTTGCTCACTTGTTGTCTTAACACCACCACCGAAGTCGTATTCAATGACGGTGTCGCTTGGGAAATATACCATATTCCCCCTGTTCGACCAATAGTGTTGTAGTCACAACAAACATACTTTGATAATGAAAATATGGTGGCCCGATAACCATCATATTACAAGCGTAAGTTGATACATTTGACTGAAGACTGTTCTAGACTAGGGCAACACTTGTCCCACTCTTGGATAGGCCCAGTCCACCGTCTCTCATGGCCCAATAGACTATAGCCTAAGTAAACATCCGTTGGGGACCTCCCCACGTGCATACCAAGGAAACATGGACAACAATTATGTTAGTGTCATCCTGTCCTCCGAGAATAACGAGTCTGTTAGTGTTTTTAAGTTGGCATTATGTTTGGTAAAACTAGGCTTTAGCAATGTCATGATGGATGTCATGACATTCAGAGATTGAAGATAAATCCTACCTGCTAAGGATGTTAAAAGACATTTCAGGCGGAAGCTAAAGTCGCTGGAAATTCAGAAATCGATGTCATAAGATGTTATGACATTTAGTGTGACATTGATCTTTGTTCTGAGATTTTTCGGGAAGTTTGTTGTGCTAAATATTGTTTTTCGTTATTAGAAAGCATGCTCACGTGGTTGCTAGGTTAAACTTAATTAAACCTAAATTGGTTGTTGAAAAGACCATGCTTTTAGGATTAAATTAAGTGAACCCTAGCTATCTTTATGGAAGCCCAAAAAGTTTCGGATCGCTTCTATAAAAGGAAAAGAACCCTTACAACGTATACGCCCTTTGAATGTATTGAAGAGAGCGACTTGTTTTTGTCTTTTAGGATTTGTAAATTGGTATTGTGTAATTCTAGTTTCTCTTGTGAGCCAAGCAACTATCAATTGATAAGTGCATTGGACTAGGATTTCTTTGTAAGGGTAGTTTATCACTCAAAGCTTTAAAGCACAGTGTTTGTCTCTTGATTGAAGCTTTGAAGCAAGATCAAGATATTTTATTGAAGTGTGTCTTCACAATTCAATTAGTCAATAGGTTGATATCACCGTGATTGAGGGGAGTAGGAACTCATATCTAAGTAGGACTTAGGTAAAAGGATCATTGGGTAGTGATTAAGTGAGAAGGGTCAAGTGTGTTGGGTAGGGTCTTCAATTGATCGCTAATAGTGAACTTTCTCCCGGCTTGGTAGCCCCGGATGTAGGTTTGTTGAACCGAACGGGTGAACAACTTATTGTGTTCTTTCGCTTTTGTATTCTTGTGTGAATGTTAACATGGTGTCGAATCGTGTCATAACATTCTCTGTGACATCACGTATCTGCTGCCAGGAATTTCAGGGTCCAACTTCCTTATTATCTCGGAGCAGTTGACTAGGGAGGAGGCCACGTGTTAGACTACAATACTCAAATAACCCTGACAATCCTCGTTATTGGGTCCAATATTCTAATCTAATATGCAGGTTTTGGCCTAGTGTTGGGGGTTATATATACCCTTTAACTTGATAGAGTCGGGTATTTATTCATTCATACTCTTTGTACTTGCACTCTGATCAATCACATTCTCACTTTGGCATCGGAGTACCTTGCAGATACACCTCCTCTCCATTTTACTTCAGTCATTGTTCAACTCAAGTTCGTGGGCCATCGAAAATCCCTTCTGATCAAGCACGATCAAAGAACAACCACCATCGACTGAGGCAAACCAAATTGGTATTATTCTAGAGGCACTGATCCTACTTGGAATAGCGCTCTTATGGGTTTAAAAGATGATCCTACCCCCATACCCTGATCATGTTGTGATTGTCGTCGATGTATCTGTAATAGATGTTCGAATGAGGGACAAAATTGTTGCATCCTGTACTATTGCAGCCACCAATATGACATCCACGTTTTGTGAAGTATGTTGTGCAAGGTCTGAAGTGTTTATGTTTGTGCTAGAACATGACAATTTAGACAATATTTCTCACTTCTTAAATTCATGTGTGACTAATGTACACCGATATAATAATTCAACTAACAATACAACAGAAAAGATTCTTAGCACGGTTCTACTGGGTGTGTCAACTTTTTTGCCTAAAAATTGATAAACAACGCTAGTCTCTTGTTAAAGGTTGGTTTGCGAGACCTACTAGTGAAACTCAGGACAATGCTTCAGCATTTAAGTGTTTTGAGATAAAAATGTGATTAGTGACTTGAATGCAAATGATTTCGACACGGCGTGAAATTAACTTGTTTGTAGAATGATAAATAAAGCTTAAAAGACTTGAAAGTTAAGAAAGTAGATTTGAAAAACTTAAGTAAAGTTATAAATTAAATTTGTTTGACATGAAAGAAAAAAGAGACGATTCAAACATACATTGCTATACTTGACTTATTTCGCTCTTCGCTTGGGTACTTTGAGTGTTTGTGTAAGATGAGAGTAAGTTTGAACCCCCTAAATCTATTTACAATGATTTATTTATAATAAATAAAGGTAAATGCTTCTTTGACAGGTTCATCTTATCTGAGCGCCATGTGTCAGCTAAATCCTCCATTTGTCTTTCACATGTTTCCATGTTTCAAACCCTACTAAGGGACAATCTTTTCCTACATTTGTCTTCTCATAACTGCCTATTACGAATAGGGTCTTTGTGTCGATACCATGTTTTATGTTGACTTGTCCTTTTCCTCCTTCTGATATTTCTCATGTCGCTTATGATCACATTTACTCCTTTTAACTGAATTTGATACTTATCGAAAATCTTGACTAACACGTGTCAACGAGACAAGTGGAAAAGAGTCTGGGTAGACTAAGCTTAATTAGACAAGCAATTGCTAAGACTCAAATAACTTCATGATTTATTTCGAACGACACTTAGCTTCGTCGGGCACCTTTGAACGCCTGGTCTCTCGTCCCCTTATTGGTCTTCCACGAAAGATATATTTCATTGGAGCCCAATAAAAGTATAACAATACAAATATATACATTATCTTGATTATTTAATAGTCATAGACTTTTTTTTTATGGTTTATAGGAAAAGAAATATTAGCTTCATTTTTTTTTGGTTAAAATTGTATTGATTTTTTCTTAGTATTCATTATTGTACCAAGAGAAAGATTTTATATAATTGACTATGAAAAACACAACAATTTAAAAATTTAAATAATAAAAACTATAAAATTTAAGAGTATAATAAAAAAAACATTAATAATTAGTTGAAATTGTAAAAGGATTAATAATTTAACACAATATTTTTCCTCAACTCAGCTTTTCATAAATCCAGATTTCCCCGAGGCTCAAAACTTACGAGCCTGGTTTGATCAACTTGTAAAAGATTCTGCTTCTAAGGACATTACTCATGGAGGTTATTTTGCAGAGTACTTAATGCATCCTATATAGTGCAAAAGAAATCTATGGAAAACATATAGATATAGAAGCAACAATAATTTCCATACAGATAGAAGCAACACAAACACTCAACTACATACTTTCAACACCAAGCTTATCTAAGTTTATATAGATGCAACACAATTCAAACTCTCATAACTACCATAGGTTTAGTAACATTAAAAAAAAAATGCATAACATATAGTTGTGCTTCTTACATAAATATATTTGGTAACATTGTTAATAAGAAGAAAATAACACAAAACATAACACTCAATGACTCTTAATTATAACAACATATAATTATGCTTCTTAATCTTAATTAACTCGACGACAATTCTTTCTAACTTCACCATTAAATCCAGTAAGAGGACGGAGATTTCCCAACTTGATCATCGACAGCGCAAATTGTTCAAAGAAGAGACTCTCATCTTGTGCATATTTCTTCACCAATTCATGAGTTTCTCTAACATTTCCGGTGACAAGCACTTCATCTGAATTAAGTAATCCTTTTCCTCTAAGTAATAGTTTGTAATATGTGTTATCAAACATTCTTGGAGAACCAAAATCCAAAGGAGAAATGTTGTTGTCACCACCTGATTTTGGACACATTGTTTTCAAACCAAAGTAAAATGTTCTTTCTAGATTTTCATCTGGTTGGTTGTTTCCGTTTTGGTTGTATAGTCTTTGCTTGAATGTTGCACATTTTGCTACACCAATTGTATGTGCACCTACATTATAAAGAAGAAGAAAAATGTTAAAAAGGTAACACTAATAGAAAATGTCATTGAAAGTCTCAATTACAAACGACACGGAAATGATTGTGATATTCGATAATTTAGAGATTAGAAAAGTTCGACCTGAGAGGGCAACAAGGTCTACTTCATCAAGGCCTTGACGCTTGAAAAATGTTAAGAGTCCTTCAATGGTGGCATTTGGTGGAGGGATGTTTTTGTTTGAACCCCTTAGGCTCGCTGTTTTTGAGTCTCTCCTTCCTAATGGTAGCTCCCAGTTAGGTCCTCCACTCTGTTTCAAAATAACATTGAAATTTCAAATAAAGCAAGGTTGTTAAAATCAAAATTTACATTTTTAAGTATATATTTCTAGTCAAATCGTTGGTAAACTCGGGTTATCATCTTAAATTGTCAACTTATTTAAGCATGTACTATGTGACATGTAAAGTATGTAAAAGGTGGTCATTTCAATTTGAGTCACGTGTGTTTTTTCTTACAAGGACAGTGGATCCTCTAGCAGCAAGTGCAACAATGTCTGCACAAGAAACTGTATGAGGACAAGTTTTTTCCAATTTAGATTTGATCTCATCAATCACTTGAAAACCTCGGAGAGAATTTTTATTAGGCCCGCCATTTTTTTCACTAGCAATTGTCGCACTATCATCCAACAAAATCGACGCGTCACAACCCTGTCATCAAAGAGAAAATTTTAGATACAAAAGATGATTTCATTTTTATGATTGTATGGTTTTAGTTGCAGTCACAATTTTGGATATTGTATAAAAGTATGGTAAAACGGGCTTTATGAAGTTGCGAAAACACAAAAAAGTTGATGTTGCGATACAGATTGCGGTCGGTCTAAGACCTATTTTTGAAACATGTATCTGGTCTTATGTTTGTAATTACTAATTAGCTTACCTGGACGAAGCAATCGTGGAAGTGAAGTCGAAGAAGAGAAGCGGCGAGTCTGATATCTTTAGCAATGGCCTTCTCCAAGACTGACATGACAATGTCATTAGCTTGAGGACATGAAAACTGATAGAATTCAGGAGAAAGACCAAAGGACATTCCACCATGATGATGATGACCACCCCAGCCAAAGTTGAAGCCAGCAGGATGAGCATGAGAGAATGTGACTGACAGGAAAAATGTTACAAAGAGAATGAGTTTGATGAGAGACATGATTACCAATATTCTGTGTCCTGTTGGGTTGTATTGTTTGATATCTATATATAATCGTAAAGAAAAGGATCAAACCAGTCACACTAGTTAGTATCTTCAACAAATCACCTAATGTGTCAACTAAACTTGTGACTTTATCAACATGTTGTGTTCTTGGCCCACATGTGATGCAATGTGTTTTAGTTTTGATAGTGGTTTTGGTTTACCTGCTACATGACCGGATCAAAACAATGCAGAATTGATTTGCAATGTTGAGAAACCGCGTTAGATAGTTGTGTTAGAAGATTAACATTTTGTTGTTTTTGTGTGATTGCTTTTTGAGATACAAGAAAGGAAGATGAGTAGCATTCCACATTCTAATAAATATTTTAGAATTACTTATAATTTATCAATAAAGTAACATTACAATTTATTATAATATGTATTTGTTATTAATAGTATATAAACAAATTTCTTTAAATAATAAAATATTTATTGTCAATAGATATATTTACATATACACATGTCACTAATATAATATAATAAAATTTAAATTAAATAAAGAATCTATGTTTTAGTTATAGTAATCTTAGATCGTCAATTGAAATATAATTAGAGATAATTAATTATCAATTTAAATTATAAATTATTACTTTAAAATGTAATTATTATGTAAACCATTAAAAATAAAATTAAAAACGGTTAAAAATAACAACATAACTTCGCAATAATATATTTGTTTTATTTCAAAAATTAATTTAAGTTTTTATTTTAAGCAATTTTTTATTTTCATATATACAGTATTTTCTGGTCATCCAAGAGGAAATCTTGGTCGACAGCATCTTCAGAATATGGGGATGCGGTCTTACCATCCTTGTGATCAATGGTGTCCTCTAGACGAGGAAAGAGAATAGTTTTGTCCGTTTTTCGGACAGGTGAGAGAATGGTCTTGCCGAAAAGAAGTTGATCAAATCCTCAATTTGTCAATAGATATCTGACAATCGATTCATAATGAGGTATAAACCGTCATTACCAACTACAACAGTGCTCCCTTAAAATTTGTACTTAAGTCACCAAAATTATCATAATTTATCGACTTCCAAGATCATCCAAGCATGCCAACCAGTGGCGGAACCAGGATTGAATAGTTGAGCAGGCCAAATATATAAAAATAACTAACAAAAAATAATAATAGCATTTTGAAATCAATTTTTTTCTATTATTTAGTTAGGGTTAGCATTTTGAAATCAATTTTTTCCTATTATTTAGTTAGGGTCAGCATTTTGAAATCAATTTTTTTTATTATTTAGTTAGGATTAGCATTTTGAAATTAATTTTCTTTTTATTATTTCGTTTGAATTAGCATTTTGAAATCAATTTTTTAGCTGCATTAAAAATATTTATTCTATTTACTTTCACTTTTTTATACTAGCAAAAATTAAATTTATAGATTGTGTTCTTAAAAAATATGCGTATGCGGGAAAAAAATCAACAACCAAGAAATATATGTATGACAGAGTAAAATTATATTAAAAAAATATTTTAGATTTTTTTATAAATAAAATTGGATTGGATGGACATTATTCTTAATAAATAAATTGAATTGAATTTTATAAAAGAAATTAGTGGATTATTAATATATTATTTTGATAATTCATTAACAATTCAAACCAAATTTATTTCTAATAAATAAATTGGATTCAATTTTTTTAAATAACTTTAGTGAATTATTAATATATTATGTTGATAATTTATTAACAATTCAAATTGAATTTATTTCTATAGAGAATAAGGGAGTGAAACTGATATAATATTAAATTTGAAAAGATTTAGCCAAATATTAAAAAAAATTGAAAAAAGGCTCAGTAGGATTTTGTAAAAAATAGTACAAATAATGACCTTAGCAAGATATGATCAAATGATCAAATGACCCAAAGGTAAATGAAAGCAAACTTATCCGCTTGGTTAATGTGCTCTTTAAGTTTTTCTAGCGATGACATGTTTATAAATATACATTTTAATAGGAAAAATTATATAATATGACTATCTTTTAAAAGTATTATCAAAACTTTGGGGTGGCCATGGCCACCCCCTGTCCTAACATAGTTCCGCCACTGATGTCTTACACCACACACTAATACAACTCTGAAGATAACATAAGAACGAAATTTCTTTACACCATTACCAACACTCCTTATTCTTGAAATCATACTTTTCGCATTTTCAACAACTTCTACAATTACTTTTTAATATTCTAAAACAAGGCCTACAACAATCCATCACTTAATCATTGCCCTTACGTCAATATCTTACGCAAGGCTACTTGAACGACAACTCCACAGTTCACCAACCATGCGGAACGTATCCACCTGCTAAATTCCAGCCCATAACAATCATCCTTGTTACTTAACAGTCACCTTCCGAAACATCAGGAAATTTGCACCATACTTGCACATCAACAATCATTACACTGACTCTCATCCTTCGAGAAGTCAACACCAACAATTCCTGCTCATCCTTCAAGACGCTTCAACTCGTTAAACGACCAAACTCTTAAATCCAAGTTACCTTCGAATTCAGGAATCAACAAAGCTCCAAAAACGCTTACACTATAGCCATCAGCAGCATACTAGCTAACATCTCACAATCGAACACATCAGAGAAGCAAAGCTTCTCTCCCACTTAGCTTCAACTAACTCCTGCAACAACAATCAGAAAACAACAAGTACCGACAGTGTTCCACACACTCGTCGCGTACAAAGGAAGTAAACAACGTTAAACAACACTGGCCGGACAGACCGACCTGCTCTGATACCAATTGTAACACCCCATTTTCCAATACTAGTAAATATAATAAAATACACATCATATATCAGAGTGCTCCACAATGGGATGTCACATAATTCAAATTCTCATGAAGTTTCAAAATATATTTTATTTCAAAATAATTATTCATTCTGCGGAAGACAATTCAATTTGGTTTTCATGGCATTCTAGCCTCAACATCAACTCAAATCCACAAAGACACGTGGTTCAACAAAATTCATAAGTTAAGATACGTAACAATGAATACAAATAAAAGAACATATCAATTTCCCAAATTTCGTGTTACGTATCAGAGCAAGACTCTTTATACTCGACAAGCACACTAGAGACTCCAAGCTATCATCACACTTCTACGAACTATTTTCGATCACCTGCACGTTACCAATATAAAAGCAACGGAAAAAACAAACAAAGGGTGAGATATCAAACCATATAATTGAGATTATGATAAACAATATATAGTCCGAAATCATATAATATCACCATTTTGTAATCATACGACTAATCAAAAATAACACAATTCAAACAACGACTTATCAACAACAACTTATATTCGACAACACTTATCAAACAGTAACTTATATTCAACAGAAAATTATATTAAACAACAACTCATATTCAACAGCAAATTATATTAAACAGCTATAACAACATATATCCACCGGCAACATGCACATCCACAACAACAACTTAAACAACAACAACGACAACAACAACTTAATCAACAATTCGAATGCGACTCAACTATGCAAATGCATATGGATCCATCGGAGTAAAACTCCCAACGTAAACAATTATGTCCCCAATGGCTCAACGTAGTTTTTGCCCCTCACGTCTCAACGTGGTTTCTGCCCCTCACGGCTCAACGTGGTTTTTCCCCTCACGGCTCAACATAGTATGCAATGTATATATGCGATGAAATTAAATAGCATACAACAACAACGTAATCCACAACGTAACTGTCAACGTTGACCATCAAGCCTCAACAACAACAATGTACAACAACAACATACTCACATACGGAAACTACATCAAGTCATCCAAAAACTCTCCTACTGTATTTAAAAACATTATTATAGGCTAAGTCATGATTCTAGCTTTCCAACGGTCCAAACGACATCAAAATCGGAGTTACAATAGCGAAGATACGACCAAAACAATTTTCCAGAATTATTTTTCTATTTCTGTTCAGTATGGATCGATACAAAGCTCCATGCATCGATGCATACACAGCTTGTATCGACACAAGCTTCGTATGAGCCGACTCATACGTATTTTATTTTTCTTTTTTTTTTTTTAATTATAGCAGTATGAGTCGATACATACTCCTTTGTATTGATACAAAACTGACTTGTATCGATACATACCTCGTATGAGTCGATACAAGTCTTCCAGAATAGCCCCATGAGTCGATACAAGCCCTTTTGTATCGATGCAAGCTATTTTCATGCTTCTGGTTTTTAAAATCATAGCAACTTGTATCGATACATAATTCTATGAGTCGACTCATGCTGCGTATTTTCACCCAAAAACCAGATTTCTCAATATTTTATGATTCAATTGATGTTATTATCAATTTACAACAGTAACACAGCGTATAACAGCAAAATTCCACATTCTTTTCAATCAATAGCAGCAATTTACATCTAATAGCCAAATTCGTATATTCCAATTGGGATTTTCTACGGTTAACCACATCGACATGACACAACCTAGCGAATCATACATCCCAAACTACCTACTGCCCATCATATCCCCAATTACAGAGCAAGAACCCCACTCTTACCTTGGATTCAAGCAATTCAACTCTCCGATCGCATCCTAATTTCTGGTCGAGTGTGAACCTTGACCTCTTCCCAGCAATTCATCGATCGATCCACTTTTCTCCGTCAAAATCATTGTTCCTCTTTGGTTTGCAGTTTTCTTTTCACGATATATTCTCCCAAAAGCTAAAATCTTATTCTACTGCAACCTAATTTCCTTCTATTTCTTTTTAATCCAATAATAATAATAATAATACTATTATTCCTTAGTGAGCCTATTTCTTACACCTCCCAAGTGCTTCATACAACCACACAACAAGCCAACGCAATACAATTAAATAAAATAGTCCATTAATAATATTATTCCTCCGATCAAACCGACTATCGCTCAACTATCAACTTAACCGCTCATCAGCATATTAATCCAATAATAAAATACTTCAATAATTTAATTAACTAATTAATTAAATTTGGGGCGTTACATCCTCTAGACGATAAAAGGGAATAGTCTTGTCCGGTTTTCAGACAGGTGAGAGAACGGTCTTGTCGGAAAGAAGTTGATCGTTGAAATCGGCCATCTCGTTAGGAGTTTCGAGAGTATCTTTGATCTTCTGATATCGGAGTGATGAACGAAGATGGGGAAGATAGTTCCCACAGACGGCGCCACTGATCTGAACTGATGATCAGAATCGAAGACGGCCGGAGTGAATGACGGTCCTTCGAGCAAGTTGATGTTGAGGAGGGGGTGGTGTACCTGCAAGGCACTCTGATGCTAAAGTAAGCAAATGATCAAGATGAGGACAAGAAAATATTAGGGTTATTAGAGTAAGAATGTGACACTTTGTCCTCAAAAATATGAGGGTTTATATAATGGACATAAGAAGATTCTTATTGGTTGTTATATTTGGGCCGAGATATGTGGATCCGCAAATATAGTTGTTCGAGCTGACTAGGCCAAAACCGAGCGATGAGGCCCGTAACTAGCCGTTATGTCAGACAGATGGGATACAACGGGCATAGCTTCAGACATTGTAAGCATTGATTCCATCCGACGGATGTCGGGCAAATAACCTCGCTTAACGGACGACACTGTCGTTCGACGCACTCAACAAATTTGAGGACCTCGATTGGAGACTCGAGTCTAGGAGAAATGAGACTGCCCGTTGAGCATTCAGGCAGTCCAGAACATTATTATTATTTATCTGTAAATGTATTAAATCTTGTCCCAATCATTTAAATAGAGACTCTTTAATGCATTTAAATAGAGACTCTTTAATGCATGTCTATTTTTCATGGAACCCGCGTGAATTGGCCAACTTAAAAATGTATTTTATGTATCTAATGTGAGTTTTAAAACACTCCATGAGCAACACCGGTCATCTAGAGATTGCCTTGATAATTGTGATTTGAGACTCTTAGCACTCCTCGTGTGATCTAAGCATTGACTTGTGTATTCCTTGAAGCAACCTACGGATTTGGTTTTTAAAGAGTTTTGCAGGAGAAGACTTTGAAGAGTTACATCTATATCTTAAAATCTTAAAATGTGATATTTTTAAAAAACAATATGTATAGATAATATAAGTACTTATCTACCTATTTGATGGTTTGCTCAACATTAAAATGAGAATCATATTATACTGTTACCATACCCTACTCTTATTTTGGCCATAAAATTGGTTCTAAGTTTCCTATTTGAATGCAAAAATACAATACTATCTCAGGAATTTTAAAGAACACGTTATGTTAGTAATTAAATGTTGTTTAAAAACAAAACATTGAGTTGAATATGTAAGATAAACTGTGCATTGCTATCCTTCAAGGTTTCAACATTTTCAAGGGCTTGCTAATCTGATTTTAACTTCAATAATTACAAATGTACAGCTTTACATGAGACCTGTTATAGTGCAAGCCAAGTGTTTCTCACCCATGGCCTCAAAAATAACTGATGCTAAACTGTATTAATCATTATATACCATGTGTAAGAAAGTCAAGGTCGTGATACACACAGTTGCCTCATAGGTGTAAGCAATCTTGCAAAACGTAGGGGCACATGAGCCTTGATATATGTCCCTTGCTCTGTATATTCCTATATACAAATTAGACAAAATATCATGAAATCCAACAATAACAAGAAAACCATGGTATGCTGAACCGCAGAATCTGCAGGCTATGATCAACGAGTAACAATTGATTAATGGACAAATGTATTTACTTACAGTTTTCTCAACCATTCCAACTTGGTGTATGGTGCTGAGAAGGTCCCCGTTTTCAAATGGTAACAAAGCTTCCACCCAAACCATGGAGTCCTGATAGAGAATAGCAGAATTTTGTCTGGCAAATGTAAATCGTTCTAACAAATAGAACACATGATACGGAAAGACAAAAAGTGCATTTAAATTATATGAAGACGGGCTTCAACTTTGTACCTTTAGTTTGTCTTGAACTGCATTACAGAATTCTTGTAAGCCATCGCCGCTTAAAGCAGATATGCATACAACATCATCTCTTTTTTCAGCCTCTAACCTGATTTTCTGGGGATCACTAGCCTTATCAATCTGCCATAAGAAAGAGACATGCCAGAATGTTCAAACTGGAGTTCATGCTGTAACAGTTAAACTTCAAGTGTGCAGTAAAGCTTGTTAATAAAGGGAAAAACATATCTCAGTCGTCCTAAAGAACTAACAGAGTGACTAACAGCAAAAGCAATAGAAGAACACATCATAGTCTAATTTTTAAGAGAAGAATTTCACGGTTGTGAGAAACTGATAAACAAGATTAAAATGACAGCCAATTTTGAACCAAAAGCAGTCCATATCCAGGAATCAATTTTAAAGCATTATGATTACTCCCCAATATAAAATAATGATGGTCTTATTATACGATATGATATTACAAAAAGTACGATGCATAAAAATCCTAGAATGGCAAACATTTTGAGATTAAAAGCCATATTCCCTCGTATTTACCCTCACGAACCAACTACCCTAGATGTTATAGGTGTTTCAGTGGTTTATTGTTATAACATATCTTCTCAGTCAAACCCTTTTGGTTTGAAACAAGGACAATACATAGATCCATCTATCTTCTGCTGATTTGCTCTTACAGTTTAGAATGAGGGATGACAGTGATCAAACTCTTGATCACACTTGAGCTATTGGTTTTGTAGAGCATGAATAGACTTTTGGCTAGAATAATCTAAATAAATTATTTGGCAACTCCAGTTTTCATTGTTGAAGTCCTTCACATAAGTGGGCTCAATTTCATCCCAAATTATGATGTTACTGAGATTCTGATAATGTTAATAGAAATAAATTGGAGTTGACAAGGATATCATTATATTTTTCATGGAATGCATCAATAAATAAATTCAAAAATGAACTCATTATAAAATTTGAAAGACAAACTGCAACAGTTATATGACAGAAAACCAACAAAACCATTCTCCTAATACCTTGTTCCAGACCATCAATCTTGGTATTGATGATACATCTAGTTCTGATAGAACTTTGTCCACAGCATTTATCTGTTGCTCAACCAGGGGGTGACTGCAATTCAAAAAAAATAATTGATGACAGATGACATATGTTTTAAGTCAACAAGTAGTTATTTATTTCTTCTAAATTTCCTCCCTCTACCAATAAAATGACTCCCAGAACTATTACTGATATATAACCTGATATCAACAACATGCACCAGAAGTGATGACTCTGATATTTCCTCGAGGGTGGCTCTGAAGGCAGCAACCTACAGAAAGCAGAAAAAATGACAATTTTGAGGAATTATTTCATAATTTGGGTTAAGTTCTAATGGAAACATGTTAATTTGATTGTAAATCATGTCAAAAAATAATATGATATATCAATTGTATAAAACCCAAAGCAAAACAAATTGCAACAGAGGCATCTTTCTTACTAGTGTAGTAGGTAACTTTTGAATAAAACCAACAGTGTCTGTTAGCAGAAACTCCTTTCCATTCTTCATCTGGACGAAAGATATAAACGAAGCACAGCATGTTAAGATACCTATAATTCAACCCGCACAAGACTGAATTTTTGAATGATAACTTAAAAACATCATTAACAACTAATTTTAGACATCCTACAGCCAAGGGCCGACTGTAAACATAGGAAATGACAGCTGCAAGGTAAATGCTGGTATAAGTTCCTTGGACTGGATCTTTATTAAGAAAAGAATAGAAGCTGGTACTAGAGTCTCATTACAAATTAGAAGCACATCCGCAATAGTTGAAAGCATTCAACAATGAACATAATGTATAGGTTGTGAATAAAAATTTGAAATTATCCATGTAAAATTTTGACTGACCTGTACCCTCCTTGTAGTTGGATCTAAAGTTGCAAATAATTTATCCTCGGCAAGAACATCTGATCCGGTTAATTGATTTAAAAGTGTACTCTTACCAGCATTCGTATAACCGACCTAAAATGATGGCAAATAAACATCATCTTATACGGAATACAATAATGCATATGCAATATCTTGTCTACAAAAATGACCTTGATATAAATGTTAGAAAACTAACCAAAGATACCACTGGCACAGGTACTGAGACACGCCTATTACGATACTGCTTTCGGTGTTTCCTAACAGATTCTAGCTCTTTTTTAAGAGCGCCAATCTGTCAAAGCTCGTGCATAATGTATGAAACTGGTAAGTTACCATCACAATATTGCACTAGCATAATCACGCTAAACCAATCAAATGAAGCTGATTTTTGTAGCCACTCATATTGACAATAATCAGATACTACTCTACTTACTTGGTTACGCAAAATACGTTTGTCCACTTCTATTTGTTTTTCACCCATTCCCTTCACCTGTCCACCTGATTGACGCTCAAGATGAGTCCACATTTTTGTTAGACGAGGTAGTTGGTATTCCATTTGTGCTAACGAAACCTAGAAATAAAAAATAAAATAAAATAATCAGAATAGAGGTCTAAATTTCTCCTATTAGCCAAATTTGTTGTTCTGGTAATAACATGAAGTACGTATGTGTGTATGATTTGGAGATTTTCATCAATATCTTCTGCTATTCTAAGGGTATCAGTACCTCTAGGAAAAATATTGGCTAATATTTAGCAACATGACCCACTTAAATTGAAATATAAATACAAGACATCATTTTTGTCCATACTCTACTTTTAAATTTTATTATCTTACTCAATCCAAATCTAAAATATCTTACATTTCAAAACAAATAAAAATTATAATGAAATTTTTGCAGAAAATGATCAATTAATTGTGAGTAAAATAAATATTGAAATAAGTGAAGACATAAAACCCCATAGAGAAGTCCTCTTTTGCATTTATATGTCAATCCAGTGGATTACATAACCAAATATTGATCAATAGTTATTCGAGATACTGATTAGTGATAACCTATTAAAAACAAAAGATACTGGAAAACCTCCTTTTAAAGTTATAATTGCCTGTAAAGATGCTTCATGTGTTGCTGCTCGCTGATTAAATATATCAAGGATGAGAGCAGTACGATCGCAAACTCTCACACTGCCACCAAAAACCTTTTCCAGGTTGCGCAATTGCCTATATTTAGCATGGACCAGTAATTTCATGTGAGATTCAGAATGGTATTCCTTACACAAGAAAAGGTCACTTACCCAGCTGATAGCTCATCATCAAAAATCACAGTTTCAACATCCAATGCATTAATTGCAGTCTTAATTTCAGAAACTTTGCCGGAGCCAATGTAAGTCCTAGGGTTTGGAGAAGCAAGCCTGTAGCATAAACAAATTGTGACATGTATAGAAATAAATTGATAAGCATTGAAATATAGAAATGAAGAATAAGAAAGAATTTACTTCTGGTATGTAGAGTCAACAACCAATAATCCAGCAGTATCAGCCAACTGTTTCAATTCACTCAAAGAATCTTGTATACCAAAAGAATCACTCACATCACCTTTTCGCTCAACACCAACCAGATAAGCTTTCTCTTCAAAAACCTAAAAACATATCAAACGATAAGAATCAAATCCAAGAGTATGAAATCGAAATCGAAATCGAAAATTGAAAAGTATGAACCTCTTTTCCGTTACGGAGTTTGAAACGGTTATCGTCGTTTTGGTCTTTCTTCTTTTTAAGCTTATTAGTAGTAGTGGTTTTATTATCTTCGCCGGAGAGAACAGGTGGAGTTGGAGGAGGTGATTCTTCTATATGCGGCGGCGGTGTAGGATTTTGTGATAAAACGGTGTCGTTGGAGGAAGAGAGATGAAGTTGGATTTGGCGCGGTGAAGTGTTAAGAGATAAGGAGCGAAAATTGAGAAAATGATGAAACCGATGAAATTGAATACTCGTTGATGGTAATAATGGTAATAGTGAGCAAGTGTGAAGGCATGCGCATGTTTTCATCATCTCTGTGGTAGCGCTACTGCTTCGTCTTTGCCATCGCCGTGTAGTGTTGCTTCTTTAAACGGATATTATCTTGCCTTATGCTTTGTTAATTAAAGGCAAAATGTCTCTTTTTGTCTCTTAACTATACTAAAGTACGTGCAAAACAGGAATATCCAACGGGTCGGATTCATTTTGCCACCTCTAACAGAGGGAGATTGGTGTGGCGACATCACTTGGAGGAACGACATTGAAATGAACAACTAATTGAGTTGCTTTGGAAACAATCAATTTTTTACTGTTATAAAAATTCAAAGTGAACTAATTAATTAACATAAATGGTTATAAGGGTGCGACCGAGGAAATTAGAGGGATCGCATGTAGAATTTAGTGTGAATCAAGAAACAATTCTCACACACGACGTTATTATTCTGATGTGGATTATGAAATTGATTATGCATGATGTAGGTCGTCGAGGAAGCTCTCCAGTACGATGATAAAGGTCTTTGTTAAATTACATGGTGTATCCGCAAGGATAAAATTCAAGTCCATAAAGTCAGGAAGATGAAACGTGCAACAATAGAATGAATCATACCTTGGGTGTGATGTGGAATCACTTATGTAATATATGGTCAGAGTTAGAACCACTACGCCTTAAAAGACCTACGGATGCATTTTTTTGGCATTTAAAAGCGCTGCCGTAGGTGGTGCTGCTATAGGTTTTAACGGCGTTTTTTATTTAGGCAAAAGTGTTATCTAAAGTAGGCCCAAGGCAGCGATTTTTGCTATAATGCGCTTTCTAAAGTAGGCCTTTAGCAACGCTTTTTATTTAGGCAAAAGCGTTATCTAAAGTAGGCCCAAGGCAGCGCTTTTTGCTATAATGTGTTTTCTAAAGTAGGCCTTTAGCAACACTTTTCTGGAAAAGCGCTTTCTTAGGCCTACTTTAGAATGTCTTTTATGCTTTTTGTAGGCATCTTTAGGCAGCGTTTTTTCAAGAAAAAACGCTGCTAAAGACCTACTTTAGAAAACGCTTTTCCTAAAAAAATGCTGCCTAAGGTATACATAAGACAACACTTTTGAAAGCGTTGTTTAATGTACACTTTTGAAAGCGCTTTTCTGGAAAAGCGCTTTTCTGGAAAAGCGCTTTCTAAAGTATACATTAGATTGTGCTATCAAAAGCTTTGTCTAATTTATACCTTAGGCAACGCTTTTCCAGGAAAAACGCTTTTTAAAGTGTCTATAGGCAACATTTTTTGGTCAATATATTTGGTTTAAACCTGGAATAATAACACGGTCAATAATAACCTGTAAACTTGGAATATTCAATTGTAATCCCATGGAATATTCAATTGTAATCCCATAAACCTGTAATATACAATTGTAATCCATTGTAATCCAAAATATATGTCATTATAATACCAAAATATATGCAAAAAAGGACATTATAATACCATTACATTATATACCATTGTAATCCAAAATATATGTACACCAGTATAACTCAATTCAAATATTTCTAACAGAACCAAATCAGCCTTAACAATAACAAAGTCATCCCTAACAATAACTAAATCAACCCTAAAAAATTAGCCCTAACAACAACTAAATCATCCCTAATTAATAAAGTCAGTTCAAAATCGCCAAATTCCGACGAGCAAGCGGTCCTGGTCCTGCAAGATATGAACATAATAACACGGTCAATAATGTATTCACATAATAATGTATTCATAACATTTTTCACACAATAATGTATTCATACCTTATATGATTCTTTTCTCAATAAAATATTGACACAATTCCTCTTTGACTTCTTCCAACTGAAGTTTCGTGTAATATGCACACTTGTATTCATCGAAGTACTACATAACAAAACATAATATGCATGATTAGTTAAAAGTAATAAATTATATGAAATATCTGATAAATAATAAAACAAATCCTAATTTATAAATCCATACCGTGATTGGAATCTCTATTCGATTCATTTGAAGGATTTCTTTGATAAACTTCAAAACGAAGTATCCACAATCCATACCGTTTCGCTGTTGAGCACACTACATCGAAAACCAAATAAGAATGTATAGTTGTCTTGTTTTATCAAGTAGCATCACTATCATAAGCAAAATTGTGAAAATTAATGTACCTGCACTTTGATCCATGTAATGTTGTTGGATTTAAACCGTTGTACTCGAGCTTCTCTTTGACTTCGGAATACTTGTATTGATCTAACAAAATAAAAACATATATTTAGAACAATCTCACAGAAATAATTAAATATATAAATATACATGAATATTTAGAACAATCTCTCTTACGTATCAATCATTAACTTCATTTTCGGATGATTAGTCCAATCACCATCTACCGAATTCAGATAATAGACCACTTCTTCTATAGGATCCATAACAACTAGGGATGGAAAAAAAAAACCGTACCCGTGGATATTCGCGGATAAAACCCGTCACGAATATGGATATGATGGCTTAATAGATATCCACGGGTAAAATAAACGGATATTTGATTACCCGATTATTTACGGATACGGATATGGATTTGATGGTAACCGTACCCATGGATATCCTTATCCGTTAATAATTAGAAAAAAATACTTAAATGTTAATTTATTTGATCAAAATTATTATTTTTTATTTTCTTAAATATGATATTATTATTATTATTTGAATAAAAGAATAAATAAAATGAAAGTGATTTATTTTTATTAATATTTATTATGTGTTAACTTTGAAAATATATATATTTTTACTTTAAAATAGATTAAAAAATAGTTATTTAAATATATATATTTTTAAAATATATTTAAATAATAGTATCCCTAGATACTCGTTAATACCCGCGGATATCTCAAAATTAACGGATACCCATCTAACGGGTATCCACGCGAATATGAGGAGGGTACGGATAACATATTTACTAAACGGGGCGGGTAGCGGGAGACTAATATCCGTGCTCATGGATACCCGTTGTCATCCCTAATAGCAACCAATAACCAATGACGTCTATAAATTAAAACAAAAGTTTATATGGAAATTTTCTACACAAAAGAAACAAAGATTAAAATAAACTTAGAATGAAAATCTAACTCTGTAGGAATAGTATTATACGCCCAAAGATACAAGCTTTTTATACTGTCGGTGGCCACGAATCTCTCGACTAAGTGCTCTCTTACTGACTCCGGTTCCCTAACAATTGTCGTTCCGCTGACACGGGAGGAAGACAGAAAATGGAATCTGTTTGACAATTGATTCCCGCGCATCAATTTATCATATAACAACCTTAAATAAAAACATAATAAACATTAGACTATTTTCATTGATATGTGTAAATAAACTGTTCAACTAATTAAATAATATATATTGATCGGATTACCGGATGTATGTGCATAACACCGGCGCCTAATTCTATATGATGAAAAACAACTAATTAGGGCACAAAACGGTATAATGCGTTTCTGTCAAAATGCAAAGTATACATGGATCCAGAGCAAGAAAACGCAACATATTCACGCAATTTCATAAAAATTCATCATAGTACCAGTAATTTGAGGAAGAAATTTACCTCGGATTTACCGAACTCAAGGAAACACAGAGAATGAACGTCATACGTCGAACTAGGCCAGGAAACGCTGCTAATTCAAAGGAAAGAAAACTTATGTTATAAAAAATTTCATACAATAAAAACCGACTCAACCACTAATTGCAGTTCATTCACAAGTAGAAAAGTAAGCAACTGATTTAAGTGGAAACGATCCATCATAGTAGTTCATTTAAAGCACAACTAATTACAGTGGCGAGAGAGAATAATTAATCACCTGTAGAGAAATAAGCAACTTCTAGACCCACACAATGTCAGATTCTTGTAAACGACCAGACTTTCACACTTCACAAGTAACCCTATATATAACAAATTCAATACGTTAGTTTGGGCGAGACACTCTTCTATTATAAAAAATTTCATACAGATAAATATCTTCAATAGTATTTAAAGATATGTTAACATTATGCAGGCAAGCAAACTATATCATGAACATAGCATTCATCGTTCAACAAAAATTCAATCGACCTCAAGTAAACGGAGCGGTAAAAATGATCACAATTCGCAAACAAAAAACTTAAGAATCATGCCATAATGCAAACTTAATTTTAAAACATTGGAACATTGATTTCAACATTGGATTTAATCGAATACACAAAACTGGGAAGCCACTACATAATCATGAAAATGCTTGACAAAGTTCTTTCAAAAAATTTCATAACCAAACGAGAAAACACCGCTAAGCCCTAATCACATCGATTTTTCAAATTGAATTGCACGACAATGTCATTCTTCATTCAAATTTTAACGTTAGACACCAAAATGCTATGCAAACCTCCACAATTGTCTCAATACTTCATTGTTCCCGTTTACACAAATCAAGAGTTATTTAACATCCACAACGATTCGAAACAACATGAACACCGCATCGACACCACAATCCAACTCAAAACTCAGATTCAACACAAATAAGTGAATTACAAAGATGACATAAACAAAATCAAATCTATTTTCTAACAAAAATATCACATCTATTTTACAACATATCAGTTTTAATTCACTTTTGAAGCAACTATTCTCACAGCATCACAATTTATATGATATATAAGTGAATCGAAAAATTACCGAAAGTCTTGAAGTTGAAGCGAACAGAGGGAATGTTTGCATAATGGAAAACGATTGAGTGTTAGCGTCGTTGATGGAGAAACTTGAAGATGGAAGCAGTTTATTGAGCGGACCGTTTCACATAGGGAATATGGATTCAACTAAAACCACAGAACAACCTAAGAAACCCTGAGAAGAACCAGAGAAACCCTAAAACTAAAAACAAACAAAGCAAGCAATACTAGATAAAAAACCAGATAAAGCCTAACAGGAGAAGAACCATAGAAGAAAAGGCAAAATCAGAGAAGAACGACGGCATTTTATTTACCTAAGAACACGGACAGAGAAGAGGAAAATGAACGTTGCTGACAGAGGGAGTATGTCGTGAAAGGAAAATAAATGTCGGCGACCGGAGAACGAACGAAGTCGAAGGGAGTAGGCAAACAGAGAAGAGGAAAATGCGTTGGAAGGGAGTACTGTGGAGAATGCGAACAGAGAAGAAGAAAATATGAATAATTATAAATTCGTATGTTTTATTTTAATTTTATAAATTCCTTTTAAGAGCGCTTTTGGAAAGCGCTTTCTTAGGTGCTGGAATAGCAGCGCTTTTACCTAAGAAACGCTTTGGTTTCGTTTCCCAATTTAAGGCCTATGACAGCGTTTTTCAAAAGCGCTTTCTTAGGTTAATCTTTAGCAGCGTTTTTCAAAAGTGTTTTTTAAGGATAACATTTAGCAGCGCTTTTGGAAAAACGCTTTCTTAGATGGGGTATCCGTACGACCTTTAGCAGCGCTTTTAAAAAGTGCTTTCTAAAGTTATCCTTTAGCACTTTTTTTAAGCGAATTTTTTTCCAACCTACAACAGCTTTTTTTGCTAAAAGCACTTTTTATGTAGTGCTGTCAAAACTCATTTTTAGCATAGTGAACTGCACTTGGGGAGTACGACATGGAACACAAGCGACTGTTGGATTGACTCCAACAAGTGAGGTGTGGTGGGCTCTAGTGCGTGACTCCTTGGTGAGGGTATAATTGTTCATCAATCTCGAGTGAAACTCTATATTAGACCTTCGAATTATGCTAGCGTTATTAGGTCGTATGGGTTGTCTGGTATATTAAGGATGAAGTATGTTTTATAAAACGAAAAATGTTAGGAATATTATTTCCAATCTTCAAGAGATGAAATTTATGATCATGAAGGTGGATTTAGTTGGTAAGTATTTTTCATTTTTTAAAATTCCGTTGATTCAACTTTTATTGTGGATGTAGAAATTTATTTTAACTAAGTATCTATTTGACAAGTATTGATGTGAAAACCTCTTTAACAGATCATATATAAATATATGTAACTTATAAATATATGTAAGTATTCTTTGAATCTCGAAAGATTATGTGCTTGGAAATGTATTCTGAATTTTTTTAAAGTTAAAATATGTAATTGTTGAGATTTAAATCTAAAACTCAACTCACCTAAATTTATTTTCAATACATCTATAACTACATATAAAGAAGATATAATACTTTGGGCTGACATTCTTTTATTCCAAAAATACGCCTTTTAAATAATGTAATTACCTTTTTAAATAAACTAGTTTTTATTTTAAGGTGTTTACTATAGAAACCATACTAACACTTAGTAGTTTTTCTCTTACGTTTTTTTTTTACATGACTCTCTTACATTTAAAATATTTCAAATTGCAAATAAACCTTAACCTCCATATTTACTCTATCTCTTCATCCCTATTCCTCTCTTTTCTCTCTTTACGTTCTATTTTTTTTTTCAATTCTTATTTTTCTTTTACAAAAATTTGGTAAAACATGATGACAACGTCATTATGGCATCAATCATTTAATTAATCTCTCTTTCAATTCCTAATTCACTCTCTTTCCATGGCCATTCAAAATTAAGGTTCATCTTCAAATTCTTTAATTGGTTTTAGATTATGGGTGAACACTTGCATTAATTTTCATTTTCAAAATTTATGAATTCATTCACTTTAATTTTCATTGATGTCTTTTATTATTCTTTTTGATTTATTGTTTCAATTTTTTGGTTTTAGATTATGAGTGAACGGTATTGTTTGTATTTAAATAAAAATTTGTTATAATTTTTTAAATTAATGGCTCTTTGCATGTATGCTCTTTGTGAAAATAAAAAATCAACCCATACAAATAAAGGAGATATATGATTGTGAGTTGAATTTTTTTTCTTCATTATTATCCTTTCATAACTCATTTTTATTGTATGTTTGCATATAGTTATCCAACATTTCTAGAAATTTTTTATTTAAAAAAATTACAAGTTACCAATAGTTAGTGTTGTGTAAAAAGTGTCTAAAAAGTGTCGAGTGTTTGAAAAGAATGGGCCTTTAGCATCCGTTCTAGCAACATAGTAATAATGGAGTTTCTTTGACTTCTGTGATTATTTCTGTTTTTAGGTTCTCAACCATGATCATCAGGCTCTCTTCTCAGCTATTCTTTGGAGCATATGGAAAGGAAGAAATAATCACATCTGAAATTCGATAGAAGAATCTTCGGAACAAATCTGTCAGCGAGCATCACAGTTCATAGCTGATTGGAAAGCTGCCCAACAACACCGTCCCACCTCAGAGACTATTATTTCTCCAACTACTATCTCTAAACGGTGCAAACCTTCGATGGGGCGCCTCAAATGTAACATTGATGCTTCCTTTAATCATGATAAAGTAGATATTGATGCTTGTATAAGAGATGATACTGGTAACTACGTTGCAGCCCGTACGTAATGGTTTCCCCTTGCGTTGACGTTGCTACCGGAGAAGCTTTAGGACTCCTGAGAGCTATAAAGTGGGTAAGCAATCTGGGCTATGATAATATGGATTTTGAGCTTGATGGTAAGCGAGTTGTTGATATTGTGAATTTTATGAAGCCAAATGACTCGGATTTCGGCGCTATTATAAGCGATTGTCATAACTTAATGACTACATTATTTAGGAACTCTCATGTTAAGTTCATCCAAAGACAAGCCAATGAAATTGTTCATACTTTGGCGCAGGTAGCTCCGTCTTTAGCTAATTTTCATGATTTTATTGAAATTTCAACATGTATTCAAACTATTATTATTAATAATATAATTTTATCTTTTTCTGTAAAAAAAAAATAGTTAGTGTTGTGTAAGAAAAGTCAAGCGGTTATTACTTCTAATAAGAATTGTTATCTTTAACATATCTAATAGTTTGTTTTGGAAAAAAAAAGAAGAAGCAATTGCCCATGGCTGATTTACGTGAACATGAACAACACTATTGTTATTATCATATGTTCTCTTTAGTTATTACCATATGTGCTAATGAATAGAAATAAAAAAGTTGTATCATGTAAATTTGCGTTTAGATATTTTATCAGTGTTATAATTAAATGTTTTATTTTTAAATTTTTTGAATAATTAATTTATTTGACCTCAGACCAAATATATATGTTATTCAAAAAATTTAAAAAATAATATTTTTCTTAATACTAATCCGATGAAATACTAATTAGATATACATATAGAGAAAACTAATATTGTATTTAGAATAAAATAAAATATTTAAGTATTTAAATATTTTTTAACCAATTATTCTAAAATGAAGGAAATATTGTATAAGTTAGTCTCCAAACAAATAGTAAAATATTTCACATTTTTAAGATAATATATTTGTGCATCCTAATTATTAATATATTTTTAATTCTATAATATTATAAAACATTACGGTAAATTTAAAATATAGAATTACTTTTTTGTTACAATTTTTGTTTTTACCCATTTGATAAGATTTTAGAGAACTCATAAATTATATTGTATGAAATTTTTTAAAATATTTGGAAAAAAACATGATAAATTATTCAACTTTAATATAAAATATTCTCAAATTTAAAAATTTATTATTTATTTATTATTCTTTATATAATACAATTTGAAAAAATATGGAATATTTATGTTAATCTATTTGAGAGCATTGATACCTGTATCCCACATAAATTTCATAATTGTTAATAAAGAAATGTTATTAACATTCCTTTCTTAAGATTTTTCTATTAACACTGGCTTGATGTATCTTGTTATAATTTTTAAATGAATACATTACATGAACTTTTCATGTAATATATTTGATTTTGGAGGGAGTATTTTCAATCCTCACTACCTAAAATTCCATAACTTTCTTCTACAATGAAACATATTTTCTTAACTTTTCTCTTCCTCTTCTTCTTTCTCTCCTTTCTTCACCAACCAACTTCTGCATCAAATCTATACAAAATCAAGCAACTAAATTCAGATTTTCTTTCTCAATCCACATCCTCACATGATTCTCATACTCCACAATCACCTACCAAATACTTTGAGGTAACAAAACCTATTAAACTCCCAAAAACAAAACCATGTTCATACCATATTCTTCATCATGAATTTGCTCACACATATGGAAGCCCCCCAGTTTTTGTTAATTACACCTCTCCCTCTCATTGTTCATCCAAAAACTTTTCCAAAATTGTTCTTGAATGGAAATCTACATGTCAAGGAAGACAATTTGATCGCATTTTTGGTGTTTGGCTTAGTGGTGTTGAGTTACTCAGAAGCTGTACAGCAGAACCAAGAGCCACTGGAATTGTTTGGAGTGTTGAAAAAGACATCACAAGGTATCATTCTTTATTATTCAATCATCATCAAAAAAACCAAACCTTAGCTGTTTTCTTAAGAAATGTTGTTGACCAAACTTACACCGGTGTTTATCACGTTGATATCACTATTCACTTTTACCCTTTTCATGTCAACACTCATGAGACAAAAAAGTTGAATCCTTTAGCATTTAGAACTGATTCTCATGCTGATTTGATCTTGCCCATTTCAAGCACTCTCCCACTGAATGATGGGTTGTGGTTCAATATTCAGAATTCAACTGATATTGGTTTGAAGGAATTCACTATTCCACAAAATGCTTATAGGGCTGTGTTAGAGGTTTATGTTTCATTTCATGAGAAAGATGAGTTTTGGTATAGTAATCCTCCGAATGAATATCTTTCTGCAAATAACATAACTAATTCACCTGGTAATGGACCCTTTAGAGAGGTTTTAGTTACTCTTGATGATAATGTTGTTGGTTCAGTTTGGCCTTTTACTGTGATCTACACAGGAGGGGTTAATCCTCTCTTATGGAGACCAATTACTAGCATTGGTTCATTTGATCTTCCATCATATGATATCGAAATTACGCCTTTTTTGGGAGAAATACTAGATGGAAAAAATCATTTGTTTGGGTTCAAGGTAACAAATGCATTGAATGTTTGGTATATAGATGCAAATTTACATCTTTGGTTGGACGCAAAGAGCGATAGAACGGAAGGAGTACTAGTGAATCACATTGACAAACCTTTGGTTGAATCTATAGTATCTGATTTTAATGGTTTAAATGGAACATTCTTGACTAGGGCAAAGAAATCCATTTTGTCTAGTGGATGGGTTAGATCCTCCTTTGGTAATATCACAACTAGTTTTGTTCAAGATTTTAGTTACTACAGCTCAATGGTATTGAGCAAGAATGGAGAGAAACAAACTGTGAATCAAACTATATTGTTCAACGACGCTATTCGTGTTAAACTTCCATCGTCGCGTATAGATTTGGTCCATGACAGTAGTAGAAAATTTTCCCTTTACTTGGATTCTGATCAACTAGCCCAAGATAATGACACTTTTATAGCTGTTTCAAATGTTACATTAGGATTTGATGTAAATAAGGCTAAGAGCGAGGATTCTGGATTTTCTAAGAGCTATCTGAAAAATGTGCTGGATGGCAAGGGTAAAATGGTGGTTGAAAACAATTTGGTTGTTAGTGGAGTGGGAGAAACGCATCAAGATTATGGATATGAAAGCAATGAAGATTGCTACTTCAGAAACGTTGGAAGCTCAAATTACACGATTCTTTATGATAAAGTAAAAAATTCATGCAACAAAAGGAGTCACTCTCCTTTCTAGCTCTAGCTAGTCATGGATGTTATTTCTGTGTCAAATAAAAAAAAAACCAGTTTGCATTGCGAATGGACAAACACAATTCTTTGAAGTTTCTTCCCTCTATTTATTAGACTTTGTTATTTTCTACTTATTATTCTATTTAGCTCAATTTTTCATATAGTCAAATTGTGGTTAAATAGAAACTCATAAAATATTTGCTACACTTAAATCATAGTTAAATAAAATCTCTATTTATTTAGTCATTGTTAAATCATAGCTAATCTACATAGAGCCTCCAAGGCTCCAAGAACCTAAGATGACTTTATAGATAAATGTGTTATTTAGGCGACTTATCAACATCATCATAATACTAGCATAAATAGAGTCTAAGTTCATTTTTCTCAGCATATAATTCATACTTTTACATCAATAATAAATTTTTAATGAATATTATATGATATCAGTTGACAAAAAAATATATTAACTCCCACAAGAAAGAAACTCTCTCTTTGTCTTTGTCTTTCTTCAACCGCAAACATTTTCATTTTTGTTATTCTTTGTACTTTCAAAAAAATTTCCGAATTTTCATTTTTTAGAGACTTCTCTTCTATCTAAAACTCCTTAAATTTTCATTATCAAATCAAATGTAGAAAAATCATCCATAAATACTTTAATAGAATTTTCAATAATGTCAGGAAAAAAACATACACATTTGTAATGTGTCTAGAGAGAGCATTGCACAAATCGCACATCTTACGACAATCAAATTCCTCAAATGATTAGTGAAATTTTGACATGTAAATATCAGATGTCTTAAGAGATGTCAAGATACTGATAACTAGTGAAACAAAATGAATAATATAAAACACAATTGTAACATTACTGAAAGTAAAGAAACACACATAATTGTTTATCCAGTTCGGTGTAACACACTTACGTCTAGGAGCTACCGAGTCAGGGATGAAATCAACTAAATAGTATCAATTCTAAGTTAAACTCGCTTGTTTACAACTTATCACTTAATCATTCCCCGTGTTTAATTTCTACCTAAGATTCACCTATGTATGTGAGACCCTTCTCAAATCTCTCTTAGTCGCAAGCAGTGACAATGACACTTAATACGTAGAAAGTTTTAGAAGAGATACTTTAATGACACAATATCATTCAATACTTAAAAGCTTATGAATGGTATACAGATAATTATAACTCAAAGAGATAGTCCTACTCTTATATCAATATGGTATTAGAGAGGCTCACAATTCACAATACTGCACAAACCCTAGACAACTACAATAGACACACAATATGTTCCACACATAAATTAGGTTTGTAGCATTCTACTTAAAGCAATTTTCTAGACTGGATTGGACCTTAAAAAGGTAGTTGGATATTGTCAATAAAACTGCATATATATCTCCTAAATTATAGGACTTAAATCATTAGTTTTCTAAAAAATCTCCATAATTAGAAACTAAGAATATTCCTTGAATCTCTTATTTATTTCTCTTTTGGTTGAGGATGAGCCAATTAAATCTCTAAATCTCTTTGTATCAAAGATTTGTGGGCATGACCCGTAAAAGTTAAAGTTTTAGTCAAATTTCAAGAAGATCTCTTGAGGATAAGAATAGGACAACGTTCACCTGAACCTGTATAATTCTCTGGTGTCATCTTTCTAACCCTTATCTTTTAATTTATGTTATTTACTTGACTACTTTTAATTTTTGTTATTTTTTATTCATATCTTTAAAAATACTGACTCAACTTCCCTCTTAAATAACAAAAACTTGAAATTAATCACAAATTTTTAATACCTTAATTGTCCCTCCTCGTGTGTTTGAAGTAAATTGTCCAACAAATATTTTTCGTCTAGCATAATATCTCAATAATTGAAAATATTATGATACTAAAGTGTCATGACATCTGAAAGCACTAGAAATTCTTTATCTGGAAATTTCTTTCTAATGCCCAATCTATCATGACATTGTACTTTATTTAGGTAGGAGACGTGACATATGATCTATCACTTAATTTTTAACACTTTTTGTCTCTGATTTATTAATCAAATTCTTGTAATCAAAACACCCACCTTATCAATCTAGGTTTGACATCCTTCTTAGCTATTAGGTGCTTCATTGGAAATTGATTAATATATATCATCACTTTGATTCCGGACAACTAGGATATAAATTTATCACATGTGAAAATCAAAACTAATGGCTCCTTTTCATAAGTAGTATAGTTCATTTGGACTTTAATGAAAGTACTGCTTACATAGTAAATGGAGTGGAATGAATACCTTGTTATGTCTTTGACCCAATACAAACCCAATACGACCCCTATTAAAAAATTACTTGCATCACATTTCAACTCAAATGATTTGGACCAATTATGTGCAATAATAATATGCGTAGAAATTAAGGTCTTTTGAGAATTCCAAATATTTTTCAGATATTCCTAAGTAAAGTGACATATCACATCATGCTGCAACAGTTGTCATAGAAGTTTTGTGACTTTTGAAAAATCTTTAATGAACCTCTCTTAGTTATGATGATTTACATATTTAACACTTCATTTTTATTTTTTTTATCTCTTACATTATCTTCTCTTTTTCCTACTTAATAATTTAACACACATTTAACTTTTAATCACTATAATAATTTTGTTTAATAAAATTCAACATCATATTTCACCACCATTCACTACACACTAAAAATCTAAACATTTAAACAACCAATAAGATTCTGTAAAATATTGTATGGGCCTCACTTTCTCCTCATTCAACATGTTGAATGTTTTCAACACCAATTAATCTACGTCACTTTCAACACCCCTTTCAACACCTCATTGCAAGCATTCAACTATTGAATTTTTTTCCAACACCCCCATTATATATAGCCTTATAAAATTTAGCATGACCAAGAAAAATCCATACACCCTTGACATTTGTTGGGGTGGTATGGCAATAATCCATGGATTGATATACTTCTAACCCCTTCTTGGAGATCTGACCACAATCTATTCATTTACTGTAAAGTAATAATTTTCCTAATTCAAAACAAAATTTATTTTCTTACACCTTATTAGAACTAAATTCACATCCAAGCTTTTTTTTTAAGATTCATCTATGAAGACTTCTATTGACGGTTTAATAAAATCTGAGAAAATAAGACGACCATGCATCTTTGAAAAGTTAAAGGTGTATCACATAGGCAAAATGATATCATAATGAAAGCAAATATGTCATAAGAGAAGGTGAGCATTGTCTTCTCTTGATCGTTAGATGCAATAACAATTTGATAATATTGATAACCACAATGAAACTACAATACTCTTCCCCATATAATATGTACAATATTTGATAAATGAAGGACAACGAGAGATGATCCTTCCTTATGACCTTATTCAATTTTCTGTAATCCATACATATTCGTCATCATGTAACATATTTGGTGGGAATAAGCTCCTTTTTTCTCATTGGTGAATACTATTGAAACAATCCAGCTGAACATCGACTGATAGGATATATCAATGGAGTCGCCATCGAACGTTTTTTATCTTGCAAAGGAGAAAGGAAAACATTGAGTAAACCTGAGAGGGAAGAAATCACGGTCTTACGACCGAGAGATCTGTGTAAGGGAGTTTGTTGCGCGAGGGGAAGAGATTAGCACCCCCACACGCCCGTAGTACTCTATGGTATCCACTTCTATTTTCTATCTAAGGGGTGTGTTATATTTATCTATCGCTTAATCGCTACAATGCATGAGAAAGAAAAGAAAATAAAGAAAACATGGGGAAAAGAAGGAAGTATTTACAAAAATGTGCTCGATCGAGCCCTGTGACCAGATACCTACGTATTCCCTCGTGCAATGGGAAAGTCAAAGCGCTGTAGTTCGGCTCACTTGTTTTAGTGGGTTTTATGTTTTTTACTTATGAAAAAGGTTTTAAACACAAAAGAAAGCACCTGTAGGCGAAAAAGAGTTTGCATTGGTTGATTGTTTTTACCTTTAAGAAAAGAGTTTTGAACCAATATTAAGTGTTTTAGTTTTTTTAAAAGAAAGAAAATTTTAGTTTTATTACATGCAAGGATGCCAAAAGAAACTAGAAAACAAGAAAGGGAAACTAACTAGTTCTACCCATAATGTTATCATGCAAAAATGGACATGTGGTTGAGGATAAAAGTCTAAGCTCGAAGACTATCCTAACCGAGCAAACCTAAGGAAACTATCCTAACATCCACATCGGTTAACGACCAAGGGATGAAGAGGGATTAAGCAAACAAGTTCTTTGACATAATCACACCAACAATGCAATGCACAAACAAATGTCACACAAGCGCGGGAAAATGAGGAAGTCCCATAGCCTACAACAGCAAGCCAAGGGCCGAAAGCAACCAGGATCCAACACATTCCGATTCTCGTGAATGGTATCACCGCATGACATGAATTGTCAAGTGTGAAGAGCAAAAGATGCGAGTTCAGCAGTGGATGCAAACCCTAGGAAAGCGTGGAGAGTCAAAATAGGGAACTCTTGCCACTTTATTATCATTGACTCGATAAAGGAAGCAACACGATTCACGTGTTCTGAGCTGACACGGACTAGAACTGCGCGGGGGTCGATTGCAGACTCTTTCCGCGTGCCCATCATATCATCATCATATATATCAATAAGTATCAAAGCAGGACTTTGCTTGGTGGTGCCGCTTAGCGGTTTTCCTAACCACTCTTGACATATGCAAGCACAAATGTAAACACACATAACCTGAAGCGCCTCCCTATGCACGGAAGAGGACTTTAAAACAATCCAAACACAAATAACACACAAAATTGCCCTAAACGGGTCTTTTAAGTCTAAGATTTCTTAAAATACAAGAAATCTCATTTTTGTCCGATTCTTCCAACTTTTCTCAACAAATGATCATATTTTCTCAAATCTCAACTTTCGACAATAATTGTGACCGAAAGTCCACCTGGTCAAACTTTGACTTTCTGTTGACTTTTCAATATGCACACCTGAATCTGTTATTATCCGACCGTTCTGGATTTTCAGACGAATCGTATGGGTCGATAAGCCATATATGGACACTTCAAGACTCACAGAAGGCCATAGAATCCTTTCGGACTCAAACATTCGACCACAACCTGCTCTTGTGTGAAACCCTTGATCAGTATCCAATCGATAGGAGATCAAAACTCTAAAACTCCAATTATCGTGAGATAATCAGAAGCTTTTAGACGTACACGTCTTAATTATTGAGATAAAATTTGGGATGATGGAACTTCAAATATTGAGTCTTAAGAATCAAACCTCTTTCTTTAAATTGTACACTCTCGCTCAATTAAAAAAATTCGATCTCATGGTTAATGCATGAATGTTATGTATGCATGTGTATGATAATGAAACTATAAGCCAGAAATACCAAAATGAAGAAGATAAATTTTAGAGCAAAACAACTATCGTGTCACACTTCTTCAAAACACATTGCACATGATAGAGAGGAGGAAAAACAAGACTATGCTAGAGGTTTTCAACACATAGTCGGTTCAGTTTATGAGGAAACATATCTTATCAAATCTAGCACAATGAGGATCATTTTATACCTTGTTGTGCTAGTTACAAATAATTCATTTCTTAATGGTTACCGCAAGGAAATTTCCTTTTTATGCATTAGAAGGATATTCGGACTCAACTAAGCCTAGTATTGCCTTTGCAACAAACCAACTTAGCCAATATGGTTTCCCCTACCTCTGATCAGTAGCAAGCTATAGAGACTAGTAAGATACCACCAAGAGTCATTCAAGACACATAACAAGCCTAATTATTATTGCTTATTTTATAAAAATAAAGTATTGTTGGTAGTTTCCATTTGATTATTACATATTCTTAAAAAAATAAAAGCCTAAACATAATCTAAAAAATGCTTCAGATAAGAAAATATATTAAAGTAGTGTCTCTTAAAATTAACTTTGTATAACTATATTTTTAAAAGTGACTTTTCATTTTAGCAAACAATCACACAAAAAAATTCATTTTTTATCAACTAAAATAATACCATTTTTTTTTTGTCTCACATAGGTGTTAAGTTTCAACACATTCTCACTTACTTTTGCTATCAGTATCCACCATACACCTGCATAATTATGCAGACAGAGAACTATACTATGACCAGCATTACATGAATACTTCAAAACAGAATTTCATATTCCACAATCTTCATAAACTTCAAACTCAAACAAATTAACACGCAACAAACTTCAAACCATAACATACATTCAGATAAACAACACAAAACAACAACAGAGAGAACAAAACTCGAAAGAGTTGCGTGTTTCCATATGTAATACAAAATGAAAAGAATTTTACTTGACACAACCGCTACAGAAACAACATCCATGACTAGATCTATAAAGAGACTCACTCTATAGAATAACCATCAAGGGAAACTTTTTGATAATATTAAAGCCAAGAGGAGAGTGACTTCTTTTGTTGCATGAATGTTTTACTTTATCGTATAGAATTGTGTAATTTGAGCTTCCAATGTTTCTGAAGTAGCATCCTTCACTGCTTTCATATCTGTAATCTTGCTGTGTTTCTCCCACACCACTAACAACCAAATTCTTCTTAACCACCATTTTACCCTGGCTATCTTGCACATTATTTAGAAAGCTCTTCGAAAATCCAGAATCCTTGCTCTTAGACTCATTCACATCAAATCCTAATGTAACATTCGAAACAGCTAAATAAGTTTCATTATCTTGGTCTAGTTCATCTGTGTCCAAGAAAAGAGTAAAATTTCTGTTTGTGTCATCGACCAAATCCAGACGCGACGATGGAAGTTTGACACGAATACTGTCGTTGAACGATATAATTTGATTCACAGTTTGTTTCCCTCCATCCTTCCTCATTACCATTGAACTATAGTAAGTAAAATCTTGAACAAAACTAGTTGTGATATTACCAAAGGAGGATCTAACCCATCCACTAGACAAAATGGATTTCTTTGCACTAGTCAAGAATGTTCCGTTTAAACCGTTAAAATCGGATACTATAGATTCAACCAAAGGTTTCTCAATGTGATTCACTAGTACTCCTTCCGTTCTATCGCTCTTTGCGTCCAACCAAAGATGTAAATTTGCATCTATATACCAAACATTCAATGCATTTGTTACCTTGAACCCAAACAAATGATTCTTTCCATCCAATATTTCTCCCAAAAAAGGCGTAATTTCGATATCATATGATGGAAGATCAAATGAACCAATGCCGGTAATTGGTCTCCATAAGAGAGGATTAACCCCTCCAGTGTAGATGACAGTAAAAGGCCAAACTGAACCAACAACACTATCATCAAGAGTAACTAAAACCTCTCTAAAGGGTCCATTACCAGGTGAATTAGTTATGTTATTTGCAGAAAGATATTCATTTGGAAGATTACTATACCAAAACTCATCATTCTCATGAAATGATACATAAACCTCTAACACAGCCCTATAAGCATTTTGTGGAATAGTGAATTCCTTCAAACCAACATCAGTTGAATTCTGAATATTGAACCACAACCCATCATTGAGTGGGAGATTTCTTGAAATGGGCAAGATCAAATCAGCATGAGAATCACTCACGAATGCTAAAGGATTCAACTTTTTTGTCTTATGATTGTTGACAAGAAAAGGGTAAAAGTGAATAGTGATATCAACATGATAAACACCAGTGTAAGTTTTGTCGACAATGTTTCCTAAAAAAACAGCTAGGGTTTGATTCTGATTCTGATGATTGAATAACAAAGAATGATACCTCGTGATGTCTTTTTCAACACTCCAAACAATGCCAGTGGCTCTTGGTTCTGCTGTACAGCTTCTGAGCAACTCAACACCATCAAGCCAAACACCAAAAATGCGATCAAATTGTCTTCCTTGACATGTAGATTTCCATTCAAGAACAATTTTGGAAAACTTAGTGGATGAACAATGAGAGGGAGAGGTGTAATTAGCAAAAACTGGTGGGTTTCCATATGTGTAACCAAAATCGTGGTGAAGAACATGGTATGAACAAGGTTTAGTATTTGGGAGTTCAATGGGTTTTGTTACCTCAAAGTATTGAGTAGGTGATTGTGGAGTAAGAGAATCATGTGAGGATGTGGATTGAGAAAGAGAATCTGAGTTAAGTTGTTTGATTTTGTATAGATTTGATGCAGATATGGGGTGGTGTAGAAGGAAGAAAAAGAAGAAGAGAAAGGTGAAGAAAGTGGGCTCCATTAGAGAAGAAAGTTGTGAAATCGTAACAAGTGAGGATAGAAAAAACAGAGTAAAGTGACAAGACAACTAATGTACGGTCTAAACTAAGTTTTTACTAGGTGGTGCACAAGCCATAAGGTCGCTGATAGAATTATAATTATAATATTAAACATTGAATAGTAAATTATAATATTAGTATGACGTTCCTTAAGATAAAAGCCTAATACAATTATTGTTGCTTTATATTTAAGTAAGATTATTTAAGTTAGAGGTATTCCCGGATCGGTCCGATTTAAAATTAAATTTAATTGTGGTTCGGTTCGATTTTGGATGATATATTAAAAAAATCCAATTCGATTTGATCTGATCCAATTTTATGCGGTTTAATTTAGATTGATTTTTATATGTCCAAACTATACATTATATTTTTTATAAATACTATAAAACAACTAATAAATCATAGATTTGATATAATATATAACATATAGTATAACATATAGCATATAATATTACAAAATGAGAGTGATCGATTATCGTGGAAAGAATAAAAATAAATAGAAAATACTAATATATTATTAAAAAATATTATTATTATTTAATAATAAATTCACGTAACATATCATACTAATAAAAAGTAAATAAGTATAAAAATATATATATTCAGTTAGATTTGGTTTGGATCGGTTTTAAAAAATTAATCTGAAATTTAATTTGAACCGATCGATTTTTTCAAAATGACATTCAAACACATCCAATAAATTTTGATTTTTTTTTATGGATCAATTTTCAATTTTTTATTTAAATTGATTTGGATTTGAACACCAAACATAATTATAAGCTTTATATATGAAACTATTTGGCAATATGGTATTACAAAGCTTTCAAATATCTTTCTTGCTTAAACAACATATCCCTTTTACTTTTTTAAAATGTTTTTCGAAAAGTCACATTTGTCGATTTGTTATTTGTTTACTACATCTTTCATTCTTGTTTATACACTATCAAAAGTTATTAATGAAGATACATCAAAAGGTAATTTTGGATCACATTTACCGTAGTTATTCCATGAAAAAAGACATGTTTGTTTGTTATTACTCAAAAAAAAAAAAACTTCAACAATAAGGAGAGAGAGATCTTAGTCAGTGACTAATTTGGAGTTCTAAGTAGTTCTGACTTGAACTAGATCAATATCAAAATTTAAAAATCACGTGCAGTCAAGATACCATCATGCTTATTACTATTGTCATTGAAAGGGATCAAATTTTCAATTTCTTGACTGGATTGAATGAAGAATTTAACTTCATCCGGGTGGAGATTTTGTGGAAAGGAAAAATCTACCACTCTTAATGATGTTTTTTTACATTGTTTGAAGTGAGGAGATTAGTTGTTGCTAGTGCGTGAAACACTTTTAGTAAGGAGAAAAAGAGAGAGAATAAGAAAATAAAGATTTTATTATGAATTGAATTGTACAAACTCGATTACAAACTATGTCTATTTATATACAACTAACTTGTATACTAAGAAGACTAACAAACTCTAATTGGGATTGGACTTGGATTATTCAACTTGGATTGCAGCATGATTATCCAAACGGACATTTTCTAGCAAGCCTTCCAATTCTGAAAGTTGATAACTATGAGAATTGGTGCAAGCAGATGAAATTTGTAGATATAGAAGAGTCGAAGATCTTGTCGACATTGACAAAAAATAGAACTTTAAGGGATGTTGGAATCTCATGAACAAAGAATGGATGAAAGAGTTGCAGGTAAGTCGAAGAGTGATGTGGCTTTACAAGCGCAATCAACAAAAGAAAAGAAAGGTAAAGGAAAGTTGGTCGACAACAGAGGTAGATGAAGCTACAACAATTCGACTGGTAGAGGAAACCATTATGAAGGAATAATGTCGAATGAGAGAAGACCCCCATACCAAGGCAACCAAAGAGGTGGTACTGGAGGTAGAGGAGGCAATGGTCAAAAACCTGACAAGAGTCGCATTCAGTGTTTCAAGAGTCACTATTGAACTCGAAGAGGATGTGTCTAGCACAAGCCAAAGACCTCAAAGAACTAGAGTTCTTCTAACAAGAATTCAAGATTATGAAGTAACTGGTGTTGATGAAGTCGCACCAAATGGAGAATCAATTCATTTTACTTTACTTGCAGGTGTTGAACCAATGAACTATAGAATGACTTTAAATAATAAACGATGGAAGTCAGTTGAAGAGTTACTGATAATAATAAAAAATAACACAAGGGAGTTAGTTGAATTTCCATCACACACAAAAGCTATTAAAGTGGAGTGGGTGTTTAAGTTGAAACACAATGTTGATTGTAAGATAGCAAGACATAAGGCGAGATTGGTAGCTCGAGGATTTATTCAGAGAGAAGGACTCAAATACTCTAAAGTATTTGCACCTGTTGCAAGATTGGAGACTGACAGATTGGTTGTCGCCTTGGCATGCAAACAAAACTGGTCAACATTTCATTTAGATGTGAAATCAACATTTTTGCATGGACCCTTAAACAAAGTATTTTATTTCATAAAACATCCCGGGTTTGTGATTCAGAAGGAAGCAAGTAAGGAGTATAAGTTGCACAAAGCGCTTTATGGCCTTAAGTAGGCACATAGGGCATGAAACAAGAAAATCGACTCATACTTAATTAAATTGGGATTTGTAAAATGCAAGTCTACGTATGGTGTCTATGTTCAAGTTGTAGCAAAAGATACATCAAAGAGAGTATGTCAAAGAGATACTCAAGAGTTTCAGGATGGATGATTTGACTCATCTATTTTCTCCCGTCGAATCAAATTTGAAGTAGGGGAATCATGGATAGGAAAACAAAGTCAATGTAACTTTGTTTAAACAAATTGTTGAATCATTGAGGTATCTGTGCAATAGCTAGCCTGATATAGGTTTCAGAGTTGGATTGGTGAGCATATACATTAGTGAACCAAGGGTGTGACACTTGAAGGTTGTAAGAAGAATCTTGAGATACTTAAAAGGATCGATAAACTGTGGAATTCTATTTCGACAAGATTCTAAAAGCAAAGAAGCTAAAGTTACTTTCTATTCCAGTGATGATTGGTGTGAAGATAAAGAAGATCGAAAAAGCACAACTAATTATTTCTTTCAAGTCTTTGGTGCTCTAATCTCATGGTGCTCAAGAAAGCAATATGTGGTGGCATTATTATCGTGTGAGGCTAAATATATAGCAGGATCCTATGCTACATGTCAAGCAATTTGGATCAAATATGTGCTTGAAGAAATAGAAGTCAAAGTAAAGAAACTCCTAGTGATGCAGATCGACAACATGTTAGCCATAAATCTTTCTAAGAATCTAAATTGCACCTGCAAAATTCTGGGAATAATCTATGTTTACAATGTAGGGGTTACTCCCTATTTATAATGAGTTTGCTTGCTGCCAAAGCCAAATTACACAAATACAAAAAGCCTAAAATAAATATTTAGACCTAAATCGAAATGCTGTGTAAAACTAACTGCTTCGACACTTCGACGATTATCACAACTTGACACACACAATTAATTTTGTAACAACCTTCCTTCTATTGAACAACCTGCTTCAACACAAAAAATTACAATGTCAACAAGTTTAATTTAGTCAAAAACAACAAAGTTTAACTTACACAATCTCAAAGTTTAAATAATTACCGGTAACAACAAAGTTTATTATAACAACAAAGTTTATATTCAAAGGACATATTTTATGCTAATATTTAAAGGACTTTGAGTTTTATTATAATAAGTATATATATATATATATATATATATATATATATATATATATATATATATATATATATATATATATATATATATATATATATATATATATATATATATATATATATATATATATATATATATATATATATATATATATATAATTCAAAGGACTTTTATGGCAATAAATTTAGCATTTTTCATAAATAAGTTTTTAAAATATGCATAAGTTTTATTTATTAGAAAAAATAATTTATGGATCTAATGTCTTAAAGGGATGGCAAAATAGACTCAGTATACTAGACATTTGTGATTAGGGTTTGTGGTTAAAAATGTAACGATTATATTTACTTGTATAATTTTGCAACGTTAATATATTAGAACATGCATTATCTGACATTCGATAAATATAAAGTATTTTGATAATTATGTTAAAAAAATAATTATAACATATATTGATATGTTAACATGATAAGCTTTTATATAAAATTATTTAATATTGCCAGCACATCTTTATTAAATAAACTTTTTTATTATGAAAACGGTATTTTTTTTCCATAACTTATTACTTAAATTATATAATTGAAATTGATATAGTATTAATCTTTGAAGTCTATAGAACTTGGAAAACACAAATAATTTTCTTAACTTGCATATTGATTTTTAATTATGAAAACATACAATATAATATGGTACATATTATTGCAACGTTAATATTTATTTAGTAAATTCAAACCACAAGAATTTATAACAGTCACTTTTTTTAATATATTCATGCATACTTATTATTTTATATATACATGCATAATTATTCAATTTGAATGCAAATTATTTTCTTTAAAAAAAAAATTCTTCTACACATTTCTAGTGGTAATGAATCCCAACCATCATAGTTTTTGGTCCAATTTTATATAAAATAGTGTGATTCTCCTTCTATCCACATAATTCACACCATAATTCAAATTTCCAAAATTTTATTTTTATCCCAAGTTCATAAAATAACTCATACTTTGAAAATTACAAATATCATACGTTTTATTTTTCATATCAATGTCAACAATTTTCATCTCAATCAACTATTCCTATTATGTCTCATGAAGTTCAAATGGGTACTAGTGGTGGGAAATTAAATGATCAAGAGTCCGAAATACCACCATTTTGCATTCAAGATGGACTATCAACCTTCATAAAGACGTTGGAACCATATCAGTTGTAAATATGTCGAAATCAAGATTTCAATCAAAGGAGGATGAGCTTCTCATTCAGTCATGGCTCAACATTTCAAAGGATTCAATTGTTGGTGTTGATAAAAAAGGAGACAAATTTTGAAAAGGATTGATGAAGCTTATAATAAGCACAGCGACAAGAATTTTCAAGAGAGGAAACCAATGACATTAAAAGATCGATGGCACAAAAAGATTAACCCTGTTAGAGGGAGTTAATAGTAGGAGCATTGATATAAAGTTGAGGAACAAACACCCTTGTGAGAGACACAACACTTGCCCACCTAAAATTTTAAGGTGATAGGTGATGGGGTTCTCCCACTTATATATGCTTAAGTCTCCACATTCCTATCCAATGTGGAACTATTTCCTCACTTACTCACAGTTCCAACACTCCCCTCAAGTGTGAGTCCATAATGCTCCCTCACTTTTACCGTCGTTGACACCTTGCAACGATCGATACTAAGTCGATCCCTTTCTCGAACCAAAGGCTCTGATACCATGTTAGAGGGAGTTAATAGTATGAGCATTGATATAAAGTTGAGGAACAAGCACCCTTGTGAGAGACACACCACTTGCCCACCTAAAACCTTAAGGTCATAGGTGAGGGGGTTCTCCCACTTATATATACTTAAGTCTCCAAATTCCTATCCAATGTGAGACTATTTCCTCACTTACTCACACTTGCTATATTATTCCAACAAACCCATCTATTAATAAATTTGTTGGATGCTACAAGCAAGCCATGAATTTAAAACAAAAATGATAGCTCCGAGATTAACATATTTCAACGGTATATGATATTTATTACCAACACGATCATGTAAAATTTACATTTGAGAGTGCATGGAGATTATTGAAAGCTGAACCGCAAGGACGAGCTCCTAAGGTCCATTATTCAATTAATAATACTGAATACAACATGGATTATTGTCTATTAGATGACATTTATCCCGAATGAGCAACATTTGTGAAAAACATCTCAATGCCACAAGGGTTAAGAGAAAATTATTTGTCCAACATCAAGAAGGTGCAAGAAAGGACATCGAACGAGCATTTTGAGTTATTCAATTCCGATTTGCGATCATACATAACCCAACTCGACCTTTGAACTTGGATGCACTGAAGCGAATAATAGATACATGTATCATATTGCATAATATAATTGTTGAAGATTAATGTGCCACATATGGTGGCAATTTTAATTTTTCTTATGAGCATCTAAGCATTGACTCAACTGCACCACCATATGATTCTAATAATGATTTTCATGAATTTCTACGTAGAAGACATCATGTTCGCAGCAAGAAAATCCACTGACACCTTCGACAAAACTTGATATAACATATATGAGAATGTTTGGGAGATGAAAATATACATAACTAAAAATTATATTAAGTGTTAAGTATATTTTCTGCATATTTTGTATATTTTCTGTACTATTTTATTTTAACGTTTATAAATATTTATTTAATATTAGATATTTTAGTTTATTTTAAATATATATTATTTTCGTTTTAATATATTTTGATATAATTTACTTAATTTATTTCAATTATATATTTATATATTAAAATAAAATATAAATTTTGAATATAGTAAGTGCGACATCTAGGATAGGAGGATTGACGTGGTTTGCCATCCATGCGACGCAAATTTTGCAATCCGCTAGTGGGCTTGGACGCCCACTAATCGGATCTTGGCCCATGGGCTATAAATACCCTCTCACTTGAGAGGTCGTATCTCATTCTTCTCTTCTTACTTGCTTGCTTCTCTGTGCCTCTACTTACTTTGGCATCGAAGTATCTTGCAGGTACCCCCCTCTCTTTCACTTTGGACCACCGTTGCAGATTGGGCCAAGACACCTTCTGATCAGGTACGATCAGTGGCGTCGTCTGTGGGAATCTTGCTTCCCCGTCTCCTTTCATTCAGTTGACCAAAGCAAAAAACAACTTCGTTTGTCATGGCCGACCCTGCAACCAACATGGAGAATCCCCTCCACGACGATCTGGCCGAGCAAAACCACACCGTTTTTCCGGACACGGATCCTCGAGACGGGCACACCGCCTCCTCCTCGACCGGATCCTACCGAGGAGATGAGCACAGAGCAGAATCAAATCGCCGTCGGGCAGCTGAGCCCGCAGTTTTCCAAGAGGTGCAGCCGCCACCCGACGCCGATGCAACAGTCACCGCTCTCTTCGCGGCCATCAATAACACCAATCTTCTGCTCTTCACCCAAGGAGAACGTCTCCACGTTCTAGAAGCTTCCCGCCGATCACCGCAGAGACACCGGCGACCCGACTCTTGGTTGCCATCACCCCGACGACATTGCTCCCGAACTCCCTCGCGGAGGACCAAGAGGGACGATTCTCGCAGCCCAACACACCGCTCCAGAGGCAGAGGACCCGCAACCGAGCGGGAACCTCAGAAACCACCCAAGGAACAACCTCTCTCACCTCCCCGGCGCGAGCGGGTGACCAACAAATCGAGGAGAACCAAAAGCAGGCATCCTCGCACCAAAGATCAATGTCGCTCTCGCTCACGCTCTCCCAACCGGAGCGACGAGGACGACCCCCACGGTCCTCTGTCCGCCAGCATCATGAATGCCCCAATTCCTCGGGGGATGGAGAAACCACCCCAGCTCGCCAGCTATGATGGAGTAGATGACCCTATTGATCACATCGACGGTTTCGAGGCCATGCTCCAAAACCTCAACGTTGGGGGGCCAATCAAATGCAGGTTGTTTCCCACTACCCTCCGGAAAACTGCAATGGATTGGTATAAAAGTTTGCCCCCGGGATCCATACACTCCTGGAGAGAACTCAAAGCCCAGTTCACGAGCACATTCACAACCTCCCGCAGGCACCCAAAGACCGAGGCCTCCCTCGAGGCCATCATTCAGAAGGGCGACGAAACTCTCCGAGAGTACATTGACCGCTTCAACAGGGAAGCCATACAAGTTCCCTACGATGACCAAATGAAGCGATACCTACTGGAAAGAGGGCTCCTCCCCGGCACGGATTTCAGGAAAGCTGTCGGCATCGAGCCCCCAACCACCTTCGATGCCCTCCTCGACAAGGCTCGCGCTTATATCACATTTGAGGAGAAGGAAGCCGCCAACCGCGCCAGGGACTCGAGGAGTCGAGGCTCGGGGAACTCAGCTCGGCATCAGGATAACCGACGCCCAGAGGCAGGGTCATCTCGTCGCCCTGATGACAAACGACGCGAGGATAGACCTCGGGAATCCCGAGATCAGCGAGGTCCAGCTGGACGTTTCACCGACTACACACCGCTAACCACTAACCGCGAGCGAATCCTAGCAGAATGCTCGGCTACCGAGTTCAAGGACGGAGGAGTCAGACGCTCGAAACCCACTCATGCGAAACCAGGCGCTGACAGGACCAAGTATTGTCAGTATCATCGAAGTCACGACCACCTAACCGAGGATTACGTCCATCTCAAGGACGCGATCGAAACACTGATCAAAGGCGGAAGACTCAGGCAGTATAAAAAGCCTGAAGCATCACGAGGTGCCCGTGAGACCAAGGAGGTCGAAGACGAAGGCCGGCCATAAGGGGACTCCGTCCCCTATCAAATAGCGTACTCGGTGACTAGGCCAGAGGACTTTCAAAGCCCTATGTTCACTCACAGTCCATGGGAAGAATTCCCCTCGGCCATGGTCATCTCCGGCGGTGGCGACGCCCAGCTATCAATTAACTCGGCCAAAAGAAAGTTCGACGAGCTAATCGACAAGGCTCCAGTCAACGAAGTTTCGCTCGAACAGTTCCGCGGCAAATCTGAACCAATCACCTTCTACTTGGAAGAACTCCCCGGAGGAGCGCCGAACGCCTATATTCCCCTCCTTATCAAAGCAAGGATGGCAAACTTTGAAGTCCACAGGATCCTAGTCGACGAGGACAGCTCGGTCGATGTCATGTACACCCATCTGTTCCGAACACTCCAGCTCGACGAGTCTCACCTTTCACCATACGTGGGATCCGACCTTCAGGGGTTCAACGGTTCCACGTCCCGACCGTACGCCACACGTCAAAGTCTCGTTTCTTGGTCATCATCGCCACTCCCTACAACGCTATTGCAGGACACCGGTCGAACTCATCTCCCTTCAACCCCACGCTCAAATTCTACACTAAGCGGGACGTCTACCATCTCGGCGACATCAAAGCGGGAGGAGGTGCCACAACGTCGCGCTAGGGGAGCCTAGTCGACCCGAAAGCGCCCGCCACCAGCAAGAAGGAAGGGTCGGACAACGCCCAGATCGAGCCCCCCAAAACCGCGGAGAACCAGAGCCTCAACGTCGACAGTGGACCTCAACACGGTTGCACAAGATGAAGTCGACGGAACGAGACTCGGATCCACTCCGCCCAATTCCGGATGGCGAGTTCGAGCTCGTTCCCTGAGAAGACCCCAGCAAATGCGTTAAGATCGGCGCCGAACTCCCCGACCTCGCGAAGAAGCAACTCAGAGCTTGCCTTCGGGAGAACGCAGACCTCTTCGCATGGAGCGAAATTCCGGACTCGACCACGAGGCGCCACCGCCATAGATCCTAGGGCCATAGTACAACGCGATCCCGAGAAAGCGAGGAAAAAGGTAAAGACCTCCTAGAGGCAAATTTTATTTCCGAGGCCAAGTATTCAACTTGGTTGTCAAATGTTGTACTTGTTAAAAAATCTAATGGAAAATGGCGTATGTGCGTTGACTACACTGATCTCAATCGGGTATGTCCCAAAGATGCATTTCCTTTACCTAATATTGATAGGCTGGTCGACAACTCGGCCGGTTATAAACTGCTTTCTATTTTGGATGCTTATTAGTTACAACGGATCCCGATAGATATGGCCGGGACCACGGCCTTCATGGAGGGGGAACTATTACTACAACGTAATACCCTTCGGACTGAAGAATGCCGGAGTAACCTATCAGCGAATGATGAACAAGGTATTTCAGAACGAAATCGGCGACATGCTCGAGGTATACATGGACGACATGATCGTGAAATCCCAAGCCGAGGACGACCACGCTTCACGTCTGAAGAAAGTATTCTACCAAGCTCGAAAGCACAGAATGCGCTTCAACCCAGAGAAGTGCACGTTCGGAGTCAAGGCCGGCAAGTTCCTCGGTTTCTATCTAACAGAACGAGGGATTGAAGCCAACCCCGACAAATGTCGGGCGTTCTCCGAACTGCTCACGCCCAGATCCAAGAAGTCCATTCAAGTCTTGAACGGCATGCTAACCTCTTTGTCCCGTTTCGTAGCGAGGTCGGCACAACATGCACTCCCATTTTTTAAACTATTGAGAAAAGGGTCGACCTTCGAATGGAACGAGGAATGCGAGCAAGCCCTCTTGCACCTCAAACGAGCACTTTCGCAACCACCGGTGCTCTCGCGGCCACAAGTCGGGGAAACCTTATATCTGTACTTAGCCGTATCCCATGAAGCAGTAAGCGCAGTACTCATCCGTGAAACCGAAGACGGGCAAAAACCCGTTTACTTCACGAGCAAAGCCCTTCAAGGGCCCGAGACCAGATATCAGCAAATCGAAAAAGTCGCACTCGCCCTCGTCATCACCGCGAGGAGATTGCGATACTATTTCCTCGCCCACGTAATCGTCGTGCGCACAGAGCAACCCGTAAAGCAGCTTCTCGCCCGCCTGGATATGGCCGGACACATGCTGAGGTGGTCCCTCGAACTTTCTGAATTCGACATTCAATATGAGGGACGAAAAGCCTTGAAAGCACAAGCACTTGCCGATTTTATCGCCGAAATGACCGTACACGACCAAGCGCCCAATGCGAGCAACAGGTGGACCCTGCACGTCGACGGAGCCTCGAGCTCGACGGGGAGTGATGTCGGCGTCCTCCTCGAGAACGAGGAAGGCATCGTCATCGAGCACTCCTTAACTTTGGCCTTCCCGACGTCCAACAATCAGGCAGAATATGAAGCTCTGCTCGCAGGGCTGCGCTTGGCCGAGGACATAGGCGCTCAGGACATTCAAATATTCACTGACTCCCAACTCGTCGCATCGCAAGTCCTTGGAGACTACCATACTAAAAACGACAGCCTCATCGAATACCTTCACCTTGTGAAGGAAAAACTAAAGGGCTTCGACCGGACAGAGATTAAGCATGTCCCCCGTGAACAGAACACCCGGGCAGACATCTTGTCCAAGCTCGCGAGCACAAAGAAAAAGGGAGGAAACCGGTCAGTGATACAAGAGACGCTCACTCAACCGAGCATCGAGAAGTCCACGATGGCACTCGACATAAACGCGATCGGCGATGTAGACTGCTGGATGACCCCCGTGTTCAACTACCTCACACGCGGGGAGTTACCCACGGATAAGTCAGAAGCAGCCGCTACCAAGCGTCGTGCGTGTTCTTACGTCGTCCTCGAGCAGCGTTTGTATCGACGAGGTTTCTCCATTCCCCTCCTCAAGTGTGTCGAGGAATCCAAGGTGCCTGGCATCCTTCATGAGATCCACGAAGGAATTAACGCCCAACACCTGGGGGCCGGTCGCTTGCCCGCAAGGCATTGCGCGCCGGATATTATTGGCCCACTATGCAAAAGGACGCCAAAGAACATGTCAAGAAATGCGACAAGTGCCAACGCCACGCCGACATGCACATCGCGCCACCTCACGAGCTCACGCGCCACATCCCCCGGTTGGTGGGGATGGATATACTCCCTTTCACGCGGGCTCTTACCAAAACAAGTACCTCATTGTGGTAGACTACTTCACAAAATGGATAGGCGAGGCACTCGCCAAAATCACCTCCTTCAACATCCTTCATTTTACAAACGAAGCGTCCTTGCCCGGTATTCCACATCGTCACGGACAATGGGACGCATTCACCGATCAAAACACGCCATTTCGTGCGGCTAGGCACCAAGCACCACCTTCGAGCATCCCCAAACCAACCAGCGAAGGCAACGGTCCTACTACGAGGACTCGGAGACTCGGGGAAGCCAAGAACAGGTGGGTAGAAGAGTTGCACAGCGTGCTATGGGCTTATCGAACGACTCCTCATTCGACCACGGTGGAATCCCCATTTCGGTTAACGTACGGAACAGGCGATCATACCGTCGAGATCGGAGAACCATCGAGGCCAATTTCCTAGAGGAGGAAACGAACGACGAGGCGTTGCGCGAGGAGCTAGATTTAGTCGACGAGATCCGCGAGGGCGCGGCATTACGGGAAGCCCGTTTAAAACAACAAATCACGCTGCGCCACGACCAAAAGGTCATCAAGCGCGAGTTCGAAGTCGGCAACTTGGTCCTCCGTAGGAACCAAAAGGAATCCCGCGAGGGAAAGTTGGCCGTCAACTGGGAAGGACCATATCGCGTGTCTGAGCAAAAACGGGCACAGAAGCCTATTACTTAGAAAATATAAACGGAGTACAACTCCCTCGACCTTGGAATGCTACAAAGCTCAAACAATATTACAGCTGAGCTAGAACGGCCACATGACCAGCACTTAACGGCCACTGATCCTCTACGCGGAGATTCGGCTCAGCCTTGGGCCGTGAAATGGTGCTCGCACGTGTCCCAAGCTGCTTACAGGCGGGAGGACCTCCTCGACTATAACGAGCAGGGACCCCCGCTCGATGCGGATGCGGAGTCCTCGATCGAGATCCGCGGGTTTTTCATGCACCTTTGGCAGGATGTCCGGCTCGCGACGGACAGTCCACGCCTCGAGTATGTGGTCTCCTAACGCGACCACCTCCTCGCCCGAAGGCCTCCAACCTCCAAACCTAGCATATGAGCTAGGAACAACAAGGTCGAGCATCTCTCTATAAGCGAAAAGATTTAACAGTAAGCGATCAACAAGCGATTAGCATAAAACATTCATAAACAACTGACCGACAACGGTTAACAAAACAAATAATGGGCACCAGACCCAGATTACAATTATCCATAAAACGGGCACCAGGCCCAGTGTACAAAAAATTCATAGAAAGAGGCACGCAGGCCAAAAACAACGGACTCGCAGGCCCAAACAAATAAATCAAGCATTAGGGGCCACGACCTCCCCGTCGACCACGCGGTGGAAGGGGGCCGATCCCAGAAGTCACCAGGTCCACCCCGGGGTTCACTGCCTGCACCTGCTGAAGGGCCCGATCAAACCCAAATGACAGCGCCTCCACGGTGTCCTCTTCGAGGACCCTCACCCGACCGATCAAATCTGCCCGGGAGAGAAGCGCCTGCTCCTCAGCAGGAGCCGTCCGCCCTCTCAGAGATTTGACCTCGGCCTCTAGCTTGTTCTTCTCCTCGGCCAGTGGCCCGTATTTTTCCTTCATCTCCCTCAGCTCTGTTGCCAGTGCATTGCACCTATCGTCCAGACCTCGGAGCTTCAGCACCTCGTTCTGGTACGCCATATTCTCGAGCTCTAGGGCAGCAGCACGGTCGTTGGCTTTGGAGGCTTGGGCACGGTAGTTGGCCACCTCGTCGTTGAGAGTCAACGAGGTCTCGAGCATCCGGATGACCGCGAATACGTCGGCGTTCAGGCTTTCTCCCCGCACCTTCGGGTCGAGCCCCAAGATCACTTCCCTCTCCACCGCCTGCACTACCGGGGGTCTCCCCTCGAAGAGTTGCCTCTGAGCATAGCATGGAGGCAGTACAAAAGCATCCCCAGTCGAAACCGAGGACTCGGGCACCTCTTGCTCGAGACGCTCACTCCTCCGCCTCTTGAGCAGTTGCTCAGGAGAAGACGCAGGGGAAGGGGTGTTCACCGCAGTCGGGGGATCCTCTCGGGCCTGTCGCTGAAGCTCAACGACTCAGTCTTTGGCAGTCACACAGGGACCCTTGTGTCGCAGCTTGAGCATTCGCTCCTCCATGGCCGCCATTTTATCTACAAAACAAACGAAGAATGCACGTTAGCATATGTCAAAAGTCAGGCAACACCCCTATTTTACATTTCCAAATAAATACCTAAGAGCCTCAGCGCGTCCTCATCGGACTCGCAATCCAGAAGGGCCTTTGTGTTGATATATCGCCGGGCAATCTCGATCTCCCCGCTGGAGTCAAGGAGCACATTCCCTTCCCGGTCGACGCAGATTGCCGGCCTGAAGCCCTTTACAAAGTTCTCCAACCTCTCATAGGAAAGTTGGTCGTCCCTATCCAACTTCTCGGGCTTCACGGAATAAAAGTGCGGTCCCCGTTCATAGTGCTTCCTATCCCATTCAAGGGGAAACTTCACCCATATCTTTTCCGACTCCTTACCGTCTTCGCCGACCTCCACGGTACGCTCGAAAAGGGTATCATCGGCTTCTCTTGTGAGGGGCTTTATCACGTAGAAGCATTTCTTAAAGTCCCGGACAAACTCCAGGTACGGCCTGAAGAGCTTGCCCGACTGCTTAAACGACACTCAGGCGCACTTATCCCCGACCATCTGCCGTTGTAGATGGAAGATGCGGAAGAAGAGGGGAAGGGTAACGCCTATGTCCATATAACGACACACGAGCTCGAACGCCCGCATGAAGGCAAGGGCATTCGGGTGAAGTTGTGACGGGGCGAGGTCCAACCACGTAAACACCCCACTTGAAAACCGGTGAAGGGCATGCAGAAGCCCGCCTCCCGGAACGCAAACTCGTACATTGGGAATCTGGTGGAGGTATACGACGAGCAGATCCTCCTGCTTGGCCCGGGGATTTGCATGACCCAGGAAGGTTCAAACCCGTCGTTCAAATCTTCTATTCGGTTGAACGCGCTGGAGGAGTCAGTTGAGAAATCCGAGCGGAAGTCCCTCGGTTCGTGCGCGACCCACGAAAGGTCCGCGGCCAATCTTATCCGCCGTAGCTCGCACGCGCCCTCCTCGCGAAGATGGTCCCCAGCACCTGAAAAGCAGCGAAAGAAAAGTGAATTCGAGGATATCAAATCCACCCCTTAACCACGACTCAAGTGAAACGGCGAGGGGCCCAGAAGCACGAGCAACAACGGTCAGCTAGAGGTCCCCCTCGAGGACCCCGCGTGGAGCGCATTCCCTTTGTCGCGCTCAAGAACTTATCAACTAATCATCAAAATTTCCCCGCGATATTCAACGACCTCCCCGAGACATTTAACGAGTTCCCCGCGACGTTCAAGTTTCTGCTCGCGGTATTCAAGTTTTTACCCGTGTCATCCTAATTTTTGCCCGCAATATTCAACTATCTCCCCGCTAAGTGCAAGTGTATCCCCGCGATATCCAATCTCCTCCCCGCGATATTCATAAAAATTAAGCCCTAAATTCATCCTAAAATATGAATTGAAAGGAGATTATCAAAGAATTAGGGATGTTTACCTGCTTTCGGAGTCGAAGACATGTTGAGAGTTGAAAATGTGTTGTGAAAAATTCCGCGTTCGAGAGCCTTTGACAGAAATCGGAGAATTGGAGAACAAACAAATGAAACCCTAAAGGGCCCTTTTTATAGCCAAACTTCTTGGGCATACGAAAGGTCACGCCTTTTAGGCGCCAAACACCCCATCTCGAGGCGACAGGTGGCATCCAACTGACACCACGCTCGACCTAGGAGTCATTCCTCGAGGACCGGGCAACCTGATTTGCTAATCTCGCGCCCTGCCCTTTCCACGCGGACATCCCCGAGTTTAATAACTCGAGAATGCCCGCCGAACGACCACCACATCGACGACCTTAAGCCCATGTCATCCCGGACAATTATCGTCCTCAGACGCTGTCGAGGACCTGCCCAGTTAAAATCATTACTCTACTAGAGCAAAGACTTGGGGGGCTCCTGTTCTGGACTGGCCCATGCCCTAGGCCCAATAGAATAAAGGCCCAATTGCCCTTGGAAAATGGCTTAGTGCATCCACGCGGGGGCCACGTGGCCAACGGTCTTTGGCTGCCACGTGCCCCCCGAGAATATCAGACCCTTTTACTGGATCGCCTCAACCGACACACGCCCACCGGGAATTCCGTAACAGACCCGGATTTCCCGGGCGACAATCTAGGGAGGAGGCCACGTGTTGGCCTCCATGCGCACGCAAGCCCTAGCAATCCGCTAGTGGGCTTGGATTTTTGCCCACTAATCGGATCTTGGCCCAGCGCTGGGGGCTATAAATACCCTCTCACTTGAGAGGGTCAGGTATCTCATTCTTTTCTCTCTTCTTACTTGCTTGCTTCTCTCTGCCTCTACTTACTTTGGCATCAGAGTATCTTATAGGTACCTCCCCCTCTCTTTCACTTTGGACCACCGTTGCAGATTGGGGCAAGACACCTTCTGATCAGGTACGATCAGTAAGATTAATATGACCCATTTTAGAATTTTAGATGAGTAGTATGAATATTTAAAAAATATAATTAGTTGGTTTAAATGATTAAAAAATTATAAAATAATATATTATATTAAATGGGTCCATTTTAACTACTAAATTGAATACATGGATGTGGATACTCGTACGGTTAATTTAAGTTGTTTTTTAAAGGATGCGGACATTAACTGAGTAGACATGTTTTTTTTCACTTTTAAACTTTAAAGATATAGGATTACCCTATGTTGTTAATAGCGGCCGGCGCGGCCGAGATCACGGTGCGGTGGCAAAATTCTAGCATAGCCGCTTCCGATAGTACCAATTTGACACGACAGGAAGTGGCCGCGTTAGGGAAGGTGAAGGTGAGATCGCGAGTTCGAGTGCGGAGCGGGCCTTCTGATGTTTTTTGGAAATGATGATTCTGGAAAAACATATCGCAAGAAGAGAGAGTACATGTTGTTTTGAGTTGTTATGGAACAGTTCGCAAGGGGGAGAGAGAGAGAGAGAGAGAGAGAGAGAGAGAGAGAGAGAGTAGATCGCAAGCTGTGTTGCATAGGTACGGGTACGTACCCATTACCCAATACTAGTACCGGTACGGAGTACAATATTTTTAGAAAAACTAAGGTACGAGTACGTTAGTATAATTTTTTTAAAATGTAATTATAAAAATAATGAACGAATTATATTATTTAAATAACAACAAAACATTAAAATTAAGAAACAATTTGCTTAAAAACAGTTAATATTTTTGCAATAACATAAATAAATCACACTTAAAAAGTATCAATAAATCATGAAATCATGATTGAATATTTATATTTTCTTATCCAATATCATTAAAAAAAGCAGCTTCTAGTTCAGGTTCATTGAGAGAAAAACTAACAACTTCAAGAATACCAGCTCTATCAAATAGATCACATTCATCTCGCTCAATATCCCACATTTTTGTTGCCCCTTCATTAAACCTTACTCTTTGGAGGGAGCGGTGCGAAGAGAATAGTACAACAACGGTATAGACGTAGAAAAAACAAGGGTTAGTAGAATTTGATTTTCTTTCACTTTTTATTTATAAATATAGAATAAATAACCTAATTTTTATCTAATAAAAAAGTCTAAATTTTAATATCAAAAAATAATTAGAAAAAAATTAGATACGTGGTACCAAATGTGTACCCGTTGGAGTACCAATTTTAAAAAAAAATGATAAAAAATTCGATATGGTTTTGATGCGTACCGGTACCAGTACTTTACATAAAATGGAGTACCCGTGTTTCACAGATCGCAAGAAGAACAAGAAAAAAAAATATGTTGTGAAAGGGAACATGGCATGGACGCTTTTACTCCACTCAACTTCTCTCATGAACATAAATTAGAGTTTGACTAATAATGATGTAATAATCATAGTCTTAACCCGAAATGAAACAAACAGTTTATACTACCTACTAATCAGACTCCTCTCCTTTTATCTTAGTGTCTTAATATTTTTATTTGTCTTTTTGTTTTGTTTTTTGAGCCATAAGCACCCCCTCACAATTATTCAGACCATTTTTTTTCTTTCATTTTTTATTTTATTTTTTATATAAAAAATACATTTTTAATTAAAAATTAAAAATAATAAAGTCAAATAGCACCGTACCGCTACCCACTTTAGCACTACTATTATTTTAAAGGTGACCGCGCCGCACTTCTCCACTACTCCTATTTTAAAGTTGACTGCGCCGCACTTCTGCCTTACTCCTATTTTGAAGTTGACCGCGTCGCGCTAATCTCTAAGATTAACACATGGGATTACCGAGTCCACCCAATTCTGTTTTTTGGTGGGAGGAGTCAAAATTCTCTATTATGTCTGTTTGGCTTTATTCTTTTTCGAATTTTTGTGTAGCTGTATTAAACACTGAGACATCTATTTATCACCCCCTAATCTTATGCCTCTGATCTTGGGCCGGTCTAACCTTATTAAGCTGACATGGAGGCCTGCATATGCCTGCGTAGCCTGTCCTTTAATGGCCTGCTCTACTGCAATAATATACAGAATCCTTCTCTCTCTCTTTCTCAGTTACATATCAAACAGACCTATATGACACAAGTTACTCTTTCTTCAAAGCCAAGTAAATTGCCTAGCTACATAGAAAATGACCTTAAACCAAAATGGTCCCAACTTTTCATACCATAATTAAACAACCATCCATTTTTCTAACCAATAATATTTCTTTTTCAAATCTCAAAAAGTTTCTCAAAAGAATACTTATTTTTCTCTGTCACCATCTGCAACATGCACATATAAAGTTACCCACATCTTTATTCTTTCACAGTCCAAATTCAAAGATTGCCAAGAAAAATTATCAGCTCTCTAGCACCCATACTATCTTTGAACAAATAAATGTCTTATATTCAACATGTATCAGTATCACACTGAACAAATAAACGTCTGATATTCAACATATATCAGTATCACACTAACATGTCACCGACTCATATGATCGATATTAATATGTAATTATTGATTAATGGAGGTTTACTCTAGACAACCTAAATTGTTTGTATCCCACTATTAATGAAGCTTGTATTTCATGAGAGACAAACCATAAACATAAGCACCAAAATTCAATGTTTGATTCACATTGTACTTGGCCACATTTTTGACAAAGATTCTTTCCTTATTCATGATGATGATGCATTGGACATGTTCTGTCGTCGTCCTTACAAAATTGCCTGCAAATACATACAATCAATCAATCACCTCCCACAATATTACAACATAGTACTATCTGCACATACCTACGTGTATATTTTGTACGCTTCATGCTTTACATACCCCTTTATCATTCACTATCAACAACGACAATAATGAGTAATAACACAATGTAACACCATATGTTTTTTCTCTTCCTAGTTTCTACCTTTTTAAGGAACACATTTTCCATACTTCCCTTAACAAAACATTAAAAAAATTCCAACGTGTTTCGAAACACGACGGACGTATAGATGCACGACGATTTATAGACGCACAGCGTGAAGCTAGTAGTTGTAGGCTTGTAGCTTTGAGAAAGATGTGCGGTAACAACACCATGAATATGATATATTTGGATGGCATGTAGTCAACAATCTTAGACATTCACACAATCAGCACACCAGTGGTCGTTGGATTGAGATCAAACAATCCAGATTTCATGCTCAAAATTATAGTTTTAAGAAAATCAAAATTTGCTTTGAAATTTGGACTATTTGATCTCGATACAACGATCATCGATGACCTGACTGAGTGAATGAGTATGATTATTAACTACAGACAATCCGAATCCGAATTTGATGCTCTCCAAACACGAACGCTTTCAATTCAGACAACAAACTCATGTAACAAATGAGGATTGCCAAACTTGTTGTGTTGTTGCTTTCCATTGTCTGTGAAATGATAATCTAACAAATCATTATCCGGCGAAGAAGCCAATGTTTGATTACGCCTTTTATTGATGTCATCATTCGACAAACCAAATCCATCACTTTCCGAGTTCCTCAACTCCAATGCAAGTGAGACATGTCCACCAACCGCAAAGTTACTCAACTCTGATAAATCATCGTAAGTAGTAGGAGTCGAATCCATTAAGCAACCGTCACCATTTTGGTTTATCGAGATAGGTGCGTTCGAATACGGACTATTGTTCATGTTAAACCTTTGTTGATCACCCTGCATTTTCCCGATTCTAGAATCCATCACATTCGTCCAATGCTCATTACTTTGAATCCCTCTTTCCAACTCTGCCGCAGTGGTGGCGGAAGAGGACGCATGATCCAGCTTCAACCCTGCGATTTGACCTTGTTGTTGAACATTATCGATGGTTATTAACTTGTCATGAGACTCGTCTCTTTTTTCATCCCACACTCGAAGATCTTCGTCTCTTGGAGCTTTCGGTGTGTTTTCTGATAAAATATTGCTGCTTGTCTCGGAATCGCCAAACTCTTCTTTGTACATTTCTTCGACCATCGGTTTCCACAGACGCACCCTCGCATTAATAAACCAATTCGCCACCTGATATGAACTAAATAGTGATTAACAAGTAGCAACCAAAGGACAGAACTATAACTAAGAGTGTATCTGATTCTGATTTTGCACTGACGAAAATTGATTATGTTTAAAAGTGAGTTGAATGTACAGTAATTTATGTTTGAATACATTCACGCAAAGTGAGTTTAACAATTAATTTGAAAACTAACAATCAATTCAGGAGGCAAAAGTTCCAACTTCTTGATTGAAATCAGAATCAATTCAATTCAAACACATTCATACATGATAAAATCAATTCTACACCTCTATAAACAATTTTACCGCATGCAAAAGTAAAATCAAACATACACATGAACATATTGTGGAGTTGAGAAAACATTAATCATTGTACCTGGTTTCGGGTCAATCCTGTTTGTCTTGCCAACATAATTTTCTCCGAGTCCTTAGGATAACTAATACCAAATAAAATATGAAAAACAATTATGAGTAAAAATTACTCAAGTAATTAAGATAACAGTACTAATGGAAAAAAAATGCGTATAGCGGAACCTACGGATGAAGGAAATGCTCGAAGAGCCACGCACGGAGTATTGAAACAGAGCTTTCGGGAAGTCCCCTCTGAGGTCTCCAAGCCTGTCTCATTACACCAAGCTGCTGAAGAGCTTTCTGTTGTCTAAGCTGCTGATCAACATACCGGAGACGAGGTATTCCCTCTTGTTCTCCGAGGCTCCTTTGAGTCACCTGAATTTGGCCGCTAATAGCATCACGCAAACAGCGAAAGTGACGAGAAATTGTGCGCAAAGCAAGAGCTGTGTATGGTTCGGCTGCTCCACAACCAGCAACCATGTCGAAAGATGACACCACCATCTGCATCTGATGACAGTATTGTCGGTATCTTTTGTCTACCTACAAACACAAAGAATAAGAATTATGTGCTATCTAACACCTTCATCATCATAACACTTCGTAACCAATTCATTGCTACTACTGAAAATAAAAACATTGTAGAAAGATTAAGGAACACGACCAAAACACGAGAATTTAATGGTTTACCTCATCCAACATGGACAAAAGTTTTGTTTTCCTGTCTAACAAATGCTGTCGTTCGGCAGGGGATAGCTCGGTGGTAGAGTTGTTTGCATTAGGACCCGAGGACATTTGCATAGATTGGCTTGTCGATTTTCCATCAGAATCTTTGGAACCGTCTAAACCAGCATCACGAAAACTTTGTTGTTTCTCCAATCCAGTTTGTTTCAATGTCTTTCGAACATTAACTATTTCATCAAGCAATTCCTGCGCTGCCTTAAGGTAATGTGCATTAAGTCCATTGTTCGGAAGAATCGCTGATCCATGCAAACACGGATCAGATTGACCTTCGTTAAGACCTATTGATGAGTGCGGATTATACAGACCCTCCCTTTTGACAGAATTATGATATGCAATACACTCCGCATTTCTCAAATCCTCGTCGTCTTTAAGAGACGTCGACCCTTTTAAATTTGAAATCTGAGCATTCATTAGCGAGGTGAAACCGTTGCCGGGATACTGATATTGAAAGGAAGGCATCATTGTTCCAAGGCTAAGAGACAAGCCTTGACATTGTACATTTTGCTCACTCTCAACGAGTCCAAATTGAGTCGTTGGATCACTCGTAGCAGCATTTGAATGCCCTTGACCAATAGACTGCATATTCATCGAATCGTCCATAGATGCGATAAACTTCAACTCATTTTGTCCTCCTACAGATTCACTATAGTTATGAGGTAACAAAGTGTTCCCCGAAATCATCTCGGCGTAAGATCCCGACGAAAACGCTTGGTTCGGATACATTGTAAGCAAGATTAATGAATGCCCAAAGGAGTAATCAGATTGAAATCTCCAGCAACAAGATTAATAAAATATACACCTTGTTGCTTTAAACCTAAACAAAATTAAAATAATTCAAAGTGAGAAAAAAAGGTTATAATCATGAAAATTTATAAAATAATTCCTCAATATTGAAACTTTCATGAAGCAAAAACAAACATCATAGACACAAAAACATAGGTACGAGGTAGCAGAAAACTATGCAAGAAACCTAAAAACCAAACACAAACACAAAAACAAAAACTTTCACAGAATTCAACTCAAACCCTATTCTCAAACTTAAAGCCACAACACCAAGATGAAACTAAACGGAAAACTAAAAAAAACATTAAATCAAAAACAGAACACAATCATCAAAATCAAAACCCTTTTTTTTATATAAGAAAAAGTTAACCTTTTTTTTTCTTTCTTCAAGTACAGTGACTTTTGAAGCATTCAAAAATTCAGCTTTTTTGTTTTAATCATCAAAATCTCATAACCCTTTAAATAAAAACAGAGTCATGACTGTAAAAAACATCATCAAAAACTACAACAAAAAAAGTACTTCACCAACATCATCATCATCTTCATCTTATCCTTCTTTTTATAGTAATAATTCATTTTTTAATATTAATATTATTACAAAATCATAATAATAAGAACAAAAATGAAGAGAGAAAATAAAAGAAGAAGATGAAGAAAGAAATAGAGAAAAATAGTAGTAGTACCTGAAAGGAAATGGAAAAGGGATAGGAAGGAGGAAGAAGAAATAGAAAATAGAGAGAGAAAGACAAGAATCCAGAGTGTGGGGAAGGTGAGACAAGTGGCAATCCCAAGAGATATAAATTTGAAAAATGTATAAACTTTGGTACCAACCAATCAGGAAATTGTATCATTAATAATATGAAAGAAATTGCTCACTTCCCCCATGCCAACTACTTTTTATTTATTATTTTTCTTAGATGGATCATCATAACCAACTTTTCTTTTTCTCAACAAATATAATACTTTAGTATAACATTTTTATTAAAAATTTATGATTAAAATTTTACTTACATTATTTTAAAACCAACTTTATTTCTTAACACGTGCTTTAGAGTAAGGGTACCTCTTAGTATTATCCTTAATTTTAATATATTTAATTATATATTGTTCATTTGATATAAGTTATTTTATATTAACGATCATTTTTGTAATTTTATTTTTTTTAATATTTGATGTATTTGATTTTTTATATCTAACTTTTAAAAAAACAAAGAGTATTGTGATTATTGTGATTATTGGACATTTTACAATCCTACGGATAAACAAAAAGTCAAAATTATGAAAAATGTAGATAATGTTACAAATTTATAAGGATTATGAATATTGTCTTATAAGTAGATTTCGTAAAAACCGATTAAATTCATACGAAATTTTTTGTGGGATATTGTTTCTGACAAAAGAAATATTAATTAGATGACAAAAGAAATATTAATTAGATTCAGTGGGAGTCTAATGAAGGAGGGATTGGAATTTAAGAGTTTCAAAGAGTTTAATTCTGCTTTGTTGTTCAAGTGGAATTGAAAGATTTTGCAGGGTTCAAAGTCAGTTTGGCGGATTGATCTATTGTCCCTTGAATCTATTGCTCCTATTTTGTCCTGTAATGTTGTTTTCGCTTTGGGTAGTGGAACATATATTCCGTTCTGGAGCGCCTGTTGGAATTCAGAAGGTCGCTTGCTAGAGCTTTTTCCTAATTTATTCATGGGGAGTTCAAAGAAGGAGGGTAGCGTAGCAAGTATAAGTTCATGGAATGATTTTGGTTAGGAGTAGGGGATTTTGAAATAAATAGTATAAATTTTGGTTTGGTATCTAATATGCATCATTTGTGGGAGCTTCTTGATGCCATCGTTCCAGACAGTAATGCTTCAGATTTTGTCGTGTGGAAGTTGGAGGAAGATGTAGGGTATACGACGAAGAGTGGTTATGCTCTTTGTTTTCTTTTTGAAATTTTCCAACTTTGGAGGAAGCATCTAGATTGGGCTTAGAAGCTATTTGTAAATTTGATGTTCCTTTTAGAATCAAGGCCTTCGTGTGGAGATGTGTAATTAATAATTTTCCTTTTTGGAACTTGTTGAAATGAAAGTGAGTTATTACTTCTCCTAATGATCTTCTGTGTGTATTATGTTTCGATCAGAAAGAATCGATTATTCACTTATTATTGGAATGCTCCTTTTCAAAGTTGGTGTGGAGAAAAATGTTTATTTGGTTGAGATTCTGGGTGGATTTTGGTTTATCGGATGGTTTCGGGATAGGGATATCAAAATGTAGAAAAAACGGCGTAAACATAGGCAAAGCCTGTGTCATTTGGTTGGCGATGTTGTAGAGTTTTTGGAGTTATCGAAATGAGGTTATCTTTAAAGGAGTTACTCCCTATGTTTCTAATTTGGGTTGGAACATCAAATTGAAGATTTAGGATTTGTCTTGTATTGGTAATATTTTCTATAACAAGTGTAACTTTTATGAATTTTGCAAAGCCTCATTGTTTTATTTAGTTTAAGTTCAAGTTGGTAGGAAATTTCATTTCCCGTGCTTGGTTCTCGGTCTTTTATAAGTGGGTTAGAGTACCCCTAATACTCTCATAATTAATCATTGCTTATAAAAAAGAATAAGAAAAACTAACATAGTTGTGAGATATTGGATCGAACTCTATTAGGTCGAAAGGTAGCTTCTAGTTCGACAAAGTTTAGCATGTTATCGAAGATTGTTCACATGCTGGTGTGGTCGAAGACTTTCATACTATAGTCGAAGTATGTTCTAGTATGTAGATGTTGAAATGCTAGGGTTGTTAGTATTTTGAAATTGGACTTGTTTGTTATGTTCAATTATTTAAGTTATCTTGTATCCTAAGTTAGCTTGTAATTGGTATTTGTGATAAAAGTTCATTAGCTTAGTAAGTTAGATTTATTATAAATAGCATATTATTCTCTCATTATTGCATACTGCAAATATTAATTTAAGGTAATAGGGTTATTTGTTATTCTTCTGTAGTTGTAATCTTGATTTAGAGAAAGTACAGAATAGTCGTTAATAACCAATCCTTGTTGTTATTCGTCTTCTTCATCATATTCTACCCTGGTTATTTTTTTATCATAAGAAAACAAGTCTATACTTTATTTCCAAGGAATATGTTTCACAACAATAGTATTATTCATTTATGATTTATTCTTATTTATAAAAGCTACACCAAATTAAATATTGTTCAATGTATTTGATGTAATTATAAAAACTATTAAAAATATTGAAAAGATAACTTGTTTTCGATGTAAAAAATTTAATATGGTAAAATTTATTTATTCAATTATTCAATATTCATATTCATTTTTAAGTATATGTTAGACGTAGAATTTAATATATAGACCGAGATAGAAAGTCTCTTTAATTTGAGACTCGCTGAATTATTTATTTTGAATTTATTTAATTTATGTACATTATGATTGATGTAGATTAAATTATAGATTTGCAATTCATTTATGACTCATTTAAAAATTATTTTTAAATTAATTATACATTTTCTGTTTTTTAATTTTGTCTACAATAAAACTTTTGGAAAAATTGTAGTAAAATTATCAACTATAATAAAAGTTTAGGTATTAACTGAATTTTTAAACTATTATAAATTTATTTAGTTTTATTTAGGTTTAATATCTTTTTTCAGTCCTATATTTTAATATTGGGGTTTATTTTGCTTCCTTAATTTAAAAGAAAAACTTTGTAATAGTCTCTTAACTCCTTAAAATATATTATGTTAGTCTCTTTTTATTAATTTAACGATTAATTTTGTAATTGAATTTTGAATTTTTTTATTGTTAATTTGACACAAAAGACTAACATAATATATTTTAAAGAATTAAAGGATGAATATTGAATTCTTATTTATTTATCGTTAAGATTAAAGAATTAGTTATATGTTTTTTTTTTAATAAGCAAGAATAACTTTGAATTAAAAAGAGATGGTGTTCATCTTTTTACAACAAAGAAAGTTAAAAGATAAAACCCAAAAATAAAACACTCAATAAAACTAAGTTCGATCACAACAAAAACTATAACCACCTATTGATCCCAACAAAATCTAGGATTGTGACTCCAATTCAACCAACAAATACTTCTCTCATTCCCATAGAGAGCAATGAACCACCCCTAAGAAGTAAATTTAAAAAAGCTCATAACATCCAAATATTTAAGGACATTCCCTTTAAAAAGGATGACATTCTTAAGAGATCAAATCGACCAACAAAACACAAGACAAAAAACCACAAAAAAAGAGAAGTTTAAATCATTTAGCCTTTCCAACAAAGAACTCGAAAGGGGTAAATCGCCCACACTCATCCCACACGCAATACTTGGACAAAAAAATGAAGAGAAAAAGCAAGAATCAAACAAATACTCACAATCCTCATCTACCATAAAACAAAAAGGACAAATGACATAAAAAAGGATCAACAACAATTCCACGCCTAGTCAATTCCACTCTCGTGGGCAATTTGTTTAAAAGTAAACGCCATTTAAAATATAAATTTTACTAAGAACCTTAGATTTCCAAAGGCTAGCTAAAGCCAACGATTTTAAAGTTCTCAATATTAACACCACGACACAAGAATCATAAATCCTCTTGTAAACCGCTTTAACTGAGAAACCATTTTTATCTCTCCACCACACAAAATAATCTCTAACAAGAATATTAGGTTTCACATCATGCATAATGTGCAATAAGTCCTCCAACGATGATGCTTCCTCAACACTAAGATTTCTCCTAATAAAATCAAGCTCCCACAATCAAATGTCATTTTATCCAAACGCCTGCATCATAAATTTTGAGATTATATAAATAACACAACTGAAACAAAGAAGCGAACAATACCGCTTAACTTATCTCTTAGTATTAAAAAATATTCAATCTGCATAAATTACAAAATAAATTTATAAAGTGTGTCATCTCTCATTTTATTATATAAAAAATATTTTAAAAGTATTTTTCTCTACGAATTGTTGCTTAACCAACCAAAAAACGCCTCCTTCCTTAACCATCTCCTTCGATTCCTAACATTAAATTAACAACTTGTACTTCATGTCAAAATCAAAATCCTTTCAAGTACTTTATCCATATTCTTTGTCGCATGTTCAGGTCTTTCCGATTAAATATGTATTTCAAACTCTTATGGTGACTAAACATTTTTAAATTTACTCCATATAACTAATGGCACCCCGCCTTTAATGAAAAAACAAATGCTGCTAATATAAGATCACATGTCAGATAATTCTCTTCATGTGTTTAGTACAATAATTTGTACTTTCAACTCCCTAACAGTACAAACCTTACATTATTCTTATATGTTGTAATCTAAAAATCTAGTGTGATGTAATTAGAATTTAAAGATTTTAATCTGTTAAAAGTATTGAAATTTAGAATAGATTTTTTATAAAAATTAATTACAGAAATTAATGTAATAACATTTTAAAATTGGTAATTTTCAATTTAAAAATTGACATTTTGTCTTGTTGAATTAGTGTTTTAAATAGATTATTATTTCATTATATTACCTTCTTTTTTTTATGTTATTCTTCAAAATCGATAATATTTTAATAATTTATTGTTTACTTTAAATAAAAGTATCCTTTTTTATTTAAATAAGCTACTTAATCAAAAATATTATAAAAACATTCAAGATATATAAAATATAAGAACCAAAAATATTAAGAAAGAAATGTCAAAATGAGACGTACACATCCTCATTTTTGTAAGTTAAAATATAATTAAAAGAAGGTAAGTGTCTTCTACAAATTACAAAACTTGTTTGCTTTTCATTTATACATATCTCAAAATTATACCTTATAAAATAAGTTTGATAGTGATGTTATATCTTGAAGAATAAGTAATTTATTGACAATAAATTTAAAACTAACATGCATCAAAACGTTAGTTCTTACAAATTAAAAAATATACTTAATTTTTTTTCATATAGAAAATATAATAATTTCATTAATAATATCTTAAAAATATTAATAGAAAGCAACAAATCAAATTTTTAAGAAATAATTTTATTGTAAATTGCATCGTAGTCTTATCTAACTTGATTGATTAATCTATACATGGTGATGATCTCAAATTTACACTAAAGAATATTTAAAAATTATTAAAAATTATTAAAATGTACAAATTTATATTCCAAATATTTGATCCGCATGAAAAATGAATATTGTAGTTGATTATTTAGAATTTTGTTGATAAATAATTAAAATATCAATGATTATTTGAATCCGAATTAGACTTAAGCTCTTCCGAATGATTTCTATTTACATGAAATTCATAAACTATGTGTTTGATCATTTATTAGTTTATTCATTAAAAAATCTATTATGATTTAATAAAGAATAAAAATCAGTGCCAATCATGGTTTGACAAGACAAACAGCATAAAATAAAATAAAGATAGAATTTTAATAATTCATAAGCTAGAAAGGGTGCAACAATATGAGAAAGCTTGGTGTGACATTGTAGTAGCAATTAAGGAAATGAAGATAACATAAGAAAGAAGAAAGAAAGAAAGAGTGGTTGGTTGACTAGTTGTTTGTTAAGTTTTGCTTTGAAGTGTTCAAACCCTAACCACCAGTTGGTAGACCTGTAATTTTAATACTCTTAACACATTAACCATTTTTTTCTTTTCTGTTAGGATCAATGGAAGAGCATAAGAAAGTGTCTTTGTTCATAAATAATATTGGTAGAATTTGAATATCAAAGTTGGTGAAAGTGACAAAATCACGCTTCACACGTGTTAGTGTATGCTTCATGTATTCTAAATACTACGTTAGTTTTTTGTTTTTATATAATCTAATCACACAACACCAACTGTTGTGTTTATGTTTATGTTTTAATCATGTACACGTTATCTATTTTAATGTTAGTTTATATTATTGTTTGAATATTTAAACAAAATGTTTGTAATGTTTGAATTTTATTTTGTTTTTATAAAAAGGGTTGATTGATTGTTGTCGTTGTTATCACGTTAATGTATATAGATAATATTGGCTTTAGATTCTTGACCGATGTTATATAGTGAAGGATTGTTGTGAAAGGAATTTTAATGTTTGTTTCGTTTTGCGATATAAAAAATTATTTTGTTTGCAATTGAATTGAATATTTTTGTTAATTTATGTTTTGGATATATTTTATATCACAATTGTATTTTGTGTTTATATTATTGGTTGATGAGATCATTATTTGGGGTGAAACTAACCACAAGTGAAATCGATATTAGAATGCATCTTCGTCTAAATTGTTAACAATATATATTTATAACTCTTCTCATTTATATATTGGTCAACTTTTATTTTTTAAATAATATAAAATTTCTTACGGTTAGAATTATTGGTCACATAAGATAATGGACATAAAGAAGGATAGATGAAATTACACTAAAGATAAAGGTTTTCTTTAATAAAGGTGGTATATTTCTTTATTTTGAATTTACAGTGTTGGTTAAACAACCAACCTAACTAACAAACCACCTATATTGATTAGTTAGTTTGAGATACAACTTAATTTTAAATTCTCTATCTGAACTATATACCCAAACATCTGTATATTATGTTTTAAACGCTTCTTCAGCACTAAAGTAGTTTAGTCGATTATTAATGAGCTTCATGTGTTTATTCGGATCTCCTTTTCCATCATATTCACCTAGTTTTGGAGGCTTACTCACGGGCATTGCAATTTTGATGTCCAAAATTTGAGTGCATAAAGGATATTTTAGATGACTATAAAATGGTCAGTCTTGTGCTTAGTCTAAAGGATGGGTGTGGATGCCCCAATCTCCCTTGGAACTTTGAGAAGAATTTGATGTTTCTTGCTCCGATGTTGATTTCTTGACATTCGAGCTTCATCTTCTGTTTTCTAGGTCAACTCCAGGACGATAATATGAGTCATTCTTGATATAGATTCCTGGATTGTGTTACCACATAGAGGAGAATTATAAAGGCTTTCTTCTGAAGGAAAATCGCCTCTTAAAATTGCAGCGGAAATTCGATTTTCCTTTAGGATCCTTACGAATGGACATGGTCAGTGATAGAGGATTTTTACCTCTTGTGGTGATTCGGATTGACGTGATCACGAACGTTGATGAAGAACAACGCTCTACTCATCCACACGACTTGCTCCGATCACGGCTAGCTCACGAACGGAAACTTTGGTGAGAGAGTGAACGGAATCTCGGGGATTCGGACCGAATTTTCATCAAGTGTTAAGCTTCATCACAAGGGTCCTATTTATAAGACCACAAGTGTGGGCTACAAGCTTAAAAGCCCAACAAAGGTCAAACTAAAAGCCAATAAAGCACGAAAATCATACATTTATGATGTATCGTGTATCACTTAAGCATGTGGTACCTTACCATATTCCGTATTCCACTCGTATTCCATTTAAGTACACCGTACCTACGATGTTCCTTATTTTCACTATCTCTCATTAATCGTCCTATGTGTGTGACCTGTAGGTTTCATGACGTTGGCAATTATATTAAATCATATTTAACATAATAAAAAGTGAGCGGTATCTAGCAACACATCATCTACCCAAGTCACGAAAATGTCATGTGATCCGACAAATCCTTTCCGTGATAATACTTGTGTGTATAATTACCCTTTGCCCTTATGTCTATATTGAACACAAGGCATATACCGTGTCATCCTTGTCCAGTTCAATATTGGGCCTCGACATTTATCCGTTATGGGATGGGCAAATTCCATCTAGGTCACTCATGTCCCTCAAGATGCTTTGTGAAGTACCCATCAACTGCCTTTATGATCATCCGCCACGGACAACGTTTGATCGCAATAAAGCACTTGACTCTACATCTAGGGTCCATAGTGGTTTCGGTCGAAGGGTGGTATGCACCACTTATCACCATGAGAATAACTTATGACACTTTGCATAACATTCTATGTAGTACTCATGGCGGGTCAATCCAAGATAAATATTACTCCTAATATTTATACCTATGTCAAGACTTGATAACTCCTTATCCATGATCCACGAGATGCGATCATCAGTCTATCTTCATAATAATCTTAATGCTTTAATGTTATCCCACTTCACAATAAAGCTCGATTATGGATACTTTAAGAATAGTGTCCTTATGTTTAATAGATCTCATGATTAAGTCACACTTAACATTGTATTAAACAAACTAACTATTCTAGGGACTTTATTATTTCAAAAAAGAAAACATAATAAAGAAAAGCCTTTTATTATTTAATAAATAATTCGATACAAGTACCAAAAGGTATTGGCCTCTAGGGCTTACACCAACATCTTCAAGGAGTAGCAACCTTTCTTAAAAACCATGTGAGTTATGTTGTCGAACAATATGTTACATGATGTTCAACATCTCGTTAACACCTTACAATCCAAGGTTATCTCACAACAATTGAAAACCAAGAAATACTTACATTTATGCAACTAGAGGTGGAATTTGATGTCCAATCAGAGACAATTGGATAGATCTAGCTATTTGTGGAGTTTGGACCAAATCAAGATACAAAGGAATATTTGTTTTTAGATTTGCAATGTTTTATTGAGGAGGTGGAGGAATTGATGGTTGATTGGTTTCTTCTAGAGCATCAACAACAATAACTTCATGCGCAATAGCATATTAAGTAGCTTTCAATCCAACCATCACTTATACCCATTAGATTTGTAGACTTGGAAAATTAAGGAATCAAAGTTAAAATGAGGCTTGATTAGATTGAATGTGGCATATCTTTGAGTGTGATATAAAATGATCTTAATTTGATGATCTGCAAAGATTCTGAACTGGAGAATCAGAGAGCAATCTTGAAATTATGAAAAATGCAAGAACTAGAAGTTGATTCCCATATAAGGTGTCACAGTTTCATTTTGGAACCATAAATGGAGAGAGAATCGGAAGTGATGGTGGATCTGATCTTCTAGTTTGGTGGAAAGGGGGCCTTCAAGGTTAGTGTTACAACGCTTAAGTCAGTATGTGAGGAAGAAGAGTGAGTTAAAAATGTGTTTGAACTTATTCCATAAATTGGCGCATTCTCTCTCTCTCTCTCTAGTAAAAAGGGAATAACCAAACTGCTATTTGTTATGAGTGAACTGGTGAGAGTTGTTGGATGTACTTGCAATTGAGATCTCTATTAGCATCATAAGGAAAATGTATGTGTGCTAATAAAATTCTAGAAAGATTACTATTCTATCAATCTGGTTGGTCGAGGTCGATATGGTCGACCCAAAATAATAATGTTGAAGTATTCCTTAAAACTTTAAGGTGTAAAAATAAAGAAAACATTATTTTGAGATTACAAGAACCGATTATCATAAAATTATACGTAGGCGATTTGGAAAAGGTGCCCAGAAGCAGATGGCAGGTGCCTAAAATCTGAAATCAACGGAGGCACTTCAGAGCTTCGACGATGGCACTAGTTTATAGTCATCCTATTTGATTTTATGAGTTCGTGTGTTTTGGGGTTCTTCGTTTTCATTATTGGATTCATTCGTTAATGAGTGATTTTTGGGCTTATTATGGATTTGTTGGTTTTCAACAATTATAAACATGTATATATTGCATTCTTTCTTTACAAACTTTAGAACTTTATAGCTGAAGATGGAGGGAATGTGTGAATCCTAGTAAGGAAGAACTTATAGAAGCAAACATATAGGGAGAACTTATGGGGTATCTAAAGAGATTGAAAAATACTTGGGTATAAAATAGGGCATGTTCTTTAGAACTTGGGTGATTATTTTTTTGTATCTCATTTGCAATCTTTTGTAACACTTCTTGAAGTATAGTGGATCTTGGAGCTTATCTCTCCCATAAAATAAATCATTCGATCAAACTAGGTAAAAATTTGTTATGTTTATTGTATTTTATCTTCTTTTTCCAAATTAAGTTGTTGTCTTATTGCATGGAAAGTTATTTTAGCTGAATGCCATTTATTTTGGTTGCCATTGTCTTTTGTCCCCAAACATCAAATTTATTTGTGTGATTGGGCATTTAATTTTTACAACAAGTGGTGTCCACCACTGGGGAAGGGATTTTGTTTATAATTGAGCACCATGGATTCTAAATGAAAGATCGAGAGCTTTTCCAAAGACAATAATTGAGCACCATGGGTTCTAAATGGTAGATCGAAAGGTTTTCCATCAATAGTTACATCATAGTTAGGAATAACATCATGGTTTGTTTTAGGATCACTTTTTATAAGAAATATAGGTACAAAGACTTCATCATTGTGAGAAATAGTTTCTTCATCAAAGACAACATTCATTATGCTTTCTTCCCCAACTCTACATCCTCAATGAATCTAGCATTTCCCATTTAAAAAATGTTATAGTGATGGGATTATAAAATGTGTACCCATAAGAGTGTTTGGCGTATCTAATAAAACAATAGCTAATTGTCTTTTCCAAGTGCAAGTGCCTGATATTGGGTCACTTTCAGAATCACTTGGTGGATGTCTCCACATGCAACCATGCACAAAGATACTTATATGAGTAATAACACAAGAATCTACCTACCAAGTATCCTAAGTTACAAAGGCTAAATTAATTTCAAAAAAACAAAAGTGAGAAAACTACCCTTCTTTTCACGCCATATAGAATACTTTGAACATTCCTTCTTCATATGTCCAACCTTCTTACAATAGAAGCAAGTGAACTCCTTAGTTTTTTCCTTTGCCTTTCTATTTTGAGAAAAATCCTCGCAGCCTTAGCATTTTTAGTAAATAATTGCTTCATAGTTTCGAGTAATCTCTTGGCGCTTTCGCTTTTAATAATATCGCCCCTAATCATTTCAAGCATGGAACTTTTGACTATCATGAGGTGCATCCAGTTATATAGGTCCCATGTTTCTATTTTAGTTTCATTTAGATTCTCAACAGTGACAATGATACGTTCTTCCCCCAAGAACGATCTCCACATATTATTTCCAGGACTTGAAATTTCTCCCACTCAACATAGGGATAAAATTAATCTAAGCAGCAAAATTTCTAGCAGTAGCAGCGACAACTGGATTGATTGAAGAGAACAACAAACATACAACCTTAGTAGGCATGTCAAATAATGATATAGACCAGGATAAGATACCAAAAAACACCATTAATTCATAATCTTTGATTGTAAGAATTAACTGTAAGCGGTACTCTCACACAATAATCAAATATTATTATTCAATAGTATAACCGATGAAGGTAATGGGGTTAATGGTTTATTGGTCGAATTGCATGATTAAACTAGGTTAATTCGGATAACTCGGTTGAATAAATTGATCTTTATAAAAATTATATATATTAAATCGGTCAAACCGGATGAATCAGTCTCTAGAAAATATCATGACACCTACAAAATTTTAAATTTTAAAAATATCATAGTTTTGCATGTTCATTCTTTAAATACAAGTTTAAAATATAATCATCACTTGCAACAAAATAACACAATACAAATTTAAATAAATCTCAAAACAGGTCTAATTGTAAATAAGGAAAAATTGTTCAAAATAAGTTTTGAATTATATTTTAATTTTACTTTTCTAAAAAAATAGGAAAATGTGTTGCGTTATTCATGAAAAAATGCATTTGCATCGTCGGTTCAATGATTTTTACCACTTTTGGACGGTTCCTATGATTTAATAACATATTCGATCTAGAAAATCATATCAGACCAATGATCCTTCCGATTTTCGGTTCGACCGGTCCGACATTTCAATTTTTTCCGACTTTTAAAACTATGATTAAAAACATATTCATTCAAAAAATAATTGTATGACGACAACGCAAAATTCATGAATAACAGAAAGTAAAATCAATTTCTCTCTTCAAAGGATTATTCTATAGCATTATATTTGCATAAAGAGTTGATCACAAAATAATATTTATGACCATTTTAATCCTTACATTGATACCAATTGTTAGAATTAAATGACTTAACGATCAATTAAATATAAATTCTCACAAAGTATAACATATAATTTATACGTATGCGGGAGAAGGTTAAGAGATCAACAAAGAATTTATGATGACTTATATGATTCTTCTTCAACTGATACTCTTAATGCCTTGAATACTTTTTAGATGAGAAGCAAAATTATTTACTTTATACGATATATTGGGGACCATAACCTATTTATAGAGTGATGACCAATTAAGGTTCTCATTATTTCAAATTGGGTCATCTTGACACCCACTCATATTTGAGCTCATATCCAATTAATTAATTAATTAAACAATTTCTAAATTAAATTTAACAATCCTTTTAACTTTATTATTTTTGGCCCATCTCACAAAATAATTTTGGAAAAACATAAAGGGAGTTTATTAATACACCTTTATATGGGTGGAATTTTTTTTTGAAAACTCCAAAATACCATTCAGAGATGCATATTCGAACGAACTCTTAAATCAATTTTAAAGGTGTTTCGGAGATGAATATCCAAAACTTCCCTGTTTATACGTTATTATATTGAGGATCTCTGAAACACTGGGCACAATGCTTTTACAACATAGTTTTTTAATAAAACATCAATGTTGTACCTAATAAATGTTAAACATTTGATATGTAATTCATTTAAATAATATCGAAATACCGAAGATCAAAAATGCTATGAACAAAAATTATTCATAAATACCGGAAATTAAACATAAATTATTTAGAAAGTACGAAATATAAAATAAATACATCGATAAATTAAAGAAATGTATAGTCTAGTGTGTATGCCTAATCCTAACCCCTGACCCCTCCTCTGCCTCCTTTAACCCGTTGCAAGAGATACCTCTCTAACCATCCTCTCTACGACGGTCACCACCTCAAGACCGCCCCTCTTATTGATCCCTAAGTCTAAAGCCTTTTGCCTAATCAATTGTGTCTAATAACAGATCGGCAATACATCAGTGGCTGGTCATCCTGGCCTAAGTGGACTTCCAAGAGTATCTGGTGTCATAATATGGTGTGACATTGTGTAGAATCATGTAATGTATCCCTCTACATAACGTCAATTGTTAGATGTCTGCATCATTTGAACCTCCTCTTACACCATATGATTATTCTAATCCTGGAGGATGCCATCGAGCTCCTGGTGGACAGTAGTGTCGGGCGCAGTCTGAAAGGGACATCTCAGTATGGTCTGCGCATAGCTAAACTCTCGAATGCATCACACTGAAAGATACCTAACCATAATATTGGTCCCACACGCAAGCTACCCTGAGTATAATGAGATCGATTTGAATGGGAAAATCTCTATGTGATCTTCAAAAGGAGTCCAGATGATGTCACCATGAGCAGTCTGATCAAGATACACTCAGAATGACATGATTCTCTATGTGGACGTTATACCTGGCAGCCCTCGGCATGTCCTCAGTATAATTCGGCTCATAATTGAAACCCCGAATACGGTGGAAGTGAGAGGTACCGTGAGCAGTGTGTAAGAGCCTGTCAATTGACACGTCCTCTATTTAGAAGCTTAATTCAGCTTTTGGTATAAGTATACCAAATATCCAGCCCCTAGTTTCACTCTCCAGCTCTATCCAAATCCATGAAGTACTCGATATATCTCACATCCACGTAGGTTTAACTTTTGTCCACAAAAATGGACGTGTCAACCAAGAAAAGAAAGTAACACGCAAAGCACACTGTAACACGGTGGGAGAACTGACTTGTTTGTTTTGCGTTTTATCACAAATGTCGCGGATAGCAAGAGTCGCCACCGACTTTTCTTTTATTCAATAAAGGGAAGGTGAAAAGAACAAGAAAGGACCTTCGTTAGATTCTGAGTACGGGAGGTAATTATGAAAAGGGAAGGTATTAGCACCCTTTCCATCCGTAGTTATCTACGGGCTCTTAATTGCTTAGCTCACTTTTGAAAACTTGCTTTCTGTGTTTGTGTGGTTTGAAAAGTATTTTTGGAAAATATTTCGCTTTGACTTCGTAATGATTCTCGTTGGAATGTATACAAAGTGTTTGAAAATATTTGTTTAACTTTGTAATGATTCTCGCTGGAATGTATACAAAGTGTTTGTTTGAAAAACGTTTTTGAAAATAGTGTGAGGTGTGAAAAGTATTTTGATTGGAGCAAGCAATAAAGTCTTATTTACCTACTTATAATGGTCGTTTCTTGTTATTTTCCTTCTCCTTTAGGATAGCGTTATCTGTACCATTAGTTGGTAGGTAACTTATTTGTTGGATGTGAAGGGACAATTGTGGGGTCATCGTATGGTCATTGAAGACAACATGTAAGGATACCTTAGCAAATTCGTAGGGACGATCATCACTTTTCGTAGGCAACAACCGAAGGACGAGATCATATATTCGTAGGCAACATCGAGGGTCATCGAGGGACTATGATCTTTGTGATGATTTTTGAATCGAGGGACTTTTGCTAATGGTACGCCTACGTTTGAGGGACATGACCATTGTATTCGAAAGGCAACAAGAGAGGATACCCTAAGGGGGTGCAAGTGTGAAATAGTGATTCAATTCAGATATTTTATCTTTGAATTAGAGTGATCTAATAGTTGATTTTAGATTTTGTCATGCAAACCCTAGTTACTATCAGTTAAATATATACAGTTTATGAGAGAGTGCAGAAAGTAAAAGTCCTACGCTATTACATGGCTTTGGGGAAGATACATAATATAGGTGCGAAAAGTAAAGGCAGAAAATAAATCTACGCTATTACAAAAAACTTTGCGACCTATACATCAATTTCTAAAATTTAAAGTGCGGAATAGTAAATAAATAATAGAAAAAAAATGTTAGTAAAATGTTTTAATGTTAGTAGAAAATATTTTAGGCTTAGTGAACCTAATTACTACAAAGAAAAAATATATTTTGGATTTTTGGATTGATTTTAATTAGGAAAATAAATTAAAAATTAATTGTAATGGTTAATTAACAATTAATTAAATAAAAGAAAAAAAAGAAAAAAATTTAATGATAAAAAATTATAATTTTTCTAACCTAATTGTAAAAAAGAAATATTTTTTTGGGTTTTTCTTGTATTTTAAAAAATGTTTTACAAGAAATTAAATTAAAAAGAAAATTGAAAACATGAAGAAGAAAAAAAAGGAAAAAGGGTTAGTTTTGCATACATATAGAGACAAATTTCTTTTTCGATTTATTGTCATGTATTAATGTGTATTTTTTTCTTCCAGTATGAATGTGTATTAAACTTTTCTCTTCTTAAATTTCGTGCAAATATTCAATTATGTACTGACATTATTTTTCTAACAATTTACAAATATTTCTCTTGAAAAAAAAAACGAAATAACACGAGCTTGCAGTAGTATGACACAGTCACGAATTGTAGAAAATCATAATTATATATCATGTTCCTTGCAAAATGGACGAAGAAGCTTGTGATGATCAAGATATGGAAGAAGAAGATGATCAAGAAGACGAATATTATGATGCATGAGTATAATTAATAGTAGTTGTGTTTTACGGGATTACTCTCAGAACTTTTGTTTTTAATATGGGATGACTCTCTATAGTTTGACGACTTATTAATCGGTAGCGCACTTGATGTAGACTTACATGTTTTTAAATGAATATTTTGATGTTGTAGCATAATGTTTGCTTGTATAGTTAGATTTAAATTTGTTTTAATCAATAACTATAAAAATTATTATTCATGTTGAAAGACATTTTATATTGATCTAAAGTAAGCTTTTTATGCCATGGCTTGTAGAACATAATTGTCACAATCATGTGACACAAAAAGAAAGCGTGACAAGCTTAAATGCAGTAAAACCATGTATAAAATTAGTGGCGGTTATAATTAGTGGTCATACCTAGACAATTAAACTGTGTGCTACATTAAATATGAACCGTGGCTAGATTCAGCCACTGTTAATAACTGAGGCGCAAGATAAATCGCGCCCGTATCCTAGATGCCTAAACCATGGCCTCTTCATGCCATGGATGTAAATAAAACGTGGCACAAACACGAAAACTGCGGCTCATACTTTAGGCCACGACCGCATATCCCACAGTTACATATTTGTGGTCAAACTGTGGCAAAATCATATTGCCACAGTTATTTTATATCTAGCCGCGGTTTTCTGGTCGTGGTTGAAGACCTTTTTTTTGTAGTGGGTAAATTTTGGGATGTAACAAACATCATCAGACTTCTATGCTCGAACATCAACCTCCTCGGGTACCTTCTCAGTATCCCAATATGAGGACACATGAGACAGAAGATTCCTTGGAGCTGAAGTGGATCCTCCTGTCACTTTCTCCCGTGTTACCCGACATAGTTCTCGATTCCTAGTAGTCTACTCAGCTCTCTTACACTGAGCATAGGCAATCTGGTTTAGTCTATTAAGCCTAAATGTATTGTTTGGGTTCTTAGTCATTATTTTGGAAAAAGTAACAATTACTCAAGGAAGGAATAAGTTTGAAAAACAACATAGGTTTAATTTCAGATGTGGATATCTGAAACCACTCAAAGGAGTTTTCAGATACGCGTATCCAAAATAACCTGTGACATCCATTTACGAACCAACTGAAGCTTCTTACCCTAAATCACCCAAAAATTCCCTTTCACACCTAACAACCATATTTCACAAGTTATATTTCAACCAACTTAATTTACAAGATTCTAAATAACATATTTCACAATTGTAAAGTAGAACAATGGATTAAGAAAAACTTATTCAAATCCGAAGCTTTGACATTTTGTTGAAATGTGTTTTGCTTCTTGATAATGTACTTTGTGTTGAGAGGTTCACTAGGGTGCACTGATACATAGTGCAGGACTAGGTACCTTTGTGAGAGACACGCCACTTGTCCACCTAAAACCTTAAGGTGATAGGTGAGTGGGCTCTCCCACTTATAAATGTTGAAGTCACCACATTCATATTCAATGTGAGAGTATTTCTCCACTTACTCACACTTGCATTATTATTCTAATATTCTCTCTAAAGTGTGAGTCTACAATTATCCCCCTCAAGTCACTCGTATCGTCGTTAGCACACCTTGCAACGAGACACCTCTTCTTAGGCATTTCGATACAAGTAAGTTAGTCTCTTTCTCGAAACTAAAGGCTTTGATACCATTTATTATGAGATTTTTCACTATGAAGCATTAATACACGGTGTGGAACTAGACACCATTGTGAGAGACACGTCATTTGTCCACCTAAAACCTTAAGGTGATATGTGAGTGGATTCTCCCATTTGTAAATATTCAAGTCATCACATTCCTATCTAATGCGAGACTATTTTCCCACTTACTCACACTTGTATTATTATTCTAACACTTTGTTCTTGAAATGAGTTGAAAATGTTGTTCAAAGATTGCAAAAAAAGAAGTTGGAATAGAGAGTTGGAATATAGATGGAAATAGGAAAGACATATTTTGTTTCAAAATTTTGTGTATACTAATATAATTCGGATATCAATGTCTGAAAACCCCTTATACTTAAATTAAAGAATTTATTTAGATATGCATATTCGAAAACCCTATAAAAATTGAATATTTGATTATTTCGGATATGCATATACGAAAATTCCCTTAAAATAAAATATTTGATTTGTTCGAATATTCATATATGAATTCATGACACATTACAAGAATTTTAACAAAGACCATTAAAAAGACATCTATTATCTTACTATTACTAATCAATTGACCAAAAAAACTAAATTGTCCTTTGAAAAAAAAATTCCAAACTAAAAAAGACTTTTTAGTAATTAACAAAATAACATTTAACTTTTTCAACTTTTCACTAACCATGCACAAGTGTTTCATTTTTATTGGTCTAAATAGAAGTACTTTTTCCCCTTCAACTCAACCTTAAACACCTTTTCTCATAACAATATATTCTCACAATTATTTTATAATTAAATAACTCATTTCAAATTTACATACATATATTTAAATTAAATCTATATCATGTTATTATTTATTCACGAATCACTATCAAAACTATTTTTTGAGTCATACCTTTATTTTTAAATATTATTTTTTCTCCATCTCACAATTCTTTTTTTTCTTCCTTTCGTATGATTGTTTAAAAAAATTAAATCTATATGATTATTCTTTATTATAAATCTACTATCTTACTATTACTAATCAATTGATAAAGAGACCAAATTGTCCTTTAAAACAAAACTTTTCCAAACAAAAAAAAGACTTTTCAGTAATTAACAAAATAACACTCAACTTTTTAACTTTTCACTAACCATGCACCAAATATTTTATTTTTATTGATCTAAATAAAATTACATTTTTCTCTTCCACCCAACTTTAAACATCATCTCTTATAACATTCTATTCCCACAATTATTTTATAATTAAATAACTCATTTCAAATTGACATACATATATTTAAATTAAATTTATATCATGTTATTATTTATTCACGGGTCACTATTAACACTATTTTTTTTAATCATGTCTTTATTTTTAAATATTATTTTTTCTCTCCATCTCACAATTCTTTTTTTTCTTCCTTTTGTATGATTATTTTAAAAAATTAAGTCTATATGGTTATTGTTTATTTTATAAATAAGTAAATTTATCAAATTTTATATTTATATCTATAACTTTACATTTGTAACAATTTTTTTTTATAATTACTTAATATTTTATATTTATGTATTTTCTTATATATAATTATGTAATACATTTAAATTTCTATAATTATTATTTATTTTAAATTTAATTATATTATATTTGTTATGTCTAAATATATTTAATTATATTTATATTTTTTTATATGATTAAATTAATAATAATTTACATTTTAATTATACAAATATTTATAGTTTCTTTTATTTATATTATTTATAAAATACTACATTAAAAAGAAATAATATATAAAGAAACTTTCAAACATAAATGTCTAATTAACCGAGCCCCTTGTATCATTCCAAAAGCCAATCATATTTTTCAACATTGATAATGAATTACTAACACATTTTAACTAATTTGTAACAAACTAATTAATTTCGTAAAAAAAAAAAACTAATTAATAATATCTATAACCAAATGATATTCACTCTAAATGAGTATATTTAGAACAATAACTTAGAATAATTTTAAATACATTCATCTTAAATAATTTTTTATTAACTTCTTAATAAAAATATATTTTAAAGTAACATATTGTGCAATTCCTTCCTGTGCTAAACCTACAAATATACCATTCGGTTTTCCAAGAATATTCCTTTCTCATTTTGTGTTATTCCATTACCATGCATCCTTGCCCACCCATTTCTTTTCTTTCCTTTTTCTGTCCAGGCATTTCCATGCTCTATTGACTTTAATGGATGTAGGTTCCCATCCACTATGTTTTTGAAGAGTCCCACACCTTTTTCAAAACTAAGATTTTTATTTTTATAAAAAAAAAACTTAGTATCAAGTTCTTTCTAAAACTTTTATAATTCAAGCTAAATAGATTTAATAAATTAATTATAACATTAATACATTGTAGTTTGACTTTTTTTTGTAATTTTAATTAACACTCTCTAAATAATATTTTTGTAATATTTGAAAAACTACCATACAATTAACATATAAACAAAGGTTGTGTTTAAAAATATGTTGTTGTTTATAGTGAATATATTTTTTATAATCTCATATATAAATAATAAAAAATCTAGGCTAATTGAAATTTTGACTAATTGCAATAAATTTTAATTAATTTATTTATTAGACAATAATATATTTGTCAAAGTGTTGTGTCATTTATTAAAACGTGTTTCATGACAATCAGGGTCGGTTTTGGGCTCGGTCAACATGGTCCAGGCCTCCAAATAATAGGGGATTCAAATTGTTTTATTTTATAAAGTATAAATTCAAAAGAAAATTTTACCACGTACCCCTACATTTATTCCCATACCCCTACAATTTTGACATCTGGACGAAATTGCCCTTGTATAAATACTAATTACCTATTTTTTTTTCACTTTTACCATTTTAACTTCTGAAAAACGAGAGAGAAAGATAATTTTTTGACAAACCGAACCCAGAATCTTTATTTTTCACTCCGGAAGACTCAAGAGTAAGTTATCCAGTTTGTATTTTTGGAAATTTTAACACTCCGGATAACATGGTTAGTGGGTTATCCGGTTTGTGTTTTTGGAAAGTTTAACACTCCGGATAACATGGTTAGTGGGTTATCCGGTTTGTGTTTTACACTCCGGAATTCACCTCTCAGGGTTATCCGGGTTGTTGCGCGTATTTTGTAAAATTTTCTGATTTTTTGACTTTTTTTCCAGTGGTTCGCAGACGAGGAGCGGGTGACAATAACGCACGTAGAAGAATAGAGGAGCGACGATGTGTCCGTGAAGCGTAATATGCAGGGACATCAGCGCAGGGATCGGTGCATCCACCTTTTCCGTGAGGACCCACCGATACTTCTTTCTTATCGATATGATGGTCACGTTGCTCGTCATCTTTGGTTTGGCGAGGTGTTAATATTTATCATTTTATTTTGAATAATTGTTATTTGTTAAAATTTATATATTTTATAACATGTTTGGTATAAATAATTTTCGGAGAGGCATCCTAAAAGGAGTTAAAGGTCTTTGCATGGCGCAAATTGATCGGTTGGGTTCCACATATGCTTCCTCCTATTATAGAAAGTGGTTGAGGAATTCGTCTATCATCTCTTCAAAGAACCGTTTGTCGAGGATTGACCAACATCGGTATCGGCATTTGTAGAGCGATGGCATCCTCGAAACATCGTCATTTCACATGCCATTTGGTGAAATGACCATTACTTTGGACGATGTTTCATGTCTTCTTCACGTGCCTATTAGGGGTGAGTTGGTGCGTAAGGGTTTACCGATAATGACGCTATTAGATTAGCGATCGATCTTATGGGAGTTTCATTGGAGGAGATTCGAGGAGGTCCAATTTTGTAGAGGTCCTTATTACGTTGGATTGGTTAAAGATTATTTTGAGCGCGGCGGCTAATGTGTTTGATTGCTGCGAGCATACATGATGTTTATTGGGTTGCACCATTCGATCGATAAGACCTTTACTCGGTAGAGGCAAAATATCTATCACTATTTAGGGATTTAGATGGATGTGGTAGATATTGTTGGGGAGCGACATCGGTTAATCTTTACCGCTATTTAGGTGATGCTTCCTTCTATTCTCGCAAAGTTTGGTGGATATGCCTCTATTATATAAAATATATATATATATATATATAATTATTTTTATCTTTAATTATTTATGAATTTTATTTATGTGTAACAAAGGTCGATCCACAGTATTTTCCTCTATTGGGAAAAGAGGTCTATCCGTATTTGGTGTAGGTAGTCCACTTCGAGGGCGATGAAGTGGTGTTATAGGCAATCGACTACAAAGGTCGAGCAACATAGGGAGCAGTTAGATGCATTGACACCGGATGATGTCATTTGGCGTCCTTTTGAGGATCACCGACACATATGTCCATTTGATGATATATGTCTATACAAGGGTGGTCTTAAATGGTATGGTACAGTAATGCTATATCTACCCGACAGATGTTTGCATCAGTTTGGATACAAACAATACATACCCCACCATCCTCCTGCTGTTGAGTCTCTTGATGTGGACATAGACTGGTTAAGCTATGTTCAGGGGGTTTTGGATGTTATTCGGGATGCAGTTTTTGCTGTTCGACCCTATGATGTAGTTGATGAGTATATGGGTTGGTATTATATGGTGTCACATCCTCGATTGGTAGCACCGCCAGAAAATGAGGTGAGAGAGATCCCAATGCCTGTGTATGCTGAGGGACCAAAAGACGAGAGGTTAGCCTATATATCAGGTGAGCTTCATCGCTACTTGCAGCGTCACGGTGCAAATGAGGAGGACGATGAGTTCATTGAGATCTTTCGATCCTTACGTGTAGCTCAGGGCGGACCACTACCTCAGGGAGGACCGATACCTTACCCATCTCCATGATTTGCCTGTTTATTATTTTTAGACTTATTTTGTATTTTGTGACATGTATTATCCTACGATTTATGTATTTCTGTTAGACTTATCTATATTGCTTTGTGCACTCTTTTATATTTCTACTTTCCACAATCCTAAATATGTCAACTTAATCCAAAATCTAGCATGAAAGTCATATGTCAAATGAATATAAAACAAAACAAAGACATCTGAATCCACTGAATCCAAAATCTAACGTGAAATAAAAATGTCAAATGAATACAAAACAAAACTAAACATAACAATTATAGTTTAATAATATGTGGCCCTACTACAGGTGTAAGATGCTGCCAATGTTGTAGTCGTCCGCCAAATCCTATCATCCAATAAGTCGCCTCTTTTGTGCGAAATTGTTTCCAAGCCAATGTGACGGGTGGTAACGGAAATCCTTCGTTCATGTTTACCTGGTTATAAGTAACTGAACAAATAGTATATGCGTAATAAAACAAATAAGTAAAATAAGTATATATGTAACTTAAAAAATAAGTATAAGCGTAACTTAAAAAATAATTACCTGTACCCAATGATTTCCATCTACAAATCCAATGTAGTAAATGGACACATTAGGTGAATGTGAAGTCGTCATCGGAAAGAATGTTAAAGAAGGAAAACCCAAAGAGACAACAATGACATTATACCGATTAGCTATTACATAAGTCATTTCAGGTAATGTCATCCATTTCTCTAGTGGTTGAGGACCTAACTTTGATATCATCAACGAATCTCTCACTATCGAAAAACGAGGTCCAAATAACTTTTCATACAACTCTCTTCTAGGACCTTTAAGTTCATTATCCAAATCATGACGAACAATTGACCATCCATTTGATCCATAACCATGAAACAATGCAAAGACTCTAAACCCACAATTTCCATCCTTCATCACATCAACAATGTCATCAATAAATGGTCTGATATGTGCTGGAAATTGTGTAATGTATTTACTACATGGTTTTTTCTCAGAGGTTTGGGATAACTGTGAACATACCCTCTTTGAAGACTTTTGGGAGTTCGAGTGCGCTCGATCAACATACCCGTGATAAGAAGGATCACGATAAACATCATATCCCGCAGGTCTCTTCTCATTCTTCTTCACTCCTCCCTTGGTTTTTATTTTTTCAGGCGGTGGCAACATTTTTGATGTAGTGGGATAAGCAATTTCACACACCCTATTCTTTAATGCTCTTTTCCCGACAACATCCGGCTCTGTATTTTTCCAAATTTCCTCAATTGCATGGGTCATGTCCAACTCTGATCCATCATCTGCATCCACCTCTTGTTTACCTTCCATACTTAGCTTTCTCCAATGAATGTGAATAACCTCTATTGGTATTGGATCACCACTCAGTGTATATCTCCCTAACTCACAAGCACAGGGTAACCCATACACTTTTCTATGAGTACACCCGCACTTTTGGGTGTCTGTACCAACAATATCAACCCTCACCCACTCTTCAGCAATATGCCTCAAAGCAGCTCTAGATACAGATCCACGCAAATTTCCATAAAATGGGCTAGTGTGTGCATGTTCAACTTCATAAAAAACTCTTCTGAAATGAAGCTCTAATGTTTCCCAAATGTATCTTAAGATTGCCATTCATAGCCTCCCAGCATTTGCACATATCACCTAAACTATTCTCCAACATTTGCTTCAATTTCCAATGTGCGGATTCAACCCTTTAAATAAAAAAAAACAAGTAAGTCGACAATAAAATTAATATAAAAAAACATTGACTAAAATCAAGATATATTAACATATGCATACCTATTGGTCGTGGTGTTTCCCAAATGCAACACTTGATTAGTCCATGCTTCGACGAATCTATGTCTATGCGGAGACAACCATGTATCTTTCACATAATCAATAAATATTGTAAAGTCAACTCATGCATGCTCAAGTTGTTGCAACCGTTGTTGATACTCCACCTCATCACTAGCCCTTACAAGTTCATACCACATTTTCTTTATCGACTCCCGCATGTCATCCACAACATATTCCTTACACTTCGCTTTCACATTGCTGTTGATGTGAAATCGACAAAGCAAATTGGTTGTTTTGGGAAATACTATTTCAATTGCTTTCATCAAGGCAAGATCTCTACCAGTCAACACCACTTGTGGCCAAAAACCGTCCTTAGTAAATAACTGTTTCAACTTATCCAAAACCCAAAAAATTTCACCGCTCTCGATTCCATATATGCAAATGCAACAAAGAATGTCAACTCTGGATGTCACACCAACTATTTCAAACAGAGGTTGTCTATACTTATTTGTCTTGTATGTGCTATCCATAATCAACACAACAGGAAACATATTCAACAACTTCACCGATTTTGGATGAGCCCAGAAAATATCCCTCACAACTTCTGAATCATCTTTTTCCGCTCCATACATAATCGATTCCTCTACCACTTAAACAAATGTTGCATTTTTGTTCTAGGCCCCTTATATCTTTCTCGTATTTTACTCTTGTGTTGTATATTTGCGTGATCCGAGTGACATTTTCGGATCTCGCTCATTCAATGACAAAAGTATGTGTCTTGGTGGAACATGACGTTTGTCAAATCAACAATATGTTGTTGTTGTTCGCATTAAGTCGACTTACAAACGGATGCCCCGCAAATGTATCGTAACCCATGATTGTGAACTCCACATTTTACATCAATCTTCCATCCGAACCATCTTTTGACGGTGTGGATCTAATTTTGAACGGACAACCACATTTCTTACTAGCACTCTGTGTTTCACTTTCTCCTTCTTTGTATTTTCCACCTTTATCACAACCAAATATTACTTTATCACTTCTTCCTCTCTTGCCTGTTTTGGTATCTGAACGTGTTATTATAACGGTCACTTTATTCCTGATACCAATCTCCTTAACCCATCTTATTATCTCTTCTCTTGTGGCAAAACGTTCTGCAGATGTAAACAGATCAGTGGTATCTACGCATGTCTGATTTTTATTGCATATCTGAGGAATAACACCTGTTAAAAAAATTTTAAAAAAAATTTTTAAAAAAATTAAAAAAAAAACGAACCGGATAACTGCACGACATGTTATCCGGTTGACAATATTATACAAACCGGAATACAAAGATCAAGGTTATCCGGTTTGTTAATATTGTTAACCGGATAACTTATGACTGGGTTTTCCAGGGAAAAATGCCTTTCGGATGTAGATATCCCATGTTATCCGGTTCCTGAAAAAATACATACCGGATGTAGCCATTTTGGGTTATCCGGTTTGTTAAATTTCTGTTCCCTTTGACTTTTTCGTACGCTCCGAGAAAAAAGTAAAAAATAATAAAAAATCCATATAAAAATAAAAAAAGTAAAAAAGATAAAATTGGAATATTAAAAAATTTATAGGGGTATCGGAATAAGAGTAGGGGTATAGGGTAAAATTTTCAATTCAAAATAAATATATTAATATATTTTGTTTAACTTAATGTTTAGTGTAAACTTGTTAGTGTAGTAGTAAAAGTTTTTATTCTTTTATGCTTATAAATTTATTATTGGGGTCAATTTTTAAAATTGGCACAAGACCTCCATATTGTCAGAGACGGCCCTAATGACAATACAAGGATTGTATCTTACCCCTCAAAGTTTCCATCTTGTTAGCAATATGATTATAAATATTATCTTCTACATATTGCCGAATAAAATCACATATATGTAGATGTTTGAACTCTTACTCTTCATTGGACACAAAATTCGGCTTTGCGGAATTAGACACCACTAAATAGTAAGTATTTTATTTTTCCTTCCACAAATTAAATGGTAACTAGAACCATTCAAGGACATCATCATTATATTTGTATTTGACTCTATTATTTTAACAAGTAAAATAACCTTTAACCAAGAGCTCCGATGCAACTTTGATGAGAAATAAACGCATAGTAATAGACATATATGCAATAGATTTAAAATTCTCCAAACTTGTTAGAACCTATAGAATCAATCACATATATATCACAGCAAATCAAACAAATAAAGACATAAAATAACACTGATATTTTAACTTGGAAAATCCATCTATACGAGAGCAAAAACCATAAGTCGTTCAGACCAAAGAAATAACTCCACTATAATTAAATAAGAGTACAAGATAGTCTTAAAGTGATACACTAACTAATACTAACAACCACAAATCACAAAGCAAACTAGCTTACAAATAAGAATCAAAAAGAGAAAAAAATACTCAAATCTGCAGCTTCGGTGCGAAGCAGACATCTCCTAACTTAGACTTCGTTTTGAAGCTCCGAACGGTAAAAAAGTAGATACATGTGTCGTGAAACTTTCCTTAAAATTTAAGTTATATATTCAATGATTAACGGAACCAGAATCACCGATTTAGTGAGACAGATTGTAGAAAAACAAAAATATAATTTTCTTTTTTGAAGTCTTATTTTCTCTCACAATCTCAAATTGGCTCTCCACTTAAATAAGTGACACAAATAATAATCATATTTAAATATTTCTTCATCTTTTTTCAAGTCTAATAAATATTGTTTCATTCAGTCATAAAATATTAAAACAATAAAATAATATAATATATTTATTTCACTCTACTCTGATCCCTTTTATCTATTTTTTGTTTTACAATTTTCAATCCTAGTTTAAAATATTTATATCTAGTTAACTTAACCTATCAATACTCCCCCGACTTCACCAACAAACACATTATAACACTCTAAGAACTTTTAGAAACTACAAAAGCCGATAGGTACCCATATAGGGTCATCCATTGCTTTAAGGGTCCTTCAAAAAATTATTTCTAGTGGAAAATTTTATAATCTTTATTGTTATAAAAGAATGAAATAAATGTATCGAAATAATTTATTTGTATGGTAGTAATCAGTGCTGTATATAAAATATATTTGCCATTAAAGAGTTGAATAAAAGAATTGTTCTATCAGATAGCTCAACATCACAAATAACACTAAAATAGTTTATAAAATGGTTTAACTAATATGTATTTATGAATAGAACATTTAAAAATTATAAAATGTTAGTACTTTAATTGAAATAAAATACAACCATTCGACTCTTAGAAATTCTGACACATATTAAATATAAGAGGATAACGTTAGTAACAGAACAACCCAATACTCTTAAAATATGGCCCATCTACTTTTGAAACTAAATGGACTGTACTTATAACTTAAATGGGCCACTAATGTGTCAGGTATGTATTCATGTGACTTGCAATTAATTGTGTAACTTCTGCATATTAATATTATATTTTTCCAATTTATCTTAAAACTTCGAAATGGAATTGTAAGTAAATAGTAGTATAAACTATTTACTTGATATAAAATTTTTATTACCAAATCTATTTATTTTTATATGCAGAAGCAATGGTAAATAGTAAAATCATGGATATAACTTGTGAGATTCTAAATTCAAATTCGAATAAAAATATTCAATCTAATTAATAATATTAAAAATATGAGTTGAGTTAGGTCTTTTTGTTGAATGTAGTGTGTAAGTCAAGTGCAGTAGGTTTCAGAAGCTATTTTGGAACTGGTGCAGAAAAACAGAAATACGAAGAGGAAATCAATTTTCAGTTTTGGGGAAATCGGTTTCTGTCGTGATCTGTAGTTTTTCAGTTTAGCAGTTTTTTCTGTTTTCTTGTTAGTTGGTTTACTTGTGTTGTTTTGTGTTCCTTTTAGATGCCTATAAAAAGACACTCCCTCTCATATAATTAGTAACATTGTGTAATGCCATTTGTGAATAATAAACTTTTCTCCTCAATTACTCTCTCTCTCTCTCTCTCTCTCTCTCTCTCAATTCTCTATTTTCTCTTTAAACATCATCTTCTCCAAATACACATTTTCACCATTGTTTCACCTCATTCCAATTGTGTATGTTCCAACATCTGACATCAAGAGCTCTGGTTCTGATCCATTAATCCGCTGCAAACATGACAACTACCGATCGAATCACTACCAACCTCCCAATTCTTGATTCCAAGAACTATGACAAATGGTGCAAACAAATGAAATTTTTGTTTGGGTATCAAGAAGTTCTTGAAGTGGTGAATGATGGAGTTACACCACTTGTTCCATAAGCTACAACTGCACAACAAGCTACATTCAATGAAGAAAAGAAGAAAGACTACAAAGCCCTCTTCTTGATACATTATTGCGTCAACAATGACAACTTTGAGAAAGTTGGTGATTGTACGTCGGCAAAGCAAGCTTGGGAGATCTTGAAGAAAGCGTATGAAGGTGTCGACAAAGCGAAGGTGGTGAGGTTACAAACTCATAAAAGGTAGTTCGAGTTGGTACAAATGGAAGAGAAAGAATCGATCAACGACTACATTACGCGCATAACGCGTTTGGGGAATCAAATGAAGGCATGCGGTGAAACCGTTACGGTGCAAAATATAATGGCTAAAATCTTGCATTCTTTAACGTCAAGATTCGACAACATAGTGGTAGCCATAAAAGAGTCAAAAGACCTTATCACTATGAGCAAGAAAGAGCTTCAAATCTCGTTGAATGCACATGAACAAAGATTGGATGAAAGAGGAAATGACAAGGCCAAGTGTTAGCTGGCAATTTCGAAAAGAGTAAATTGGTATAGATGAATAAAATATTTCATATTCACCTAGGAAGGAAATCAATATTTATTATTGATGAGTAAATGTGAGCCTTTTGGTTCCATAAATGAGGGATTCTTCGATTGCCAATGGTGAATGACATTTCGACTATAACTCTTAACGTTTAAAGTATGAAGAAATTTACTTTGGAAAAGTACATTAGCGTTGAGCGGTCCAAACAAAGGGCTCATTCGAATTAAATGATCTAAGAATTGAATTTCAAATGAAGGATTGAAGATTCAAATTTTGAATAAGAGCGATTCAAGGACGCGTGGAGATTAACGAACTAAGAAGGTTTGCATGTCTTAAACGTGGCGCAATATTACAGAGGACCGTTAGGTCGAATACTATAAATAGATGCTTTCTATTAGATTTTGTGTGTTCACTTTATGTACTTAAAATTCTCAAACACTCAAATTACCGCAATCGAAAGGGAAACGAGTCAAGGAGAAATCATGTACGTTAAGAACATCATGTTCTTTTATAATTTAAATGCAAGTTTGTTTACATTTGTTTCCAATTTCGCATTTCTTCTCTTAGAACATTTCGATTCCCTTCCATGTCCTTATTTTATTTCGTTTTCAAACACTTGTCTCGCCGTAAATTCATTTATCTTTAAACCTTTATTTTATTTCCAAACTGTTACTTTTTAAAAGAATCCTTACCTTTACATTTAATTGTCAATAATCAAGTTTAAGTTCGAAATCTTTACATAAACAACAAGATATTTCCATAGTCAACTTTAAGTAAGTGCTTTAAGAATCCATTAAAGATCATGGATTTGAACATAAAACCTTTTATGACACATGTGTCCTAGGATCAATCTAGTCGATCCCGCAAGTAACCAATAGTAATTAATAAGAATTGAAGACTAGCGGTTGTTTACGAAATCACAAGAAACAAATTGGCACTGGTGGGACAAAGGTCATATTAGGGATTGTTTATTAAAATTGTATGAAAATAGTAGATTGTAAAACACATGTTGGTATATGAACCTTCGAAGTGGTAAAATAAAAGATTATAATTTATATATACCCAGAAGACAACGTACCAAAACAATGACAAGTACAACTAACCAAGATAGGGACAAACTTCCCTAAGGCGCCAACCACGTTTCAAGTTCGATTGACGCTCTAGTTCTATCCCTTGGCATTGAACGCGTCCCAACTGGTATGACAGAAATGTCGTCTGGCATGTCACCTGTGCCACATATAGGAAGTCAGCCGTATTCGACCCCCACTAGGCCTCCAGGGTTCGACCCTTCGAGACCCATAGATCCCCATATGGGATGCCAAATTGCTTATGGTGGATTGCATAATGCACCCATTTTGTCCCAAAAAGGGTCCGTTCAGAACGAACCATTTTGCTACAAACTCAAAACTTAGGAAATCGTGCCCAATGGCTCGCACTTACAACTAACAATCAGCAAAGACTTAGGCAACAGATGGATGATAGCAACCATGATATGGTAGGAGTTTTAGCCCGTGAAATGAATGCCATATTTGGTCCTCTAATTGAACATAAATAGAACAAACCAACAAAATGCAGCCCGATGTCTAGGATAGCAGATTTTTGGTGCCCTTGATGCATCTATGGACGAGACGTAACCAAGTGGCGATTCAAATGAAGAACCCACAATCGAACAAATTCGACCTCCCATACGTAGGATCAAAGAGAAACCCAGGTGAGTAAGGCAACAGACGTTAGGAAGGTCGAACAACAACCTAGACCAATAGTGGTTGTTAATAGAGACTAAGATGCGCATTTAAATTGTCCATAGGGTTAGAAATGATAATTTAGTGGCGTAAAATAATCTAACCACTATGAGAGAGAATAATGGCCCGTAATGGTTTAAATTCGGATTTAGAAGGCCAAATTATACTTCTCCCATTGTAGGTTACGCTCTACGTAATTACCCAGGGCTTCAAGGTCCCTAAGTTTACGAAATTACCGGTGATACCTGAATCAACAAGAGAACATATAGCAAGGTATCTAATCAAGGTGAGATATATCCAATAATGAAAATCTTAGGATAAAATATTTTCCAAGTTCTTTGACAAAGAACGCTTTTACTTGGTTTACCACCCTACCCCCTGGATCTGTGGATAACTGGCCCTATTTGGAAAGACTCTTTCATGAGCAATTCTACATGGGCCAATCCAAAATTAGTCTGAAGGAATTAGCAAGCATTAAAAGAAAATTCACAGAACCCATAGATGATTATTTAAATAGGTTCCGATTGTTAAAATCTAGATGTTTTACGGTAGTACCTGAACATGAACTAGTCGAAATGGCTGCAGGAGGTCTAGATTATTCCATTCGAAAGAAAATGGATACACAGTATCTGAGGGATATGGCCCAATTGGCAGATAGAGTTCGACAAGTCAAAAGGTTAAAAGCTGAAAAGGCTAGGGCTAGTAAAAATCATAAGAAAGAACGAATAGCTTATATAGAAACAGAAGGGGAAAATATAGATGATTTTTCAGATCCATATGATTTCACCTCAAATAGATCTAGCGTAATTAAAAGAAGCACCCCTTATGCTTGCAAAGCTTCCTTCCAATGGAAAAGACACTGTCGAAAATGAGAAGAATGAGAAATATCCTAAGAAAATATATACTTTCGATATAACCAAATGTGACGAAATCTTTGACTTACTTGTTAAGGATGGCCAATTAATTGTTCCCCCAAACCTTAAAATTCCTCCTCTGGAACAAAGGAAGAAGAGGGGTTTCTGTAAATATCACAATTTTTTGGGCCACAAAACCTCACAGTGTTTTCTTTTCAGGGATTTGATACAGAATGCAATCAAGGAGGGTAGACTAAAATTTTCAGACAAAGGAAAAAACCCCATGAAAGTGGATACGGACCCATCGATGGCGAGACTAATTATGCCGAGCCTTTGAAATCAATATGGTCGGTTGAGGACAAGGTTCAAACAAAGTTGGAATTCGAAGAAGATGTGGGTTTCGTCCTGATTAAGAGCAAGAAGGAGGTTACTGATAACCTTCCAAAAGTGCTCAAAACAAAATTATTGAAAGAAGCAATACAGGCTACTGAAGGCAAAAATGTTATTGACAAGGATTTGACTGAGGCTACTGAGGGTCTCAGGATGAAGTTCGAGAAGGTCAGAATCGTTGATGACCAAATGTTGGGAGTAAACATGGTGGATTTCGAGCAACCACATGCTGAGATGCAAGAGGTAGAGAGATGTTTGGAGAAAGAAAGAGAACAAAGAAGGGAAAGCTTGCCAAAGAAAGATGCGAGCCTGCGAGAGTACCTGTTTCATTGTCACAAGAAGAACCAAGACAAATTGTTGTGCCCAAGGTGCAGCATCATCCGCAATCCCGTGATAGCTTCCGAGAGGCCCAGCGAGCGCATACGGGTTAATTGGAGACAAGACAATGGCCAGGCTGTGGTTTACCCTAGGGTCGATGAGAGTTTCTGGAGTTCATAGTTCGGTGCCACAAAATTGGTGAATGTCCGATTTGTCCCGCATCTATGACAAGGAGATGTCCGAGGCATTCGAAAAATCCGTCGATCCGGTTGGGGACGCCAAGGTGGAATCCTTCAACCACCGATGTTGGCGTAACCATGCAGAAGGCCGCATCCCTATCCTAGGGGAGTGAAGAAAGTGTCTTTCAAATTACCTGCAGAGATTCCTACTGATAGGTGGCTGCAAGTAAAAGCTGACCAAGGAAAGAGTAAATGGCGGCTACGATCAAGGTGGAAGGACCGCAATGGCATACCGAGGCGCTTAATTCGAATAGAGAGGAAGTCGATCGAAAATTACAAAGAAAAAAACTCAATGTCACGCTCTCAATGGCGCAGGCACCAACGAAATAAGAAAGCTGCAAAGGAGTCGAAACCTATGGAGATTGGAGAATCTAGCACTAACAACCCAAAGTCGGCGACTCAACCTGGGGGCAAACCGCCGGTGTCCAGAAAATTATTTTCACCAAAGAAGGAAATCGAAGCACAAAAGGAGACTGCAAATGAAGAAGATCTAATGACTGATGATTTCGAGTCAGAAGGGGAGTCTTTCTTTAACGCTAATTGTAATGTTGTATCAGTATTAACTTGTGAATTCGAACATAATACAGAAGTGTGTGTCGGAGAAGAAACTGACGAAGAGGAAATGGCCAAACATAGGCCAGTGTGCTACTACGTAATGAATAACGGAGCAGTCGAGGAGCAGAACGCCTTCTTCGAAAGACCAGACGAAGGGATGAAGAATCACCTGAAACCTTTGTTCATTAGGGCTAAAATAGAGCAACACGGGGTAAACAAAGTACTAGTTGACGGTGGAGCAGCTGTGAATTTAATGCCCAAATTCATGCTGAAGAGGATAAGGATGCAAGACTCTGATGTTCGACCTCATAACATGGTACTCTCCAATTACGAAGGTAAAGTTGGTCAAGACATTAGGAGTGATACAGGTAAATTTGACAGTGGGTTCCCTTACTAGGCCAACCATGTTTATGGTGATAGCGGCCAAGGCCAACTATAACATGTTACTTGGTAGAGAGTGGATCCACGGAATTGGAGGTGTGCCTTCCTCAATGCATCAGAGATTGGTATTATGGAGAAAAGATGGAATAGTTGAGAATATAGAAGCTGATCAAAGTTATTATATGACATACATTAATAATGTTGATGGAAAACATTTCGACCGCAACATGGCCAACATTGGGCCATGCAACCCACCTGAGGAATACTTCGAACCAAATGAGAATGCCTACTATTCTCTCACACTTCGTCCCAATGGTTTTCAGTGGGATAGAGAGTTGATGTGGGATGGACAGGAAGTGGAGGAAGCAGGTGAGACTTCTACGATCCGGCCAATTGGCTGGGACAACGAAGGTTATTATGATGAAACCAATTACTATCGTAAGATTTCGCCTACTTCGAGAATAAAGAAAGACGGCTCTCAAGAAAACATGGCACAAGCCATAGATACAAAAACAAAAAATAGAGCAGAAAAAGCAAGTCCTGAGGGCAAGTATCTAACCCCACCCAATGATGGACAAACTTCCACACCAATGGATCAACGGCTAGACGCTATCTATGATCAAGAGCCATTGGGATTCGAAAAATATCCAGAATCAACGAATGCTAAAATGTTGGCTCAGGACCCTTTAGAGGAAGTTAATATTGGGGATGAAGTCGAAAAGAGAGTAACGTACATTAGTGCGAAACTCCGTCCCAGTTTGAAACATAAGGTGATCGAACTACTTAAAGCAAATAAAGATTGTTTCGCCTGGGATTACGACGAGATGCCTGGTTTGAAAAGAGAACAGGTGGAACATAGGCTTCCGATCAAGGATGGCAAAAAGCCCATCAAGCAGGCGCCTAGAAGATTCGCACCAGCAATCCTTTCGAAGATAAAGGCAGAGATAGAAAGATTGCTCCACTGCAGGTTTATCAGGACCACGAGGTATGTTGAATGGCTTGCTAATATTGTGCCTGTTATTAAGAAAAATGGTTCATTACGCATTTGCATAGACTTTAGGGATTTAAATACTGCTACCCCAAAAGATGAATACTCTATGCCTATAGCAGAAATGTTAATTGATTTTGCAGCAGGATTTGAATACTTGAGTATGCTAGATGGATATTCTGGATATAATCAGATTTTCATTGCGGAGGATGATGTTCCCAAAACAGCTTTTCGATGCCCAGGCACTTTAGGCACCTATGAATGGGTAGTAATGCCTTTTGGTTTAAAAAATGTTGGGGCAACATACCAAAGAGCGATGAACACAATATTTCATGATTTTATCGAATCATTTATGCAGATTTATATAGATGACATAGTAGTCAAATCTGTTTCTGATGAGGATCATTTAAATCACTTGAGCCAATCATTCGAGCGAATGAGGAAACATGGCTTAAAAATGAATCCTCTTAAGTGTGCTTTTTTCGTGCAGGCAGGGGATTTCCTTGGCTTCGTGGTCCACAAGAAGGGCATCGAAATCAACTTGAATAAAACGAAGGCCATCATGGAGACAAAGCCTCCCTCTACAAAGAAAGAATTGCAATCACTCTTGGGCAAAATCAACTTTTTGAGGAGATTTATATCTAACTTGAGGGCGAACCCAAGCTCTCCATTGTTGCATAAATCAAGAGACTTTCGAATGGACGGAACAACATCAAGAGGCGCTTGAAAAGATCAAGACTTACCCGATGCAACCTCCAACTCGCCCCTTCTAAAGATAGGCCAATGCGATTGTATATCTCTGCCTCCAATGTAACCATAGGTAGCATGTTGGCCCAGGAAAACGAAGATGGCGTCGAAAGAGCCATCTATTATATTAGTAGGATCTTAAATAATGCAGAAACTAGGTACAATAGTATAGAAAAACTATGTCTTTGTTTATATTTCTCTTGTACAAAACTCAAGTATTATATTAAACCTGTTGACGTCTATGTTTCGTCTCACTTCGATGTCATTAAACATATGTTGTCAAAACCAATCATGCACAGCAGGATTGGTAAATGGGCCTTGGCGCTCACTGAATATAATTTGGCCTTCAAACCTTTGCAGGCTATGAAAGGACAGGTTGTTTCAGATTTCATCGTTGATCACTCTGTGAGTGAGAATTGCGTATTAGGCTATGTTGAAACTCAACCATGGAAATTATATTTCGATGGATCAACACATAAAAATGGAAGTGGTGTTGGAGTGTGTATTATTTCGCCTGAAGGAATTCCAACAAAGTTCAAGTATAAGTTGGAAGGCCCTTTATGTTCGAACAATGAAGTTGAGTATGAGGCATTGATTGCTGGACTTGAAGCTTTATTGGAATTGGGGGCAACCAGAGTCGAAATAAGAGGAGACTCAGAGTTAGTCATTAAACAAATAACTAAAGAATACAAGTGTATCAAAGAAAATTTGATCATGTATTTTGTTATTGCCAATAGATTAATCAAGAAATTCGAATATGTGGATTTGAAGCACATCCCCAGAAGTGATAATCAAGAAGTAAATGACTTGGCTCAAATAGCCTCAGGATATAGGATATCAAGAAAAAAACTCCAATACCTCATAGAAACTAGGGTAGAATAATGGCTACAAAATTATCACCTTTAGACTTAGAAAATTCAAATTAGGTTATGCAAACCAAGAGGAGTTCAAGTTTTAAATATAGATGCATTAACAGACACGGATTGGAGGACTCCCATAGTAAAATATTTGAAAAATCCTTCAATAATACAGAGAAAAGTCAAACTGAGCATTATCCTATGTGTTAATAGGAAATGAGTTATTTAAGAAAACCCCAGAAGGATTACTACTCAAATGCTTAGGAGAGAACGAAGCGTATCTAGCTTTGTCCAGTGTGCACAGCGGAGCGTGTGGGGCACATCAAGCAGGTCATAAAATGAAATGGCTATTGTTCAGATATGGAACGATGGCCCACTATGCTCAAGGATGATAGAATTTGCCAAAGGGTGTGAGGAATGTCAAATCCATGCTGGTATTCAACATGCTCCAGCAAGCGAATTACATTCGATTATAAAGCCTTGGCCTTTCAGGGGATGGGCATTAGATTTAATCGGTGAAATTCGACCAACATCATCTAAAGGACAAAAATATATTCTTGTGGGAATAGACTACTTCACAAAATGGGTCGAAGCAATTCCTTTAGTGAATGTGGACCAAGAAGCTATTATAGAATTTATTCAAAAGCAAATTGTTTACAGATTTGGGATACCAGAAAGTATAACAACAGATCAAGGTTCAGTTTTCACAGGACGAAAAATGCAAGAGTTCGCACAAGAAACAGGATTCAAACCGCTACCAACACCTTATTATGCCCAAGCAAATGGTCAAGTAGAAGCAGCCAACAAAGTCATTATAGGTTTGATAAAAAAGCATGTGGGTCGAAAACCAAAAAATTGGCATAAAATCCTAGATCAAGCTCTATGGGCCTGTCGAACATCTCCTAAAGAGGCAACGAATACTACTCCGTTTCGACTTACATTCGGGCACGACGCGGTGTTACTAGTCGAAATACATCTACAATCAGTCAGAATCCAAAGACAAAACGAAATACCAGTTGACCAATACTGGGAGATGATGATGAATGAGTTAGTAGATATAGACAAAGATAGGCTGCATGCTTTGGAGGTTATGAGAAGACAGAAAGAAAGAGTAGCTAGGGCGTATAATAAAAGAGTTAAGAACAAGAAATTTTCAACCAATGATCTGGTATGGAAAGTTATTTTGCCTATGGATAAGAAAAACGGATTACTAGGTAAATGGTCACCCCATTGGGAGGGACCTTTTCGTATTCTGAGAACATTTTCTAATAATGCTTATGAGATAGAGGAACTAGCAGAAGAAAGGAGAATCTTAAAAGTAAATGGAAAATACTTGAAAAAGTATAAACCATACTTGCAAGAGATTCGAATTATTTCAGAATAGATAAGATGATAGGATAAATAGACCCAAGAGAATATTGCATAAATACCAAAAATTGGTTATGTTCGAAGTACAGGAATATATAAATAAAGCTCTTTAACACTCCCAAGAGGTAAAAGGGGCATCTCGCTTCAACTTAGCAAATTTGCTTTTACATAAGTTGATCCTACATTGGTTCATATTCTTGACGCCTTCGAGTTCTTTGAGCTCTTGGTCAATCCCTTCGGCCACCTCCATTTGTTTAAGGCTTTGTGAGACCAGATCTGTAAGCCCTTGGTCATCGCCAGACTTCATAGTCGCTTGCGCAGTTATCGCTCATCCTTTACAGCCGCAATCTTCTGTTTAAGCTCCTCGATCTGGGATTCCTAGAATAAGATAGACCGATCCAGAACATCATGCTTATCTTTAGTGCATTTTTGCAAGCTCTAAAGCTTCGCCTTTTTAAGTTCAAGTCATAGCTTTCGATACTTGAAGCTCGATGTATGCAGATTAACTTCATCCAGCAAGAGGAGCAGATCATAAATGATTTCAGCCACATCAGACGGATAAATGCTGAGATTTATTCGCGACAACAGGTCCTTCATTTGAAAGTAGGCCCCAGGATTATCTCGTAAGATGGTGAAAACATCGGCCTGTAAGATAGTTTTATTGATTTCCTGAAGTAGTTGGTCCAGAGAAGTAGGAGGCATTTCTTTTTTCGATTGGTTCGAAGCACCAGATTGAGTGGTGTTCGAAGAAGAACTCCGTTGAGATAACATCAATTTGAGATATTTTAAAGGATTGCTCTTCTTCATCTCTTCTTTTTGTTCGACAGATAGGGCTGGAGGAGTTGGTTTGACAAAAACAGTTCCAGCAGGAACATGAACCTCTGTTTCTACTTCCATCTCTTCGTCAACATCTTTGATTGGCATTCCCTCATCTTCATTATCATCTGCAAAGTAGTGACTCACAGTATTTGTGTCACTTTCTTCTTCGGAGTGATTAGCGGAGTGTGTCCTTTTTGGAGAAGAGTCACTGGGAATATCAATGATAGGAGCTTCGACTCCAATGATTGGTTCGTCGGCTTCCAGATTCTTTGTCAATGAAGGAGGAGTGGCCTGGTGATTTAAAGCTTCACCCAAAGGAGGCGAAGTTACTTGTTGATCTAAGGCTTCGACAGTCTCCACAGGGGTAGCCACCGTGGATGAGCCTTTGTTCAAAATGTCCTCATTGGAGCCTTCGGGCTGAGGAGAAGGTGTAGGATTTGGATTTTGGATATTGGGAAGATTAACAGGAGCAGAAGGAGTACTCTGCATAAAAAGGATCAGGAATTAGTTTGAAAAAAGGGTTATATAAATTATCAAAGAAGAGCATCGAAATAACATTTACCTTTTGCCCATCAGAAGTGGCATTACTGCCAATTTGTTCTGAAGCAATATTCTTCGAAGATGTAGGCTTCGAAGAAACTTTGGATTTAGTTTGGGGAGCAGTTGCAGGGACTTCGCTGCTAGTGGATTGATGAATTTGGGAAGCTTCGCCAGATTGTGGGGTTTTCTTCTTCTTCTTTCTCTTAAGAGGTGAAGCATCTTCGTTCCCCTCAGGTTCATCTTTTGGTTGAGGTCTTCATGTTTTCGTTTTTTGGGAGACTTTAGGGGAAAGCCACTTGCCTAAAGATGACGAAGATGATTAATCAGTTTAAAGGAAGTTTCGAAAACAATAAAGAAGTAGGCATTGAAATACCTTTTTCTTCTTCTTTTTTAAGGCGTTATCTGCCTCAGTGGGAGGATCTTCAGTGATAGTGGTTGGTACTTGTGAAGTTAAAGTTGAGCCTACCTTAGGCACAATCTTCTCCTTCTTCAAAGATTTCAAATCAATAGCTGAAAGGATTGAGATCAAGTTTAAAATAAGACAGAGTGGAAAATATGAGGGAACTTCGATTTTCTTTCAGTTTCGCACCTTCGCATTCTCGAGATTTAACAGACATGGCTGACAAGTCGTAGCGAAGGTGCCCTTTGAAATTGTATAAATCATGTTTCGCCCATGTAACCCTCTTGGCAAGTTTTTTGGCATCATTTTCGCAGCAGCGAAAAAGATCCCTAAAATATAACCACCCAGGGTACGGGGGAAAAAAGGCAAGAGCCAACTCTGAAGTAGGCAAATTTGGAAATTTAGGTGGTTTATGGCTAAAAGCACACCTATACCTATCTTCAGATTTCACATAAGGAGGACATCGAACTGTTGGAAGTTGTTTTCCAAATTTTTCTTTTTAAGTTTTTGCTGCATCGCAAACAGTTCGATGTATGTCCATTGGATTATACACAATTTCAAAATATTTCTGGAAGGCTCGAATTTCTTTGACATGAGTGAATCTACCTTTTTTGGTGTTTTCCTGCACAAGAGAAAAAGTTGTTGTTAATTGTTGTTGGATTTCGATGGTACCAAACATATTACTCGAATAATAGTCTGTCCACCAAGTATAAAAATCTCTTGTCTTATAGAAGGAAGGGGTAAAACAAAGTAATGCGAACTCAGCAAAATCTTCATGTTGTTTTGTCGATTTCAATTTCTTGGAAGGGTAAGGTACCCCTGACATATATTTCTTCTTGTCGAAAAGAGGTTCAGAAGGATCCGACACAAACCAAACTATCGAGCCACGAAGTCATGATAGGCAAGGATATGTGCTTGGCTTTTGATAGGGGTTATCCTTGAAGCAATCAATCTGGGGGTTAGAAAAGCTTTCCAGATATCTCTTGTCGTTTTTTCCAAAATAGCCTGTTCCAAAGGCATGGTGAACCAAGATGGTCCACAGTTTCGAGTAACGAATGGGGCCATCGAAGAATCACAATCATGTCTCTTCGAAAAGATCATCATGTATTGAACGAAGCTTGTTTTGAAATTTTCTTTTTCATCATTTGGAGTGAGTTTCAGCAATCTGGTTCCCTCAATGCTACGATTCGCCACATCAGGATGTTCTTCATTAATCGTTCCAGAAGTTGATAAGGACGATTCGAAAGTAGCATTTAGCCAGAGTTGCAACAACCAAAAAGGGCTAGCCAGGAGAAGATTTGTGCCGGCTTTATAGGTTTTCAATTTCAATACAAGAAGACAAATGCTTTCGACAAGCCGGACAATGAGTCACGATGCGCACTTTTCGACCATGGTGTAGTTGATTGGCTAAAGTAATGAATCTACTAGCCACCTGAAGGGATTTGCTGCAGAAAACATATTTCGACAGCCATAGTGCTAAGAAGGCTATGTGTTCAACTTCCGAGACTTCTTCCTCAGCAGAATGGTAGAAAGCAATATATTTGGAGAAGCTAGCATGCTTGAGCTCAAATTCAATGAGATTCTCCGCGTCCTCATTAGGATCAAAAGTTTCTCCAATAGGAGAGAGTCCTGTAATGGCTGCTATATCAAAGAAAGTGGGTGTCACCATCCCACAAGGAAGATGGAACGTTTGTCTGTCCAGTATAAAGAAGCCAACAAAAAGGGGTGGCTAGAGCTAAAACCTAATTTGGACATTTGAATCAAATTAAGGATACCTAGGCTTTCCCATTCCTGAGACTTCTTGTTTTCAATCTTAGCAAGCCAATTTTGATAATGATCGTCGATGTAGGGCAAGAACGGAAGGGTTTGTTAAAAAGAACGTAATCTAGGTTAAAATGGTCTCTTTTTAGTGCCGTTGTTATACCTTCACTGGTTCCTTCTAGGGTTTTAGGCAATTTGGCAGCAGACTCATCATCCTTAAGTTTTGAGGGTACAGACTTATTAAAAATAGGTTTTGTTAAAAAATAGGCGGGAAAGAATCCCTTCGTCTTCTCTAAACGCTCTGTGGAAATCAGAGGACCCATTACTCCTAAGATTTTATCAGAAACAATGGTAGGGATGATTACCTGAGAAGCATAGATCGCTTTCTGCTCCGGAGTCATTTTGGGAGTGGAGATAAACTCTTGGTTACCCAGGTTAATGATCTTGCTCGCTGGTTTTTCAACGGAATCCGCGATCTGTTTGGATTTCCCAGATTTCTTGGAAGTAGTTGCTGGCATTGTTAAGGAAGACATGGTGAAAGATGAAAAGTCTTTTGGATGATAAAAATCTAGTTTGTTCAAAGAACTGAGAGTAGAAAAATCTGATTTTCTTGAAAGCTAAGAGGGTTTTGAAAAGTTCAGAATGAAGAAGATGAAGTGTTTTTATAGCTTCCTCAACGGTTGGAAATTTTTTTTGACCTTTGGAAAGTAGTGGGACACGTGTAATCATTTTATTGAAAAGGAGAAAAGTGAACTTTTTCAACTTCCTAAGAGGTGACGTGTTGTTACTTGGGAAATGATGTGTTATCACTACTTACTATCATTAAACTGTCATGATGGCACGTTTAAGTGTGCTGATTAGACATATACAGAAAGTTATATACCTACTCTGACGTCATGTACAGTATGATCATCATTACTGTATCGAAATTGCATGAGATATTCAAGAACAAGTATTTCTCTATCTATCGAAATAAATGTTCTTGAGGGGCAATTTGTTAGCTGGCAATTTCGAAAAGAGTAAATTGGTATAGATGAATAAAATATTTCATATTCACCTAGGAAGGAAATCAATATTTATTATTGATGAGTAAATGTGAGCCTTTTGATTCCATAAATGAGGGATTCTTCGATTGCCAATGGTGAATGACATTTCGACTATAACTCTTAACGTTTAAAGTATGAAGAAATTTACTTTGGAAAAGTACATTAGCGTTGGAGCGGTCCAAACAAAGGGCTCATTCGAAATTCAAATGATCTAAGAATTCGAATTTCAAATGAAGGATTGAAGATTCAAATTTTGAATAAGAGCGCCATTCTGAAGGACGCGTGGAGATTAACGAACGAAGAAGGTTTGCATGTCTTAAACGTGGCGCAATATTATCAGGGACCGTTAGGGTCGAATACTATAAATAGATGCTTTCTATTAGATTTTGTGTGTTCACTTTATGTACTTAAAATTCTCAAACACTCAAATTACCAATCGAAAGGGAAACGAGTCAAGGAGAAATCATGTACGTTAAGAACATCATGTTCTTTTATAATTTAAATGCAAGTTTGTTTACATTTGTTTCCAATTTCTGCATTTCTTCTCTTAGAACATTTCGATTCCTTCCATGTCCTTATTTTATTTTGTTTTCAAACACTTGTCTCTCCGTAAATTCATTTATCTTTAAACCTTTATTTTATTTCGTAAACTTACTTTTTAAAAGAATCCTTACCTTTACATTTAATTGTCAATAATCAAGTTTAAGTTCGAAATCTTTACATAAACAGTCAGTATATTTCCATAGTCAACTTTAAGTAAGTGCTTTAAGAATCCATTAAAGATCATGGATTTGAACATAAAAACCTTTTAGGACACATGTGTCCTAGGATCAATCTAGTCGATCCCGCAAGTAACCAATAGTAATTAATAAGAATTGGAAGACTAGCGGTTGTTTACGAGAAATCACAGTAAACACCAAGACAGAAATTGCATTGCAAGCAACGCTCAATGAGAAGAACAAGAGATCGAAAGGCAAGTGGCCTTCGAAGGGCAAAGCAAATTTCCAGAATTTTGGTGAAAACAATCCACAAAATTCAAGAGGTTCCATGGCTCAAAGAGGAGAGAGCAACTCCAAAGGTGGTGGTCAAGGCAACAACTACAAGAGAGGTGACAAAAGTAATGTGAAGTGTTACAATTGTCAAAAGTTTGGCCATTTCGCACAAGAATGTAATGCAAAATCGAAAGAAAATCATGGAGATGAGGCCAAAGTTGCTAGGCAAGAGGTAGAGGATGATTATACACTTCTTGTTATGATCACAGAGGAGAACAATGGTTGTAAGGAGGGACTGGACAGCAACTATGTTGTGTGTCAAGGGCTGGACAGGAACTCTAACAATGCATAATTTTCTGCACAAACGCGTTCGGAGCGAAACACAATGGTAATCGTTCGAGGTGGAGTCCAAAGTAGTGATGAGTGGTAATTGGACTCAAGTTGTTCAACTCATATGACGGGTATAAAGGATTGGTTTGTGAAAATCAATCAAGCCACGAAGAATAGAGTGATATTCGCGGATGACACCACTTTAACGGCCGACGATGTGGGTAATGTTTTAATCAAGAAGAAAGATGAAAGTCATTCCTTAATCAAATATGTGTTTTAAATTCTTGGAATTAGGTGTAATCTCTTAAGCATTGGCCAATTACTCGAGAAGAATTACACAATTCGGATGAAAAACAAGGTTTTGCGCGTTTTTGACCGAAAAGGAATTTTAATCCTTAGAGCATCCATGGCTGCAAATCGTACTTTCAAGATAGAGTTGAAAGTAATAGAACACAAGTGTCTTTCTACAACGACAAGTCGTGATGAGTAGTTATGGCAATACCGTCTTGGCACCTAAATTTTAGAGACCTCGACGCGTTGCAAAGGCATGATATAGTGACCGGGCTGCCCAAGATTAATTTTTCAGCTGAGTTATGTGAAGAGTGTGTGCAATGGAAGCAACACAAGAACAATTTCAGCAAGGATGTTGGTCATAGGACCAAGGAACACCTTGAGGCGGTGTATTCCAATGTGTGTGGCCCAAGGCAAGTCGACTCGTATGGTGGAAATAGGTACTTTGTCACTTTTATTGATGATTTTAGTAGGAAGCTATGGATTTACCTCATAAAGAGGAAAGATGAGGTGTTTGATGTGTTCAAGCGTTTTAAGTCCATGGTGGAGCGGAAAAGTGATGGCAAGGTGAAAATTCTCAAAACGGATGGTGGAGGTGAATATACCTCAAGTGAATTTGGGAATTATTGTGATGATGAGGGTATAGTGCGTGAGGTTGTTCCACCTTATACGCCTCAACGAAATGGAATTGTCGAAAGGAGAAATCGCTCAATCATGAACATGGTTCGTGTAACACCCTGTTTTAATTAATATTATATTATATTAATATTTTCGAATTACCGATCGATAATTATTTTGCGACGAGAATAAATATATTAATCGATATATATGATAATATATTTGGCGACGTTTCGTTCGGTCCGGTTTTTATTTCGTTCGGTAAAATATTATTCGGACCCGATATTTAATTCCTCAGAATTATTTGAATGAATTGAATTAATGATATAATTAGATGTTATTAGTGTTTTAAGAATAGATAGGGGTGTGAGGAGTAATTTTGTAGAAATGGGGTTTACACCCTTGGCTAGTAAGAGTACGCCCTTATAAAACCAATTTTCCTCATTTTCTTTCCATTCATAAAACACTTCTCTTTGTTTTCTTTCCATTCATAAATACCAAAACCAAACATAGAACTTGGAAGCTAGTAAGAAAACATTATAAAAACCACATTTCCTCATTTTCTCCCCATTTGCAAAACAAAACCAAACTTAGAGTTTGAGAGAAAAAGAAAGGGTTTTGAGAAGAAGAGCAAGAGGGGAAGAAGAGGAAGAACATGAGCAAGCTTGAGGATGGGGTCTTGTAGAATCATCATGGATCCTCCAATCTCTAGAGGTAAGGGGTTTGATTCTTCATCTCATATTGTTAGGTTTTGATGTTTATGTTTTGGATTTGGGGGAAAAGTTGATAAATTGATTTATAGGGTTTTCGTTGATTGTTTGATTGAAATAGATTATAAGAGTTGGATTAGGAGTATGGATTGTGGGTGTATTGGGTGCTAGCTTGTAGAAATTAGGAGTATTGAAATGGAAAAAAAAGTGAAGTTTTCACACAGGTCAATCAACACGGGCTGTGTTGATTCACACGGGTGCCCGTGTTGATCCTTTGAACAAGGAAGAGTTGCTGCAGTCCAATCAACACGAGCCGTGTTGATTCACACGGGTGCCCGTGTTGATCCCTTGAACAAGGAAGAGTTGCTGCAGGCCAATCAACACGGGCCATGTTGATTCACACGGGTGCCCGTGTTGATTCACTGGCTATGGTATTTTTTGCACGTTCTAGTGGCTTTTCAACACAGGCCGTGTTGATTAACACGGGGGCCCATGTTGATGTATCTGTTGCCTCCCATATTCTAATTTTTGCACTTCTTTTGCCCCGATTATATTCCGATTTTCCGATTTCGGTAAATTCGACGACGGAGCAAGTTGCTTTGAATTCAACGAAAATTGACGTGCTAGCTAAGTTCGACGTGTAGAACGTAGTGGTAAGGTTAGTTTTTAGAAATTACGAGTTTTTATGAGATGACCCGAAATAGGTCAATTTACGGTTAAATTGAATCGGATTGCGTTTTAGTGGATTTAAGGCACGTATGGACAATCGGATTTCAATATTGATGATTTTGATTAATGCCGGTTATTAGGAATGGCTTTCGCGACGATTATAGGTGTTTGACTATTTTTTCGTTTTTGGAATTAGTGAGTGAATTGGTTATGATGTAGTGTGATTAAACATAATGTTTGCGACGACGTATTAATTAATGAATACTTGATGATTTGCGATGCAATAATATATGTCTTTGTACATGATAATGTGACGATTATATTGATGTTGTTGATAAATGCTTCCGATTGATGAATGCATGACTTTTGACGATGATGAATTGTTTGGTGATGTTTTGCATAATGCAAATATAATGCGATGATATGTTTATTTGTTGTGAATAAATATGGCGACGTGGACTTTATGTCAATTTTGATGAGCGATGATGATGTGTTATTGTGTTGTCTTTATCATTGAGTCACATACATTGCAGTGGCGACGAGGGCTTTTATGCATAGCGACGAGGCTTTTATGCCAAGCGACGAGGCTTTTATGCCAAGTGTTCCTAATTATGGACAAAGCGAAGGGTACCACATGCATAACATAGTCGTGTCTCATGGAGTCGGTTATGTTTATGTTTGAGTTGTTGGCGTTGGGTTTTTGTTAATTGATGGATGATGTTGAATTTGCGATGATATATGATGCTTTGTTAGGTGATGATCTTTATGATGAACATGAAATGAATATAACTTAATAATTTCATGATAACTATACGATGAATATAAATGATGAGTTTTGCGATGATTTAACTTGATGAAATGCTTAATGCAAATAGGATGTGATGATGTTTGTGATGATGGACTTTATGCCAAAAGCGTAGATGGGCTTTAGCCAATTTGTGATGATTTTGTTTATGTTGCTTATGTTATTAGTATTGTTTAATGTTGTTGTTTGATGTTGTTGTTTATGATTGCTGTGTTAATTAGTGATGTATTAGCTTGTGACGATTTCGTGGTGACGGAGGTTTATGTGTTGTTGTGATAATTTGTGCCGATGAGGCTAAGGCGATTAAGTGTAGATTATACACTTTAAAATGAAGATAAGAGTAAGTGAGTTTTGGATATGTGTTGGAATGCACTCATTAACTTATATCCCTTATGATTCCAAATATATGTGTGTGTGTGTGTATATATATATATATATATATATATATATATATATATATGTATTATCATGCCTTTAATTATATGTTTTGGAGTATCTCACCATTTACTTGTTTCGTCGTTGCCTTTATATTGGTAACGTGCAGGTTATGAAGACGGAGTTTATAGTTGCTGTTAGTTGAGTCGGTGTCGCTCTGATACGTAGCACTCGGGGGGAAATATTTATGTTGTCTTGTTGTTAATTCTTTTGTTGTTCTTCCTTTTGTATATAAGAATCATACTTTATGAAAACATGATTTGATGAGGTAGTTTAATGAAGAAAGTGTTTGGAATTTTATGAATCAATTTATGATTTTCGATAATGCTATGTATCCGAGATTTTTACTTTAAAGAAAATTGTTTAAAGTGATTTGGTTTTGATGGTGTGACGCCTCAGTATTTAATTTATGAAATTTTAATTTACTATGATTTTTACATATTAAACCTTGGGTAATATTGGGGTGTTACAGTTCGTAGCATGTTGAAAGGGAAGAACTTGCCGAAGGAACTATGAGGAGAAGCGGTTTCTACAGCAACCTATTTATTGAATAGGTGCCCTACTAATAAGCTTGACAAAGTTACACCGGAAGAGGTATGGTCTGGACATAAACCGAATTTAACGCATTTGAGAGTTTTTGGTTCGATTGCATTTTGGCACATTCCAGGCCAACTTCAAAAGAAGTTGGATGATAAATGAGAGGTAATGTTACTTGTCGGATATCACCCTACTAGAGGCTACAAGCTATTTTATGTGACTAGCGAGAAGATCGTAATTAGTCGAGATGTAGTAGTGGATGAGCCGAGGCTGTTTGACAACAAAATTTTTCTAAGAACAACAATAGAAACCAGTTTCTCATCAGAAGGAAACATGTTTCCCTCACGATATTTGCAGTCTGAAGGCTCTGGAATGATATTTCTGGAAGTAGAAATCGGTTCCCCTATTTTTGGAAACCGGTTTCCACCAGAAAATGCAAAAAATGCAGAACTGTATCAAAATGAAGAGCAGGTATTGATTCTGATTGAAGGTGGTAATAGTGAGTCTAGTAGACGACCAACAAGACGCAGAGGTCTACCTCAACCCTCCAATATTGTGAAGTATTCCATGATAATGAGATCAACAATGATGGTGATCTCATACACTTTGATCTTATGGCAGAATCGGAACTGGTGAGTACGAAATAGGCATTGAGTAATGCAAAGTGGGTGTGTGTGATGAAAGAAGAACTGAAATCGATTGAGAAAAACAGTACTTGGGAGCTGGTTGAATTACCGGAAAGAAAAAAGGCAATCGGAGCAAAGTGGGTCTACAAAGTGAAGGCAAATCCTAAAGGCGAAATTGTCAAGCATAAGGGTCGACTAGTGGCAAAGGGATTTTTGCAGCAAGAGGGCATAAGAGGTATTTGCTCTGGTAGCTAGATTGGAGATTAAACGGTTGGTTGTTGGTATCGCCAATAGCAAAAATTGGCAGATGTACGAAATGGATGTGAAATCCGCATTTTTGAACGTTCCACTTGAGGAGGAAGTCTATGTAGAGCAGCCCCTGGTTTTGTGATAAAGAACCAAGAGGGGAGATTCTACAAGTTGAGAAAAGCATTATATGGTTTGAAACAAGCACCTAGAGCTTGGAACAAATGCATAGGTATTTTTCTTATTGAGGTTGGCTTCAAGAAGTGTGTATTTGAACATGGTGAAGTCGGATGCAAGCAAATGTGTGATTATACTTTGCTTATATGTGGATGATCTTTTGATTACTGGCAACAATGAGGAGTTTATTTCCAAGTGCAAAGGTGAACTTATGGAAGAATTAGAGATGAGCGATCTTGGTATCATGACATACTTCCTTGGCATATAGTTTCACAAGTCAAAGTTGGTACTTCTCATGCATAACTGGAAATATGCCCTTGAGATATTGAACATGTGTGATATGGAGCATTGTAATGCTGCCAATTTACCAATGGAACCAAGGTTGCAACTATCCAAGAATTAGGATGAGGGTGACGTTAATCCAACTCAACATAGAAGGTTGATTGGATCATTACGTTACTTGTGCAATACGCGACCAGATTTGGCATTTAGTGTCGGTATTGTTAGTAGATTCATGGAGAGACCAAAGGTGTCTCATTTGGCAGCGGTCAAGAGGATCCTTCGTTACATCAAAGGTACTCTTGGTTGCATAATTCTCTTTCCCGTAGTTGATGTGGGCAACATGTGTGAGTTACTCGGTTATACAAATTCCAATTGTTGCGGAGATAAAGATGATCGAAAGTCTACGGTCAGTTATGTGTTTATGTTCGGAGGAGCTCAAATCTCTTGGTGCTCTAAAAAGGAACTCGTGGTGGGACTCTCTTCTTGTGAGTCCGTGTATATCGTGGCGTCGGTGTGTGCATGTCAAGCTGTGTGACTAATGAATCTACTTGAGGAGTTGGACAACATTGAGGTAAAAGCTGTCACACTCTTTGTTGACAACCTCTCGGCTGTCAACCTTGCAAGGAATCCTAAAGCACATGGGAGGAGCAAGCACATAAAGACGAGGTTTCATTACTTGAGGGAGTTGGTGTGTGAAGGACAGCTGGAGCTAGATCATTGTCGAAGCGAAAAACAACTTGCGAATTTGTTGACGAAGACGATAACAAACGAAGTGTTCAAGAGGCTTGTGAAGAAATTAAGCTTGAGGAATGTGAAGCACTTGACTTGATGTGTTGAATGTAGTGTGTAAGTCAAGTGCAGTAGGCTATAGAAGCTGTTTTGGAAACAACTTAATTGGATAAGTTATTTTGGAACTTGGTGCAGAAAAACAGAAATACGAAGAGGAAATCGATTTCCAGTTTTGGGGAAATTGATTTCTGCCACGATCTGCAGTTTTTCAGTTTAACAGTTTTTTCAGTTTTCTTGTTAGTTGGTTTACTTGTGTTGTTTTGTTTTGTGTTCTTTTTAGATGCCTATAAAAGGCACTCTCTCGTGTAATGTGTAACATTGTGTAATGCCATTTGTGAATAATAAACTTGTCTCCTCAATTACTCTCTCTCTCTCTCAACTCTCTATTTTCTGTCTAAACTTCATCTTCTCCAATTATATATTTTCAGCATTGATTCACTTCATCCCAATTGTGTATGTTCCAACATGTTTGAGATATATTAAATCATTGTTTAAATAAATTATAACATATTTTGAAATGTGCTTGGTCATCAAGATTATTAGCTAGATAAATATATTTTTTTCGTTACAAAAAATCAATAAAAATATTGTCTAATTTATTATAATAATGATAGTCAAATGTCACTATATTATATATACTTATTTAGGTGATATGTTGCTTTATTAAATAAAAAAAAGTTTAGAAGACTTTTTAACTTGTTTCAAACTAAGTGCTTTTTCTAACTAGACATGTTTTCAATGCAATTTTGACCTAATTTCTATAAACAGCCATGGGTTGATCCAACGTAAACCTAATGTGCAGAAAGTAATGGCTAATGCAAATTAGTGAGCATGACTTTAGCTAATAATGATGGATTTGGGCTTACCTGTCATGTGAGGAAAGATTTTAATATGATTTATTTATTTGTCTCACTTATTTAAGTGAGGATGAATACTTTACAGATGAGAGATAGAGATAAAATAAAAATTCAAAAGAGAGAAAATAAAAGAGAAATCTATTATCATTTTTTTCTAATCAGTCTCACCAAATCGACGATCATAAATTTATTATCTGTCGAATTGAACTCAAATTTAGAAGGTATATTCGCAACATCTGTAATCTTTTAATAGTTGGGATCTTCAAAAGAGATATCTATTTTGCACTGAAGTTGCATTTTTTTTTTTATTCTTATATGTAAGCTAGTTTGTTTTTTGATCTACACGTTAAATAACAATATTTTTTGTGACTTTATTTGTTCTATTTGTCGTCATATATTTTTTGTCGATCCTTAAAATTCTTATAAATGTGGAGAATTTTATGTTTGCCGTGTATTAGTCTTAATTTTATCATTTTTTAAAAAATAAAGTGTAATATTTTTTAATTAAAAGATTGAAGTGAAATTTTAAATTAAATATTAATAATTTTATGAAATTACCATAATTCCATTATTTTATTACCTTTATTAATTTATGTGAAAAGATAAATTAAAACTCTTTTCTTAAAACAGGATTAGTCAAATAATGATAATAAATTAATAGTGAAATATAATCAACCGATAGAGTAGTTGATACTTGATACTACTTTATAATCTGCTGATAGCTAATGAAAACGGTGACCAAAGTAAATAGCAATCATTTATAGGCGATACTACTTTAAAAATGAGTTATATTATACCTAAATTATAAAAGGTTAAATATAATTTAAGTCTTTTTAAAATTATTAGATTTTAATTTTTAATTTTTATAAAAAAAATCATGTTTTTTTTTTTAATAAAATTATATTTGCACATAGTTTTAGTTCTTTTAAAAGATTAAAATAATGTATAAAAATTATTTTATAGAGATTAAAATTCAATTTTTTAATAAAAATTAAGTCAAAATTAAAATATTTATAAAATTAAAAATATATTTAATTTAATTTTAAATTATTAATATACTATTATCAAATAATTTTTTATTAATACAGTGTAAAAGTTTTAGTGTATAATCATTAAATTCAAACCATAACAATCTACTATTCACTGCTCCCTCGTCTCCTCCCTGCTACCTTAGTTGTAACCGTTTTTCTATTTGTTTATCTATTAGTTAAATTAAGTGGCTGTCACATATACTCAGTGTTTTTTTTTATTTATTTTCTGGTCATTGTTTGTTTTGATTTTTTATAATTTTTTTGGTGTATTTTGATTTCTCGTTTTTGTGTGGAGTGTTTTTTTTTGTGGTGTTCATTTGTTTTAGGTTGAAAGATTAATTTCGATCTAGTGCAGATCAAATTAATGATTTTTGTGTCATTAACGCTACAAATCTAAAAGCAAGAATATTTCAGACATCTCAATATATTCATATTTGTTCGCAGATTTATCTTTTTATTTTTAACAATTTTGAATTTATATTACAACTATGTACTATATCAATTTAAATGATATTAATTTAAATGAACGAATATCATTTATTTTTAGTCAAAAATATCATTAAGTTCTTTATTTTATTTTATAGTTACTTATATTTCTTTTACTTTTGTTTAGTCAACACATTCTATTCGATAAAAAATAGTAGGTGAATGATAAATTAGTTTATAATAAAATAATAAATTAGTTGATAGTGGATAAATTTTAAATTATATTTATTTTGATTTAATTATTTTATACTAACTTATAAATATGATATCATAGTTAAAAAAAGTATAAAGTATAAACTCTAAATTAGTTAGACAAAAACAATGGTGCCAGCTATCTACATATAAAATTAAAGAAATCCTAATTTGATAAGAGATGGATCAATTTAGGAAGAAAACAAGAGTGAACATTTAATGGATATATGAGGTACACCAAACATTAGCATCAATTATGTTATTCTTATTATACAGAATTTGTTTGTTTCTTATTTGGCCACAATGCCTAAAACTAAAAGAAAACAAATACAGAATGATGCTATTTGCATATGTAAATTTGTTTGTATGCCAGCAAAATATATATATATATATATATGCCAATAGTAACCACTCCTAGCTAACATTTATCAAGCAAAAGAAATGTAATAATAAAATGCCACAAAGAAAAACACTTATAGCTAACTAATCATCCATATATATATTATTAAAATGCATTTTTAGTTTTTCTATTTTTACTTTATATTTTTGATAGAATGTTGAGTGAGTGAAATAATCAAATAAAATTTGTGTTTCGTGTAAATGTTGTTTGAATTGTAACATTGATGAATTTGAGTAAAAGTTTAATGTAGTAAAATTGTAGGTGGATCATATAATAAAAATTTAAGTTGTTAGTGGAATTCTTAAGATTTTTTTTTTTATAAATTTGAAAAAATTGTGTGGTTTAACGTTGAATCGGTATAAATTCTAATAATATAATATTTTATCTCTTATTTTTTAATTTTCTTATTTATTAATCCACGCTTAAATATTTGTTTTATTTTTTAAAAAAAAATGATAAAATAAAATTAATTATTTTTATAAAAGTTTTGAAAAGTATTTTTATCATAATTTATATTTCTTTTTATTTGAAATTATTTGATCAACATATAATCCGTCTCACTTCGTCATTTTTGTCTTTCAAAGAACTAATGAGTCTTTACACAAACACAACCATTCATCTCAATATCAAATCATTTAAAATAGTACATCTTATACTCGTAGGACCTATGTCAAAACCTAAAATTGTACTATTATCTCAAATTAATTAGAGAGTGATGATTACAAACACTCTAGCAATAAAAAATGTAGCATAATACGGAGGCAACACTAAACTTTCTTATGAAATTCTCCTAGGCACATACGTCATCAATAATGATTCAATATTATACTCATGATTGAACGTGATTTTTTTCTGGAGGTCCTGGTTAAATAATAAAAATTAAATCTTAATTTAAAATTGAATAATTTTGAATTTTTATATATTTTTCAGTTTTATTTTTCTCTTTTGTTTTGTAGAGAGAGGAGAATGACTGTAGTTGTGGTTGTTATCAGAGATGACGGTAGTGCAATGCGGTGTCAAGCATGTGAGAGACAAAAATTATGCAATGAAGTACTAAAGGAGAGATAATATGTGAAAATATTAAAACATATTTAAAAAAGATGTGAATTTTATATTAACATCGATTTAATCAAATCAAATCAATGTATTAAGTTAAAGAGTATCACAAAATAGTAGTTGAAGATCCACTTATACAAAAACAATATTGAATTTCTTAAATTTTAGTTTATTGCTATCAAATAAAATTTAATAATAAATAAATTTATTATAGACGAATCTTTAAATATAATTTATATATATTATTCAAAATAAAATTAAAATTTGAAAAGGTATTGTCATACCCCAAAATTTGCCCTCCATCTTCTCAAGATATTTCATACATCCATACTCAAGGACTCTCAAAGGGTTGATCAGACAAACCCTCTCCTAGACAATCAACCCAAACTAGGGTTTGGTATTTCTCAGATCAAGATGGACTTCCAACATCTCCAATGGTCTTCATGCCTCTTCATATGCTTCAAAGATTCTCCATGTCAAGTATCAAGCCTCACAAGTCAAATTTTCTCAGACAATTGCTCAGATGGTTGAAAATCAGTTGTATTGGACAAAAACTCAACTGTGGTCAACATACAGTCAAACTTCATGATTTTTGGTCAATATCCTCATTTTGAAGTTACATTCATCATTTGATCAAGGGTTGATCATGATTCATCAAGAAAACTCAAGATTTGCTCAAAAGTCAAACTTTCTAAATTAGGGTTTCTTAGTGAAAAGTCAACCAAACTTTGACTGAGCATAACTTCTTCATACTTTCTCAGAAATTTTTCCACCACCTCTTGTTTTGAAGTAAATTCAATTCTCTACAACTTCATGTCTCACAAGAATGTTCAAAAAATGCTTCATTTGAGAGGTATGGATCAAAATATTACAGGTCCTTTTCAAAGTCAACAAAAAGTCAACTTTTTGTTTTGAAGATATATTGAGCATGGAAACTCCAATTGAGATGAAACCAAAGAGGTTGGTTAGAGGACTCTTAGAGCTTTCTAAAAAGTCCAAAAACACTCAAAAATGTGGAAAATTGAGCAAGATACACTATTCAGAAGTTGGGCAATTTTGGACAATTGCACAAAAGGAGATATTGGTCAAAATGCAAAATTTTCCAAATGGGCCTACAATCTTATGATCCAAACTTGTTCATGACATTATTTGTGACTCATAAACGCTTGGCCATGGCAATTTTCTATTTTATTAATTTATTTTTGAATTTTAAACCATTTAATTCAAAATTAAATTATATAAAATATGAAAAAAAAGATATTTTTTCAAAAGGAGTGATTTTATATCATACTTGAGGTCCAAGGAAGCCCATCATACATACCAATTTCGTGCTTGATCATCCATTTAAGAGAAAATCAAATTTCTTTCAAAAATTTGATTTTATTTGAAAATCATTCAATGCATTCAAAACCAAATCTTTTTTCCTTGTTTTTTCTCTCCTACTTCACTCTATAAATAGCCGATTACACACAACAAAGGACACAAAACCCTAGCCAAAAACACAACCCTTATTTTGTCAAAAATTTTCAAGAAGTTGGAAAAATCGAATTTTGTTTTGCAGCCTCATTCAGCCTCTTTCAACCATCCAAACGTGCTCAGGGGGTAAGATTGAGTAAGGATGCATCATTGTTATTGATCAAAGCAAGCAAAATCGTGCCATATACATGCATACATATTCAATTTTTTCTTGATTTTGCATTTGATTATTCTGCTTGTGTTAAGTGATTCTAATGCTTTCATTGTGTTCATAAGACTCATACGACCGATCCGGGCAATCGTTTCACTTGAACGTTGGAATTACATATTGTCATGTTTAGGGTTTAGGAACTGTGAAGCTTCGAACTGGCTTGTACAAGCATTTTTAACTGAAACTAACATCACCATTGGACTCGGAAGGATCGATTTAGGGGGGTAGGGTCCTCCTTTCCCGTTTATTGCTCGTATTTTGCAGGTTCAGGGATCGTGGCTGCCGGAGAAGACGACCGGAGCTAGGGCTCCGGCGCTGAGATGAAGACCGGCGAGTGGCGTGGCGTGATGGGCTTCCATGATTCGTCCATTCAAAAACAGATGGGGTCCACGCGTGGCTGACTGTGTTTCAAACTTATCCCTGACGCGTCATCACTTATATTCAATTGATTTTGTCTCTACAAACACCAAGTGTCACTTGGCCTAGTGGTTAAGGCATGGACTGTTCAAAGATGCTCCTCCGGTCACGAGTTCGAATCACCAGGACCGCTTTTGTTTCTTTTCACAAACTTCACACTTTCTTTCATATTTTTCTTTTTTTTTTATTATTTAATATTTTTCATTCATTTTAGTTTCTTTTCACAATTTTTATCATGCACTAAAAAATACCAAAAAATATTTTTATTTTTGCATTATTTCCAGAAAATGTTTATTTAATTTATAAAATTAAAAACATTAATTTTGCATGCATATTTAATTTATTTGCTAATTTATCATTTAAATCACTTTTAATTAGTTTTTAATTATTAAATTATCTCCAAAAAATCCCAAAAACTTATTTTAGCATATTAATGTTATTTCCAGCATGAAATATTTTTCTCATTTAAAATTATTATTTTGCTAACATTTTCTCTTATTCGATTTCGTATTTTCCGATTTCTCATCTTTTCACAGTTATCTCGTTTGGACGATTTCTTTTTATCGTTTTCTTTTTTCAAATTATGTAATTGCTCATGGGATGTAATAGTTTAATTAGGGCTTTTATTTTCCGCATTTTGGATTATGTATCTGCCCCAAAGCCATGTAATAGCGTAGGATTTATCTTTCCGCACTTTATATTCCCGCATTTTAATTTCCGCACCCTATAAACTGCTAGTAATTAGGCGTGTATGGCAAGACTAAAATTGAACGTAGCTCACTCTAATTTTCAAGATAACATGAATCTGAATCAACACACTCTTTTCACACATGCACCCCTTAGGGTAATTCTCTCGTTTTACGAATACAAATGGTCATGTCCCTCGAACGTAGAGGTATTCTAGCACCGTTGCCTTCAAAACAAATCATCATAGTCCCTTCGATACAAAGATCATAAGACCCACGATGTCGCCTCCGAATACATGATCTTGACCCTCGATTGTCGCCTACGAAAAATGATGATAGTCCTTCGAATGTGCTAGGATACTTCAAGTTGCTTTCTATGACCATCTGATGTCCCTTCGAATGTCCCGCTTACATCCAACGAATAGGGTTACCTACCAACTAATGGTATGGATAGCACTATTCTAAAGGAACGTATATAAACACGAAAACGACCAATTCTAAGTAGGTAATAAGACTCTCAGTTGCTTGCTCTATCAAACAAAATACTTTTCACACCTCACACTTTTGTCAAAGTTCAAACTCTTTTCAAAATGAAACATTTCCGAACACTTTGTATACATTCCTACATGAATCATTACAAAGTCAAAGCGAAATGCCTTTTCAAAACATTTTTGTCAAACACACAGAAAGCAATTTTAAAGTGATCTAAGAGTAACTAAGAGCCCGTAGATAACTACGGATGGAAAGGGGTGCTAATACCTTCCCTTTTCATAACTTTCTCCCTTACTCAGAATCTAACGAAGGCCTTTTTCTGTACTTTTTACCTTCCCTTAATTGGATAAAATAAAAGTCGGTGGCGACTCTTGCTATCCGCATATTTGCGATACAAAATCCTACAAAGTCAGTTCACCGTGTTACAAGAACTGGCGACTCTGCTGGGGAGACACCCTAAAGAGAGAATGCCTTAGGGATTTCTAGATCACCTTTATTTCTTTTTGTTTGACTTGTATGCTTTATCTTTAAGCGTTGATTGGGTATTATATTGTTGGGGGATCCTACACCCGGATCCGGGTTTCCTTTTAGGTAAGTAGCAATAAATCGTCGCGACCGTTAGACGTATATCGAAATGGTCAACATGATGGCTACGTTAGTGTGACACTTTGGATGTCCTGATACTCTTCATTCCCAAGTTGAGGATAGTATTTGGCTTCTGCGTGGTGTCATCAAGCACTAACTAAACTTTTAGAACCTTAATTGACCCATCTTGGCCATTAGAAGGTAGTGAGATGGCCGGCTTTGGTGCAGACTAAGGTTGGTTGATACTCGACGCTACGCTCATTGAGATCAGACTTTTGGGATATTTCCGGTCGACCACTTGGTAGTCGTATTGAAATAAACGCCTACGAGAAAGATCAATGATCTGAGATTCCTAGAACCCGGTTACTATTACAGGACAGGATGAACCAACTCAAACTTTTGGTGGGGTAATCACCTATACCTCTTGCAAGCCTTAAACCTAGGCTCATTGTGTGAATTTTTTGTGTGTGCTAAACATGACATCATGACATCATTCGCATTGCATATCATTTCTAACTATTTCAAGGACCTAGGGATTTATCTTTGCTCTGTTTTGTAGGAATTATGGCTTCTAGAAAGACTATCCGAATCAACTCCATGGGTATACCTTCTCAGCTCAAAGAATTGGTTTCAGAAATTCGCGACAATGCTCAGTTCATCAAAAGACATGGTTATCTCCTTGATTTGGTTATCTCCGGTTTTGAAGAAGATATGATGCATGTCTTATTCCAGTTCTTCGATCCGAAACACCATTGCTTTATATTCCCCGATTATCAGTTGGTTCCTACCTTGGAAGAGTTCTCTAAGCTACTTGGGATACCTATTCTTGATCAAGTTCCATTCACCGGTTTAGAAAAGGTTCCTAAGTTCGAAGACATTGCATCCGCCTTACGTCTTAAGCGCTCAGACATCGAAGCCAATTGGGAAACCAGAAGTGGAGTTAAGGGTTTACTTGCCAAGTTCCTAATTAAGAAAGCCCGACAATTCCTCAAAGTTATGAGTTTCCATGCATTTGAAGACATTGTGGCCTTGCTAATCTATGGTTTGGTTCTATTCCCTAACTCGGATCAATTCATAGATGTCAACGCCATCAAGTTATTTCTTACCCGCAATCCTGTGCCTACTTTACTTGGAGACATCCTACATTCTCTCCACACTCGTACTATCAAAAGACAAGGAACTCTCATGTGTTATATACCGTTACTTTCCAGGTGGTTTATTTCGCACCTTCCTCCATCAGTTTTGAAGAACGAACAAAGAATGAAGTGGTCTCAAAGGTTAATGTCACTCTCTCATTCAGACATTCGTTGGAGTCTTTTCTCTCAAAAGGACTTCACCTTCATCGAGCGTTGTGGAGAATTCCCTAATGTACCACTACTTGGTATAAGGGGAGGTATTACCTACAACCCTTCTCTAGCTCTACGTCAGTTTGGTTTTGCCCGAAGAGATGGTCCTCATGATATGCTTCTCCAAGATATTGTGTTCGACTACAATCACGATCTCCACAGAATTACCGACGAAGGTTTATACACGCTTGGGGCATGGTAAAGAAGACTGATACCAAGACCTTGGGGCACCAGAACTCCATTCCTTGGGAGCCTTACCTCAAATTGGTGCGAGCTCGAGCTCAAAACCTCATGATGCCATTCACGCCTGTTTTACCAGTAATTATGGAACCTGTTGTTGCTATAGGTGACGAATCCTATACTGTTCTCCATCCTAACATGCCTACTGATTTTGAAGACTTGAAGAGATCTTGGATTCAACTTAAAGAAGAAAGGGATACCTTTGAAGCTCAGTGTTACGCAAGCGAGAAGAAAGTGCTAGAGTTGACAAAGCTACTTCACGAGGAGCGAAGCATCAACGCCTACCTCGGCACCAAGAGGAAGCGCCCATGGGAGACTTAGAGCTTTAGGATTTTTATGTTTTTCTTTTATTATTTTGAACTATCTTTTGTACTTAAAAAGAAAAAGAATAAAAAGAGAACTAATATATGTTTGCTCATTGCTTGTTTAACAAATTTAAATCTCTAAGGTCCTTGAAAACATTGCATTGCATTCGCATAAACATTGCATATCATAGCATAACATTGCATAACAGGTACATTGAAGATTGGTTTTCTCATTTGCTCGCTATTTATTTTAGCAGAAATGGCTCTTGAATAGTCCGTCAAAGATCTCCAGGCTCAGAATGCTCAGTTCCAACAGATGTTCACCAGTTTGGTCCAAGGCCAAGAAGATCTGAAGAAGCTCATCAACAGAAAGAAGAAGGTTGTTGGTCTTCTCAACATGGGCAGACGCTACAAAGGTGGACCTAAGAGGGTCAGTCGGATAGAGCTCTCTGAAGGAAGTGTCAAGAATGAGGGGAGTGTCGAGGGTAATGAAGATGACCAGCGTGAGCCTAAGAAGGAGGGAGAAGATCGCTCTGACCATAGCCAGTACTCTGATGAAGATGACAACTACAAACAACTTGAAGACCGCCTGAATGCTGTGGAAAACCTGAAGATGCCCGGGTTGAATTTCGATGATTTGAGCCTTGTCCCTGGTGTGGTGATTCCTCCTAAGTATGATGGCATGTCTTGTCCGAAACTGCATTTGAAGTCCTATGTTCAAAAGATCAACCCCCACACTGATGACAGAAAGTTGTGGATGCACTATTTTCAAGAGAGTTTGTCTGGAACTCAGTTGGAGTGGTATTATCAGCTAGAGAATGACCGTATCCGTACCTGGAGTAACTTAGCAGATGCTTTCTACAAGCAATATGAGTACAATGCTGAATTGACACCCACCCGCATGCAATTACAGAGCATGTCTATGGGTCGTGATGAGAAGTTTAAGGAGTATGCTCAGAAATGGAGAGATTTAGCAGGCAGAGTTCAACCACCCTTGTCCAATAGGGAATTGGTTGATATGTTTATGGGAACACTGACAGGCCCGTTCTTCAATCATCTGATTGGAAACTCTTCAGCCGGATTCACCGAATTGATATTGACAGGAGAGCGTATTGAAGCTGGTATCAAAAGTGGAAAGATTCAGATAGAGACATCTTCAAATGCTGCAAAGAGATCTTTTGGTGGTAAGAAAGAAGTTAATGTTGTGTATGGTCAGAAAAATCGAGCCAAGACCGATCGTGCTCAATCTGTGGGGGCAGTTGTGATCTCCAATCCTACGTCAACACAACCTCGGCGAGACAACGCGCGTAGTCAGAACGCGCCACGAAGACAGTTTACGAAGATCAACATGCCATTGTCGCAAGCCTTGCAACACATGTTGAAAGCAGAGCTGATCACCTTGAGGGATCCTCCTCAAAACATCAACACTTCCTCTCCGAGATACAATCCTAATGCTAAGTGTGCTTACCATTCCAATAGCCCTGGACATAGTACTGATGATTGTTGGGCTCTGAAGAACAAGATTCAAGACATGATTGAAGCTAAGCAGATTGAGTTTGACCCTCCTGTTGAGACTCCGAATGTGATCAACGCACCTATGCCTAACCATGACAAGAGTTCCAATGTTGTTGGCAATGATACTTATGTTTTCAACATAGATGACTTGACCATTCCTCTGATGACTGTAAAGAAGAATTTTCTACAAGCCGGTGTTAACCCAGGATGCCCAGAGAATTGTCGTTGGTGCCCATCTGCACCTGATGGCTGTGCTTGGTTGAGAAGACGTGTCCAGTGCATGATGGATAACCGTAAGATACTATTTCTAAAACCACCTGTGCAGAAGCTGTGTGAAGATATGTCTAAACTGAAGATCGAAGATGTGAACGAAACTGCATCATCTGTGTGGGATACCTTGGGGCAACCAAGTGGAAAGTACGATTACATGGTGAAGTACACTATTCCTGAGAGCTACAAGATTCCTATTGAAGATGTTAAGGCGACCGGATGAGGTGACGATTTCCCAGAAGACCATGCTGATGTTAACACCATAAGGATTTCCTCTGTTGATCCTGTGCCTAGAGTGGCACCTCTCATCATCACTTCTCCAAGACCAGTTCCATATTCCTCCGACAAGGCTATCCCTTGGAATTATGGAGCTGATGTTTACTATCATGACGTCAAGCAAGACCCTCTGACTATTGAAGATCTTACAGTTGAAGCTACCATTCCTGACATTGACAACATCACCGGATCAAGTAAGGTGACCAGAATCGGAAGGGTTTTCTCTCCAGAAATCTCTCCTCCAAAAGACACCGCGACTCCAGCTCGCATTCCAGCTATTCAATCCATTCCCCAAGAACTAGTGACTCACCCTGCTCATCCAGAAGTACCAAAGGAAGTTGATGAAGACACCTCCAAACAAGAAATGGAGGAAATTCTGAAGATCATCAAAAAGAGTGACTACAATGTTGTGGAACAGTTGGGACAGACTCCGTCCAAGATCTCCATGTTTGCTCTACTCTTGTGCTCTGAGGCTCTTGCTAACGCCTTAGTGAAGTTTCTGAAGAATGCTCACGTACCGCAAGACACTACTACTGACCAGTTTGAAGTTTGTATTGCTAGCCTGGCTGCCAACAACGGCCTAGGCTTCTCTGATGCTGATTTGATTCCTGCCGGAAGGAAACACAACAAAGCCTTGCACATTTCTGTCGAATGCAAAGGTACTACCTTATCTCATGTCTTGGTGGATACTGGTTCTGCTCTGAATATCCTTCCGAAGACATCTTTAGATCGACTTAATATTGAAGGGTTGGTTCTGAGACCCAGTGATATAATTGTGAGAGCTTTTGATGGTTCTAAGCGTTGCTTGGAGAGCTCGTCAAAGTCGGTTCCCGACTTTTGACTCCACTTTCTTTGTCATGAACATCCGTCCACTTACTCTTGCCTACTTGGACTCCCTTGGATACATGGGCGGTTACCTCACCTTGCATCGGTCAAGTACCGGTGAAAGGGAAGGTTGTTACGGTGTGGTGAAGAAGAATATATGGTCATCATCTACATCATTCCGTTACCTCGAGATGGAAGGTGAATTCTTGAGACTCCTGTCAAGCTTTTGAAACAATTCCAGTCATGCCTGTTGACTCTCCCGCCTCTTGAAGTTATGCAAGTTCCGCCTAGGATGGCCTCACGAAAGATGCTCAGTGCGTGGAAGAAGGAGGTAGTTCTATTTGGGGTCACTCACGATCTTCCTTTTAAATCGACAACCGGTTTAGGCTTCACCATCAAAGGTCGAAGACAATACGCGCCGGCGGCTTCCTTTCCGCCCAGTGGAATCCATGCTATAGAAGGCAACGACTTCGACATCGCAAGTGGATCTTCCCAACTCGCACAAGGGCTCAACAATTGGAAGGCAAGACGTCATACCAATCTCCTTTAGTCGAGTAATTGCTCTTGTTTTGTTTTGCTTTTCGTATTTCTTTATGTTTTGAACAATAAACTCTAAAGCCTAGTGCCTTGCCCGGGGCATCATGGCTCGTTTGTGAGGGTTATTATCTGTCATTTTCATATCTTCATTCAATAAAATCGTTGGACTTTTGCATTCAATTGTTTGTTTGTTTTCTTTTACTTTGTCATCCCTTCAAAAAGCTATGTGTTTCTTACACACACCCACGTGATACACTGCAGAATCACTCCGAATCTCGTTGATAACAGCTATGTTATTGCTAAATATGACTTCGATAATCCTATCTACCAAGCCGAAGACGAAAGTGAGGAAGATTTTGAAGTGCCAGGAGAACTTGTCAGACTGCTACAGCAAGAAGATCGAGTTATACAGCCACACGAAGAGCGGGTTGAGGTTGTGAATTTGGGTACTGATGAAGACAGAAAAGAGATCAAGATAGGAGCGGGTCTTGAGAACAATGTTAAAGAAAGGTTGGTACATATGCTACAAGACTACATTGAGGTTTTTGCTTGGTCATACGAAGACATGCCGGGTTTAGACATTGATATTGTGGTACACCGATCGCCGACAAAAGAAGGTTTTCGCCCGATGAAAAGGTTAAATCGCATGCGTCCGAGATGTCGAGAAAATCAAAGCCGAAGTTATGAAACAGTTCAACGTCGGTTTCTTAGCTGTTACTTCATATCCACAATGGGTTGCGAATGTGGTACCTGTACCTAAGAAGGATGGTAAAGTACGAATGTGTGTGAATTACAGAGATCTGAACAAAGCGAGTCCGAAAGATGATTTCCCACTTCCTCATATTGATGTTCTGGTTGACAACACCGCAAGATAAGGTTTTCTCCTTCATGGATGGTTTCTCCGGTTACAATCAGATCAAAATGGCTCCTGAAGACATGGAAAAGACTACTTTTGTTACACAATGGGGCACTTTCTGCTACAAGGTTATGTCGTTCGGGTTGAAGAACGCAGGCGCCACTTATCAGCGTGCTATGGTGACATTATTTCATGACATGATTCATCACGAGATAGAGGTCTACGTCGACGACATGATAGCTCGATCACAGACTGAAGAAGAACATCTTGATCATTTGCAGAAACTGTTTGATAGATTGAAAAAATACAGGTTGAGACTTAATCCTAACAAGTGTACCTTTGGAGTCAGATCCGGAAAACTCCTAGGGTTTGTTGTCAGTGGTAAAGGTATTGAGGTTGACCCCGCCAAGGTTAAAGCTATTCAAAAAATGCCACTCCCGCACCGAGAAGGAAGTCAGAGGTTTCTTGGGCCGATTAAACTACATTGCCAGATTCATTGCACATCTAACTGCTACTTGTGAGCCAATCTTCAAGTTACTTAAGAAAGATCAAGTAGTAGAATGGAACGACGATTGCGGATCGCTTTTGACAAAATCAAGGAGTACTACGAATCCTCCTATCCCGATGCCCAAGGAAGACCTCTTATCATGTACTTGACAGTGTTATAGAACTTAATGGGGTGTGTTGGGGCAACATGACGAGTCAGTCGAAAAGAGCATGCAATATACTACCTTAGCAAAAGTTTACCGATCGTGAAACAAGATACTCACATCGAGAAAACTTGCAACTTTACTTGGCTCACGACTAAGAAGATATGTTGACTCACACTACCTTGTTGATTTCAAGATGGATCCGATAAAATACATATTTGAGAAACCAGCTCTCTCGGAAGAATAACAAGATGACAAATGATCTTAACCGAATACGACATCCAAGACACTTCTAAAGCAATCAAAGGAAGTGTAGTAGTCGATCATTTGGCTCATCGTAGATGACTATCGCCTATGCAGTTCAATTTCAGATGAAGATGTTTTACTAGTTACCGATTACGAAGAACCGGCCGGACGAAGGACCGAACAAGGATCCCGATGGACCATGGTCTTTGATGGAGCCTCAACGACTTGGCAATGGCATTGGCGCCATCATTACATCCCAGGACACACGCCTTTCACCGCCGATTATGTTTCTGCACTAACAACATGGCCGAATACGAAGCGTGCATCATGGGTATCAAAGCTGCTATTGACTTAAGAATCAAGTTCTTGCAAGTGTATGGAGACTCAGCTTTAATGATCAGTCAGATTAAGGGCGAGTGGGATATGAAATATCTGAATCTTATTCCGTATCGAGAGCATGTTCTAAGTTTGATCCCATACTTCGAAGAGATTACTTTCAGTCACATTCCGCGAGAAGAGAATCAGTTGGCAGACACATTGGCTACTATGTCGTCTATGTTCAAAGTCAGATGGTTTCAGTCACATTCCGCGAGAAGAGAATCAGTTGGCAGACACATTGGCTACTATGTCGTCTATGTTCAAAGTCAGATGGGACAACGAGGCTCCCCAGATCATCATTGAGAAGTACACGAACCAGCATACTGTTATGAGCTTGATACAGAAGAGAAACCTTGGTACTATAACGTAAAGAGGTATCTTGAGACTCAGGCATATCCCGCAGGGGCATCTGTCAACGATAAGAAGTTCTTGAGAAGGTTTGCATCTAAATTCTTCCTCAGCAACGACATCTTATACAAGCGCAATCACGACTTGTGCTTACTACTGTAGACCGGAAAACAAGAACGTATCATGGAAGAGTTACACGAAGGCGCATTTGGTACCCACTCCAGTGGACTCACCATGGCTAAGAAGATTTTGAGAACAGGTTACTATTGGTCCACCATGGAAGCTGATTGTCACCGCTACGCTTGATCTCGTCACAAATTCCAGATATATGCAGACAAAGTGCACGTACCTCTACCTCCAATGTTCTAACTCCTTGGCCTTTTGCAATGTGGGGCATTGACATGATCGAGAAATCAAGCCCGACTTCCAACGGACATCGTTTCATCCTTGTGGCAATTGACTATTTTACCAAGTGGGTAGAGGCAGCCTCGTTCGCATCTGTTACCAAGAATGTTGTGGCTCGATCCATCAAACATAATCTTATCTGTCGATATGGCACTCCCGAAAGGATTATCACAGATAATGGCTCCAATCTCAACAATAAGATGATCACCGAACTCTGCACGCAGTTCAAGATCAAGCATCACAACTCTTCTCCTTATCGACCAAAGATGAATGGCGCAGTGGAAGCCGCCAACAAGAACATTAAGAAGATTATACAGAAGATGACAGTGACTTACAAAGATTGGCATGAGATGCTACCATTTGCTCTTCATGGTTACCGTACTACAGTACGAACATCAACAGGGGCAACCCCCTTCTCTCTTGTGTACGGTATGGAAGCAGTCCTACCCATCGAGGTTCAAATACCTTCGACCAGAGTCCTCCAAGACACAGAGTTAGGCGAAGATGATTGGATCCCGACTAGCCTTGACCAGATTAACTTGATTGATGAGAAACGACTCGCATCCATCTGCCATGGACAGATCTATCGGAAACGAATGATCAGAGCATTTAACAAGAAAGTCAAGCACCGAGTCTACCAAGTCGATGATCTAGTAGTCAAGCGCATCATTCTTCCACAAGGTGATCCCAGGGGCAAATGGACTCCCACCTATGAGGGACCATTTGTAGTCAAGACAGTATTTTCCGGCGGAGCTATGATACTTAGCACCATGGATGGTGAAGACTTCCCATACCCTGTGAACGAAGACATAGTCAAAAAATACTACGCATGAAAGAGACCCGCTAGGTCGACGGACCTAGGTAAAAATAAGGGCATCCTGGCGAACCAAAAGGGTTCGGGCAAAAGTTAAGGATATATACAAAACATGTACACGGCCGAAAACACGAAAAGGCGGCTTGGGCAAAAAGGGTATCGGTTGAAACCCGAAAGGCGGTCTAGGCAAAAGTTAGGGATTTAAGCGTCGACTATGTCTCGTCCGGATCACCTATCTACTGACTACTATCGGCATTCAAGATTCAAATGGCGACAATCGCCTACTCACTTTCTACGAAGGAGATGAGATAGTTGAAATATATGAGTACTAGCATAGTTGGAACTTAACGAGATTGTTTCCGCATAGCTTTTACTTTTCGTATACAAACTACTTGGCCATACGCCACCTTTCAAATAAATACAAGTTTTTCTTTACAATTTTGCTATTGTTGTTTGCATAAAGTCCAACGTTTGCTTTGAATGATTATATGCATCTAACAATAATAATCTATTCACAAACATGCGAAAAGTGAACATCGAAGTAATTGCTACAGTCTAGGAATTGAGATGACGACGAAAGTCACCAATGCATTTCCCCCACAGAGCATGATCCCCACGGAGATGTCACTCAAAACCTTCCCCAGCAAAGAAGAGGAGGACCCCCAAGCAGTGATTCCACTCAACTTAATCGGGCCACACCCATCTTCGAGCAATAATATTTCATCCCCCAGTCGAGGTATTTATCCCCAACAAAGTATCTCTCAACATTCCCCTTTTCCCGACAAGATCCGGACTTGAAACTTGGTCAGGTAGTGCACCGGAGGAAACCTACATCCTTTTTCCCCCAGCTAGAGATTACAACGGGCCCCCAGATCCTTCTAACCCGGTCTCCCAGCAACTATCAAACACTCTCCAGCAGGATTTACACGCAAGATCCCCGGTAGAGTACCTCCCAGACTCTCCCCAGCAGGGTCTATGTATGAGATCCTCAACAACGTGTTTCTCGATCTCTACCATCCTCAACAATATCTAGGCCCAAGACTTGGTCAGATAGTGCACCAGAGGAATCAAAGTTTTCTTTCTTCTCAGGGTTTCTGTCCCCAAACAGAAGTCAGAAATCCTCCAAGCAGAACATCCGCATCTTCTTCAAGATGGATATGTTTTGAAATACCACAACATCTATCATTCATACATTTCTCATATATGCATATGTCATTCATACACATCGTCATGCATCATTCCCTGCATAAGACTAACAATATTCTATCAAAGTTTCTCTTGTTTTCTCCAAAATAGGTGGAAAATCACTTCGAATGGTCCAAGATTAATACCGAATCCGACGGAGAACTATCGAAACCACCCCTAGTTGTCCTCCGACAATGGTCCGAGATTAAGACCCGAATCCATACGGAAAACTATCCGAACGCGCCCTTGTTGTCCTCCGACAACGATCCGAGATTAATACCGAATCAGACGGAAAACTATCGAACGATCATAAGTTATCCTCCGATAATGCGGTGGATCAATACCCAATGCACAACAGGAAGCTATGCACATTTTGCCAACTACTACCCCGTAGTCGGACGAAGAACTATTCGACTCATTCTCATTATCAACAAGAACTACAGTCGTGCGACTCGGTTGCCTTGGATGGCATCTTAAGCCCATCTCCGACTACTTGTCAACACCTCCAGTATCTGCATATTTGGTTAAAACCAATACAAACCAATATCTTCATTCAAGATGAGCACGAAGTCTAACGTCGACTCCTCCGGATGGCATCTTAAGCTCATCCCTTTCACTTCCGAAACATCTCTGAGCCTGGCGACGACTCACTCCTCAAGACCGACCTTCCGGATGGCATCATAAGCCCATCCCGTCAATTCTCCTATCAACAATCCCAAGTCTAGCGTGCGACTCATTCCCAATAAGTCTCCAACTTCTCCAAATGGCATCAGTAAGCCCATTCGCATCATCACCACCAATGAGTGCAAATTTTCGGTGTACTGAGTGTTCAATCATCTTCTACCTCCAGGTCACGAAAGGCGAACATGCCAATCTAACCCTTCCAGTACAAGAAGATTGAACAGGGGCAGCTGTCATACCCCAAAATTTGCCCTCCATCTTCTCAAGATATTTCATACATCCATACTCAAGGACTCTCAAAGGGTTGATCAGACAAACCCTCTCCTAGACAATCAACCCAAACTAGGGTTTGGTATTTCTCAGATCAAGATGGACTTCCAACATCTCCAATGGTCTTCATGCCTCCTCATATGCTTCAAAGATTCTCCATGTCAAGTATAAGGCCTCACAAGTCAAATTTCCTCAGACAATTGCTCAGATGGTTGAAAATCAGTTGTATTGGACAAAAAGTCAACTGTGGTCAACATACAGTCAAACTTCATGATTTTTGGTCAATATCCTCATTTTGAAGTTAAATTCATCATTTGATCAAGGGTTGATCATGATTCATCAAGAAAACTCAAGATTTGCTCAAAAGTCAAACTTTCTAAATTAGGGTTTCTTAGAGAAAAGTCAACCAAACTTTGACTGAGCATAACTTCTTCATAATTTCTCAGAAATTTTTCCACCACCTCTTGTTTTGAAGGAAATTCAATTCTCTACAACTTCATGTCTCACAAGAATGTTCAAAAAATGCTTCATTTGAGAGGTATGGATCAAAACATTACAGGTCCTTTTCAAAGTCAACAAAAAGTCAACTTTTTGTTTTGAAGATATATTGAGCATGGAAACTCCAATTGAGATGAAACCAAAGAGGTTGGTTAGAGGACTCTTAGAGCTTTCTAAAAAGTCCAAAAACACTCAAAAATGTGGAAAATTGAGCAAGATACACTTTTCAGAAGTTGGGAAATTTTGGACAATTGCACAAAAGGAGATATTGGTCAAAATGCAAAATTTTCCAAATGGGCCTACAATCTTATGATCCAAACTTGTTCATGACATTATTTGTGACACATAAACGCTTGGCCATGACAATTTTCTATTTTATTAATTTATTTTTGAATTTTAAACCATTTAATTCAAAATTAAATTATATAAAATATGAAAATAAGATATTTTTTCAAAAGGAGTGATTTTATATCATACTTGAGGTCCAAGGAAGCCCATCATACATACCAATTTCGTGCTTGATCATCCATTTAAGAGAAAATCAAATTTCTTTCAAAAATTTGATTTTATTTGAAAATCATTCAATGCATTCAAAACCAAATCTTTTTTCCTTGTTTTTTCTCTCCTACTTCACTCTATAAATAGCCAGCATTACACACAACAAAGGACACAAAACCCTAGCCAAAAACACAACCCTTATTTTGTCAAAAATTTTCAAGAAGTTGGAAAAATCGAATTTTGTTTTGCAGCCTCATTCAGCCTCTTTCAACCATCCAAACGTGCTCAGGGGGTAAGAATTAGTAAGGATGCATCATTGTTATTGATCAAAGCAAGCAAAATCGTGCCATATACATGCATACATATTCAATTTTTTCTTGATTTTGCATTTGATTATTCTGCTTGTGTTAAGTGATTCTAATGCTTTCATTGTGTTCATAAGACTCCATACGACCGATCTGGGCAATCATTTCACAGCTTGAACGTTGGAATTACATATTGCCATGTTTAGGGTTTAGGAACTGTGAAGCTTCGAACTGGCTTGTACAAGCATTTTTAACTGAAACTAACATCACCATTGGACTCGGAAGGATCGATTTAGGGGGATAGGGTCCTCCTTTCCCGTTTATTGCTCGTATTTTGCAGGTTTAGGGATCGTGGCTGCCGGAGAAGACGACCGGAGCTAGGGCTCCGGCGTCGTTGACTGGGATGAAGACCGGCGAGGCTGGCGTGGCGTGATGGGCTTCCATGATTCGTCCATTCAAAAACAGATGGGGTCCACGCGTGGCTGACTGTGTTTCAAACTTATCCCTGACGCGTCATCACTTATATTCAATTGATTTTGTCTCTACAAACACCAAGTGTCACTTGGCCTAGTGGTTAAGGCATGGACTGTTCAAAGATGCTCCTCCTGGTCACGAGTTCGAATCAGCCAGGGACCAGTTTTGTTTCTTTTTCACAAACTTCACACTTTCTTTCATATTTTTCTTGTTTTTTATTATTTAATATTTTTCATTCATTTTAGTTTCTTTTCACAATTTTTATCATGCACTAAAAAATACCAAAAAATATTTTTCTTTTTGCATTATTTCCAGAAAATATTTATTTAATTTATAAAATTAAAAACATTAATTTTGCATGCATATTTAATTTATTTGCTAATTTATCATTTAAATCACTTTTAATTAGTTTTTAATTATTAAATTATCTCCAAAAAATCCCAAAAAATTATTTTAGCATATTAATGTTATTTCCAGCATGAAATATTTTTCTCATTTAAAAATTATTATTTTTGCTAACATTTTTCTCTTATTCGATTTCCTCGTATTTTCCGATTTCTCATCTTTTCACAGGTTATCTCGTTTCGGACGATTTCTTTTTATCGTTTTCTTTTTTCAAATTATGTAATTGCTCATGGGATGTAATAGTTTAATTAGGGCTTTTATTTTCCGCATTTTGGATTATGTATCTGCCCCAAAGCCATGTAATAGCGTAGGATTTATCTTTCCGCACTTTATATTCCCGCATTTTAATTTCCGCACCCTATAAACTGCTAGTAATTAGGCGTGTATGGCAAGACTAAAATTGAACGTAGCTCACTCTAATTTTCAAGATAACATGAATCTGAATCAACACACTCTTTTCACACATGCACCCCTTAGGGTAATTCTCTCTCGTTGCCTTTACGAATACAAATGGTCATGTCCCTCGAACGTAGAGGTATTCTAGCACCGTTGCCTTCAAAACAAATCATCATAGTCCCTTCGATACAAAGATCATAAGACCCACGATGTCGCCTCCGAATACATGATCTTGACCCTCGATTGTCGCCTACGAAAAATGATGATAGTCCCTTCGAATGTGCTAGGATACTTCCTACAAGTTGCTTTCTATGACCATCCGATGTCCCTTCGAATGTCCCGCTTACATCCAAAGAATAGGGTTACCTACCAACTAATGGTATGGATAGCACTATTCTAAAGGAACGTAAATAAACACGAAAACGACCAATTCTGAGTAGGTAATAAGACTCTCAGTTGCTTGCTCTATCAAACAAAATACTTTTCACACCTCACACTTTTGTCAAAGTTCAAACTCTTTTCAAAATGAAACATTTCCGAACACTTTGTATACATTCCTACATGAATCATTACAAAGTCAAAGCGAAATGCCTTTTCAAAACATTTTTGTCAAACACACAGAAAGCAATTTTAAAGTGATCTAAGAGTAACTAAGAGCCCGTAGATAACTACGGATGGAAAGGGGTGCTAATACCTTCCCTTTTCATAACTTTCTCCCTTACTCAGAATCTAACGAAGGTCTTTTTCTGTACTTTTTACCTTCCCCTTAATTGGATAAAAGAAAAGTCGGTGGCGACTCTTGCTATCCGCACATTTGCGATACAAAATCCTACAAAGTCAGTTCACCGTGTTACATGTATATATGATAGTTTTACTTATATTAATAATTTAATTTATATTATAAAATAAAATTTAATATTTTTTTAAAAGTAAAATAAGAATAACAGTACTAGACACAAATATTAAAATATTATATTATATATATAAATTTAATAATAAATAATTTTTTTATAATGAATTTTTAAATATGAATTAAATATAATTTATAATTATTAAAAACAATTTTTAAAACTAAAAATATAATTTTGATATTGGTACTATATTAATACTAAGTTGCATGTTTAATAAATTTGAGCTAAATATATTTTATATATATTATTCAAAAAGAAATTAAAAAAAGTTAGCTAAAACTTTTCTTACATTAAAAAAATATAATTGTATTCATATTTCTGCGACACAAAAGAAATTAAAAAAGCTAGCCAAAACATATTTTATATGAAAGAGATATAATTCACATGCTACAGACATGAATCAAACACGCGAGCAACTATTTAATCTTATCGAGTAACACGCTTTCGCTAGACCACTAAGTCACTTTATGTTCATTTTGCAAACGCTTTAATATATTATGCATTTATGTTTATGTTTTATAATTATTTTGTTGATTTTGAAGCCCTCCATTTTTTGAGGCTTTACACCATAGATCTGGTTGCCCTGGTCAAGGCCGACCCTGATTACACTAACATTTACTTTTTTAAGACTAATTAGTATTTGTAAATTAAGATCAATTCCGATGAAAGAAGAAATATGTGAATCACAAACAAGGAGGAGAAAACATGTAAAGAAAACAATAAACTAAAAGGTTCGGTCATAAATTAATTTCTAATATATTATAATAATATTAAGTTAGTATAAATAAATAATAGTGTTATAAAAATATTAAATAATAATATATAATTTTAATTTTTCACTTAAGACGTGACACTATCACAGAATAAAGTGAAAGTAAGACAGAAATATAAAATTGAATAATTAAAATTCAAAATAAATAAATAAATAAACATTTTTAAATTAAAAATAGAAATAGAAAAATATGAGTTTAAAACTTATATTTTTAAAATTGAGGGTACGAGTAGTAGTGATCATGACACTATACCCATAACAATATTATGAACTTAGAAGATAACATGCTAGTGGAGGCTTATCGACTAATATATTATTATATTTTATCTAAAATTATATAATCATCCTTGGATAATTTAGTAACTAACAAAATATCATTTAATTTTTTTAACTTTTCTCATTTCATGTATTAATGGTCAATTTCTCATTGATTCAAATTAGAAAACTCATTTTTTCATCTTAGACTATGTATAATGGTTTATATATTCACCACCATATTTTTTCATTTTTTATCATCCACATCATCTTCTTTTTCTTCCACCTAATAATTCAACATATATTCAATTTTTAATCATTATAATAGTTTTGTTTAATAAAATTCAACATTATACCTCACCACCATTCACAACACACTAAAAATCTGAACATTCACAACACCTCATTACAAGCATTCAACTATTGAATTTTTTTCAACACTCCCATTGTACATAGCCTTACACTACTTTCTCTTTTCTCTCTCTCTTCTCTTTTCATTTTATATGATTATTTACTAAATTTGAATTTTAATATAATTGATTCTTTTACAATTAAATATCTCATTTTAAATTTACATTTTAGAACATATTTAATCTTTTCTATTTGTTTATTATCGCTAAAAATGTTAATTAATATATTATTTAACTTTAATTAAATTAAAAATATATTTTATAAAATTGAATAATACTATATATTATTCACACAACTAACTTTTTATCTTACGGGTCACTATCAAATTATTACAATTATTTTCAAATGTAAATTCTTTTTCTTTCACCATGTCACAAGTTTTTCTTTTTTAAATTACTTAATAAATTCAGTTTATTTTAATATTACGTAATTCAATTTAAACTCACATGTGTATCTAAATACATCATTTATCAAATTTACCATTATGTTTTGTATAATCATATTATTGTAATATCTTGATTTCATAATTTTTAATTGTAGTTTTCCATTAAATACTAATTAATCTATTATTTAACTTTAACAAATTTAAAAATATATTTTATGAAATTGAATAATACTACTTATCATGCATACAACTAACTTTTTATCTTACGAGTCACTATCAAATTATTACCATTATTTTTAAATGTTAATTTTTTTCTTTCTCCATGTCACAAGTTTTTTTAAAAATTACTTAATACATTCAGTTTATTTTAACATTACGTAATTCAGTTTAAATTCACATGTGTATCTAAATACATAATTTATTTTATATAATCATATTATTTGTTGTTATATTTTTATTTCATAATTTTTCATTGTACTTTCTCATTAAATACTAATTAATCTATTATTTAAATTTAATAAAATTAAAAATATATTTTATGAAATTGAATAATACTACATATCATTCACACAACTAACTTTTTATCTTACGAGTCACTATTTTACCATTATTTTCAAATGTTAATTTTTTTCTTTCTCCATGTCACCAGTTTTTTTAATAAAAATTACTTAATAAATTAAATTTATTTTAACATTACGGAATTTAATTTAAATTTACAAGTGTATCTAAATACATCATTTGTCAAATTTACCATTATATTATTTGTTATAATATTTTAATTTCATAAATTTTTATTATATTTTTTTAATAATTATGAATTATATATATATATATATATATATATATATATATATATATATATATATATATATATATATATATATATATATATATATATATACACGAGTCTCTGACTGATTAATATTTAAAAATATAGTTTTTTAAAACCTTATAACTATTTTAATTATTTCATTAATTATTCATACAAGTTTTTTTCTTATCAAGTTACTCGTAAGAGCTCACATGCTTATATATTATTCTTTTCTTTCTTAAGAAAAAGAAAGCCAAAAATATATATCTAGTGTACAGATCATCATGGACATATTTGTCTCTAAATATATTATAGCCAGTAGCTACTACTCTATGAAAGCTACTATGGATATACATTTACCTAATATTTTTCTTCTCTTTAGGAAAAAGAAGGAAGGAAAATAAGGATATAGCACAAAAATGGCATAAGATGAAGTCACATGGAAGGATACCCTACAAGAGAAGGGCATCACGAAGCTAGAATAGAACAGACACATATAGAAGATAAAATTTGTCGTGTGGGAACAATAAAAAAAGAGAAGTAAGCATTAGGGTAGTGGTATGGAATGGACATATGCAACACGAGTGAGAAGATATGGGTCAACAGCACATGCAATGCAAACAAACAAACATGTGTGATGCACAATGAGGTACGGCTAAAAGACTGATTAATAATAGATTATCTTGATCAAAAAACATCTTCATTCAAATCTCACATAGGATATTGAGAAAAAAATTAATATTAATATAAATAGTACCAGTTTTTCCCACAAGAATCTAGTATTTTTAATGAAATCAGTGTTCGAGATTGTAATTTCTTGTCTTGAAGCAGAATGTTGTTTGATAGAATAAAGGTGTATCGATTTAATTTGTGTCAAAATATTTTAAATTGTTTGTCGAGTTGTGTGTGTCGAAGTGTCGAAATATGTTACTTCACACAATATTTCGATTTAGGTCTAAAATAATTATTTTAGATTTTTATAGTTTTGGGCTTTAACTTAGGGTGCAAACTAACTCAACTATAAATAGATGAAGTAACTCCTATTTTTGTAACAACTCAAATTGAGTATTTATAGAATTACAGTTACAAGTGAATAAGATTTTTCTATAGTTTATGGGCAGAAAGTTACTCTGCATAAAATCACCATCTTCTTCTTATTTTGTTCAAACACTAATTCTTTCTTTCATTGTTATGTTGTATTGATAACAATCTTGTTCATCAACATTAATAGAAATTTTTTATGATTTTGGTGAATTTCTAACATCTGGTATCAAAAGCTCTGGTTGAACGATTCAAGGGAAGAAAATCACGATGGCAGTGAATCATCCAAACAAACATTTTCTAGCAAGTCTTCAAATTCTAAAAGTTCATAACTATGAGAATTGGTGCAAGTAGATGAAGGTTGTGTTCTGTTGTCAAGATTTTTGGGATCTTGTGAAAGAAAGGTTATAATCGCTTAAAGGAAAAACAACAAAAGAAGAAGAGGTTGCACACAAATAATTGAAGAAGAAGAATTGTAAAACACTATTTATTATTCATCAATGTTTGCGTCATACAATTTTGAAAAGGTGAGTGGTGTAGAATTTGCGAAAGAAACTTGATAAATTATGGAAAAGTCTTTCGGAGGTGCGAAAAAGGTGAAAGAGACGAGGTTACAAATTCATAAAAAAATGTATGAATTTCTTTAGATGGAAGAAAGTGAAAGCATAATTGATTTCTTCACTAGAGTTACGAAACTGGTGAATCAAATCAAGGTATGTGGAGAAGTGCTAACAACAAGATCAGTTGTTGCAAAGATCTTGAGGTCTTTGGCTCCAAAGTTCAACCACGTAGTGGTAGCCATAGAAGAGTCGAAAGATTTGTTGAAATAGACAAAGGAAGATCTTCAAGGAATGCTTTAATCTCATGAACAAAGAATGACTGAAAGAGCTACAGGAAATTCAAAGAGTGATGTGCCTTTACAAGCACAATTAGCAAAAGAAAAGAAAGACAAAGGAAATTGGTTCGACAACAAAGATAGATAAAGCTACAACAATTTTACTAGTAGAGGAAACTAATATGGAGGAATTATGTCGAATGAGAGAAAACCCTCAGACCAAGACAACCAAAGAGGTGGTGTTGTAGATAAAAGAAGAGATGGTGGTCGAAAACCTAACAAAAGTCACATTCAGTGTTTCAATGTTAGAAGTATGGTAACTATTAATGTGATTGTCTAGAAAAACAAAAGAATCAAGAAGGTGATGCAAAGTATACAAAACATGAAGAAGAAGAAGAGATGATGTTGGTGGTCATAACAGGAGATGGAGAGAGATTCAAAGATCAATGCTACTTGGACTCGGAATGCTCATCACACATGTCTAGAAGGAAATATTGGTTTGTAAATATAATGCTCTCGATGAAAAACATGGTGAAATTTGCAAGAGGTTAGTAATTTCACATGTGTTGTACATGTCATGCATGAAGAACAATTTGCTCAATATAAGGCAGGTTGTCGAAAATAATTATAAAGTGTCGATTGAAGATAAGCTGATGAGAGTTGTCGATGCAAATGGATGGTTAATCTTAAAGGCTCATATGTCTCAAAATAGATTCTTCAAGATTGAACTTAATGTGATGGAGCACAAGTACCTTGTGAATGCAACTAGCAGGTTTGAATAGATATGGCATTACCAACTTGACTATCTTAACTTCAAAGACATCAAAGATTTGAAAAGGAGAAATATGATTTCAGGATTGCCTTAAATTATCATTCCAAACGAGGTGTGTGAGGAATGTGGTTAATATAGATGTATGTTTTGTCTTATGTATGATTTGATGAATACCATTATGTAATTGTTGATAATGATGTTTGATATGCCATGAATTGAATCATTTATTTGTATGGTGAAATCAATTTTACGGATAAAATTTTGTGAAAAACTGGTGCTGGTCAGGTGAAATCGTTTTCCACTTTTAGTGAAACCTATTTCCATTGAGAAAATGGTTTATGGGGTGTTTTCAAGGCTGAAATCGATTTCCATAGTTCTAGCATGATTTTTTTCAAAATTTAAAAAATCAATATCTTGAATTTCGGGTGTCTGATTGATGCGCTGCTTGAAGTTGTAGATAGATGAGACAACGCATTTTTAAAAAAAAAAAATAATTTCATGTTTCTTGAAATAATTTAAATGATGTATAATAGTGTTGTAAGATGTGTAAATGTATGTTTCAATATGATATCTTGTTGTGAATGATGAAAAATGAGTGTTCTTGCAATGTGGTTGTTGTGATGTTAATGATAGTATTGTGATGACGTTGTAATGATGTATATGTTCAATGTTATACAATCTATGAATGATGATGTCATTGACTAGTTATGGTCAAACTTATATGTGACGTTGTTAGCATTTTTGGATGGTGGTTCGCTTGTGATGAGCCTCAATCCCATTGTGCGGATTGGGTGCGAGTATTTAGATCCTCGTTTGGGGATTTAATGAAGAGTTACTATATTGGAAGTAATGATTTATGTCGTGCTCTGGTTCCAAGAGGGAATCAATCATATGATGGGGATCATGGAGGTGATGAACCAGGTGTTCATAAAATTTGGTACTATATGCATTGAGTCAATATTGTTGCATTAATATTCTATGTGGCATTTGCATGAGTTTTATTGATGAAATATGGTGATATTTGTGAATTATGTAATTATATGATGATTTTTATGACGAAAGATGTGTAAGTGCTATTATAAAATTTTAGGTTCGAGTATGACTTATTTTATAAATGATATGTGTTGATATGATGATGTTGTTACTACTAATATTTTTTTTTATATCTTTTATAATGAATTATGATTATTCCCCTTTCTATTTGAATGTTGCCTCCACGTGGATAACGCGCAAATACTCTTGAGTAACTTGCTGCAGTAAGGATGATAACTTTTAGAGTATTTATCAGTTATCCATTATTTAGAAGTGTCTTGTTTGATACATAACATCGGGTTGAGAACGCTTGGTTTGATTTTCTTTGTTATAACCATGTTGAAGTTTTTGTAAGATTTTTGAATTTTCAAACCAATTGTGGTTCTAATTACTTATCAAACAAATGTCATGAGGTTTATGTTGTTTGAGGATATATTTGAAAGATGATTCCGCTGCGATGTTTTTAATTAAATATTGAAGTTATATAGCTATTATGAAAGTGTGTGTTCATAAAGAATATAGCTATAATTGTTGGAACCCGTGTTACAGAGTAGAATTGTATTTATGTTGTTTTATTATGAAGTGTGACACTCTTGTTTGGTGGTTTTTGATTAAATTATCCGTAAATAATATGTGGGGTTTAGAAGGGTGCTACAGAAGTTGTGTTGTCTGCAACATACATATTGAACAGATGTCTGGCAAATAAGCTAGAAGGAATTACTTCAGAAGAATGTTGGTTTGATGTTAAACTTAGCTTGAGTCATTTGAAAGTATTTAGATCTATAACAAATAGACATGTGACATGTTAGTTGAGAAAAAAACTTGATGACAGGTGAAGTCAAATGATCCTAATAGAATATCATTCGACTGAAGGTCACAAGTTGTTTGACCCAGTGAACAAGAAAGTGGTGATGAACAAGGGCGTCATCATAAATGGGTTTAAGGAATGGAATTGGACATAAAATGTCAAGAAAGATTTAGTGATAATCTTATGTGAAGAACCAACAACTCGAATGAGAAGAAGTTCGACAATAAGAAGTGAGAGGTGATGCAAACCTAAAAAGACCTCAAAGAACAAGACCAATGCCTGCAAGGCTGCAAGAATGTGTGATTACATCATATGATATGTGGTCGATTATGAAGGTGAACTGATACTTATGATTTCTATGCAGATGTCGAACCATTCAATGCAACTAAGACATTGAAAGAATCAAAATAATTAAAAGCTATGAATGAATAAATAAAGTCCATCGAAGTCAACAACACTTGGTCATTTGTCGAATTGCCTCAATTGAAGAAGGCAATTGATGTCAAATGGATATACAAGGTAAAAATTCTAGAGAGAAAGTAACTCGACACAATCAAGTTGATTGATAGTCTAATAGAAATGAATAGTTGTCACATATGTCAAATAGATGTGAAATGTGTATTTTTAAATAACCTCTTAGATAAAAAAGTTTAGTGAAAATTATTTTAAAATATTAATTTTATTATAAATATAATAAATATAAAAAGTAATATAACATTAATTATAATTATCTGATTGATTGATGGTGTCGGTATCAAACTAAATATGAGAACGTATTCATCCATATATGTTTAAAGAGAATAAATCCTTAAATAAAATTTGATATACTATTTTCTCAGATATTAATTAGCTAAGAAATACAGCTCAAGTACATGGTCTAATTAATAAAGATTTGATTATTGCACAAGGATGTGTTTTCAAATTTCACAACAAATATGGGAATCTAGTTGGTGTTGATTATAATTAAGTCCCTACATGTGTTAGTATTTTATTTTCTCGGTGACCCTCATAAAAAATGATTATAAATAGTTAATATTTTTTATAAAAGATAAAATATATAAATATGCTTTTATTCATACAAATGTACAATTTTTATTTGTATTGTGTAAAAACATATTTTTATTTTTAATTCTCGCTAATGTATTATTTTTCTGTTTTTCATTCTTTGTGTTTTGTTTTAGCCTTTGAAAGATAAGTTTATATTAAAATTGTTTTGTAATATTTACTTTTTATTATTTTATTATAAAATTAATTATTTATTATTGAAATCAATCTAAATATAAATAAATAGAAGGACTAAAGTAAAACAACATAAGAAGTCAACTCCACAAATTTTATAAAAATTTAAAATAATGTGATATGTCATTAAATAATTTCGAATAAACGTATAATAAGTTCTTGAAAAACATAAGTAAATATCAATGCTTTGATTACATAGTTAAGATTTCAAAATTATATAAACTTTAATCATTAATATTTTAAGAATAATTTCTATTAGATTAATGGAATTCAATATTAATATCAAGTAAGGAATGTCCATGAATCGCGATACTCTTTAAGACATGTATTAAAAACGCCATGTCTAAAATAATATTATTGATTTAATTTCTTCTTCAATTTCTGCCTCTTTCACGGAAGCCCTCATTTTTTCTGAAATAAATCCCATTTGGATTCCTGTAGTTGTCACTGGGACACATGTTTGTGAGAGGCACACCACATCTCCACCTAAAACCTTGAGGTTTTAGATGGACACGTGGTGTGTCTCTCACAAGGATGCTTGTTCCTCAACTTTATATCAATGATCCTACTAGTAACTCCCTTTAACAGTCATCAATGTATGCAACATTCCCTTCAGTCAGTTTACAATACGTTGTGTAAAAAAAGATATACTTTATATTATGATCCCAAAAGACGAATATCATTTAGGGCTAGAGGCATGCAAGCACAATCTCCATGGTATAATCATTTGGCCCAAAAGTTATAGTCCTCTAATTGTTGTTGCTTTAAGAGCTAAACTATCTTAGTTATGGAGTTCCATTGACAAGTGGGGAGTCAGACTTGGGAAATGTTCCTTTGAATTTCCTTCTCTACTCTTGAAGATGTTTGTAGAGTGAGATCTATAAACTTGTGGAATCTAAACCCTGGAGTGTTAAAGCTATTTTCCTGGTCTAGAGATTTCATACATTTTGATGCTAAACAATCTTCTGCTTAAGTCTGGATTTGTATTAATGGTCTGATCCACGAATATTGGTGATCTAAAATCATGTTTGCTTTAGCAAACAACATAGGGACACTTATTTGCATCGATTCTTCGTCAAATAAACCTTCTTTTGATAGAGCGTTTGACCATTTTGTTAGGGTCTTAGTTGATACTGATCTCTAAAAAGATTGACTTATAAGATTATGGTTGAAAGAGTGAATTTCACATTCTTTGTTAAAGTTGAGTATGAGAAACTTCTGACATACCGTAACTTCTTTCATCTTATTCCTCTGTATATTGAACAATTAATTTTTAATGAAATGAGTTAGTTTTGCTTTAGTAAAAAAAAATTGATTATATCCAATCATCATTAATCCCTTATATAAAATGTTGCAACATAGTCAAGTGAAAACTCTTTTTTTTTTTTTAATTTTTATTTATTAAAGTTGAATTCAAATCTCTTGAATAATACACTTTAAAAATCAAGTTATTTATCTTGAATGAATGCAATTTTTATTCAAAATAGAAAAAAATAAATAGTTTGAAAACGAGTCTTCAAAATATTATATCAAACATATATATTTTTGCCAAATTTATAGATTAGACTAAAAGACTTCAAACTATAACAAATCACCAAAATATTTTTATATGAAAACCTTTCAAATTAAGCTTAACAACATTAACAAAAAAAATTCCACTTTTATAATTATATTGAAATCAAATCCATTAAATAATCAAATCATGACTAATTTTAAATTTATAATAATGTTGAAATCGATTTTTTATTTATATAATAACCATTTAAAGTTGATTGAAAAAAAGTTAAACTATCAATCTAATAATTATTTATGAAAATAGCTATATATGTTAATAATTAATAGCTATAATTATTATTAATTATCAATAAATATACATAGGTGTCTGAATAACTATTTCTGAATAACTTTAAAATAAATAAAAAATTAACTAAACTATTATTTAGAATATTTTTGTTTAACTTATTTTATTTATATTGTTTTTACAAAAATTAATTTGTTATTGAAACTTTCATATCCTTCTTCATAAAAAAAAATTCAAATTTTCATATCCTTCTATATAAAAAAAATAAAAGATTTCAAATTTGAAAATTCTCACTACTAACACTTGAAGTGAAAGCATATCAAACTGTTTATATACACAACAATCAATTATGATAATTTCCACAAGACCACTTTCAACTTCTTTTTCATATTTTTGACCATACTTAAATTAAACATAAATGTGGATGTAGTAAAGTTGAAGACATTAAAGCAATAAATAGTAGCTTCTGATTAAAAAAAGAGCAAAAACAAGAACCTTTTAGCATAGTACTTTCCCACATATTCAAAACACTTCTCAAATACCAAAACAAAACAAAACAAATATAGTTACAAATTTCAAATTACCCTACATGTAAGGAATTTCCATTAGTTAGTATTACTACTCCTAGAACAAATAAATAAAATCACAGACAAAACATTAATACAACAACATCGTCGTAGGTACAGTGTTTTTTTTTCTTAGATCAGATTCAAAGATATAACAGAACAAAACAGAACACTTTCATAGCCCATTATGTTTCTTTTTCTCTCTATTTATTTCTTCTGCTAAACTAAACTTCTCACATCTTTTCAAAACTTTCCCTCCATTGTTGTAAGCTATGGAAACCATCTCAGTTTCCAAGTTTCTTCTTTTACTTTTCTTCACTTTCTTCTTTCTTGGTTCTCAGTCTGTTCATTCTAGTGTTACATATGATAGAAAAGCTATCATCATTAATGGACAAAGAAGAATCCTTATTTCTGGTTCCATTCACTACCCAAGAAGCACCCCTGAAGTATACTCTCTCTCTTTCTCTCTCTAGTTTCTTGAAAAAAATTGAGTCTTTTTTGTAATGTGTGATGTTGTTTTTGTGTTTAGATGTGGGAGGATCTGATTCAGAAAGCAAAAGATGGAGGGTTGGATGTTATTGATACTTATGTGTTTTGGAATGTTCATGAACCTTCTCCTAGTAATGTACTATTCTGGAATCTGGATCTTGTTTTGATTAAGTTTGAATATTCTCTTAAAGGATCTTTTTTTATCTTCTTAATTCTTGTTAGATTTTTTGTTTGTTGTTTTAATGATGTTTTGTGTTGCAGTACAATTTTGAAGGAAGGTACGATCTGGTACAGTTCATTAAGACTGTTCAGAAAGTGGGTCTCTATGTACATCTTAGGATTGGTCCTTATGTATGTGCTGAATGGAATTTTGGGTATGCAAATATGCAATAATGCAAGTTGAAACATTTAATGTTTTGTTTCTTAATGTAGTCTTTTTTGTGATTTACAATGATGTTTTTTTTTTTTTTGGTTTGTGTAGAGGTTTTCCTGTTTGGTTGAAGTATGTTCCTGGGATCAGTTTCAGAACAGATAATGGTCCTTTTAAGGTTGAGTTAAATTTTGAATAGTTTTGTTTCACTGAAGAAATATTGAAACTTTGTTGCTTAAAAAGTGCTTTTTTTTTAGGCTGCAATGCAAGGTTTTACTCAGAAGATTGTTGGGATGATGAAGAATGAAAAGCTGTTTCAATCTCAAGGTGGACCAATTATTCTTTCGCAGGTAAGCTGTTACTTTCATGTTTGACATTTTGGTTCAGAAGTTGTCTCCTACATGTTGTGAAAGATCAAGAAAGAATGGATCTAACACTATCGAATTAATGATCATATCTTAACTTTGTAGATTGAGAATGAGTATGGGCCGCAAGGAAGAGTACTTGGAGCTTCTGGTCATGCATACTCAAATTGGGCTGCAAAGATGGCTGTTGGATTAGGTACAGGTGTCCCTTGGGTGATGTGTAAGGAAGATGATGCTCCAGATCCTGTGGTGAGTGGCCCTTCTCATGATCTTGTCTGATTTACAGTGAGTTTGACGAAATCATGGTGCCACTGCAATTTTGTTGAAGTTTTAAAGTATAACTTTTGATGAAACTAAAGTCACAGTGATTCTGTCAAACTCACCGTCTATTATGATTACCTTTTTATTTATGAGTCGAGTATGATTCGTGTTATACTTTCTTACAGATAAATACTTGCAATGGTTTTTACTGTGATTATTTCTCTCCCAATAAACCTTACAAGCCTAAACTATGGACTGAGTCTTGGACTGGCTGGTAAGTTATATGTATAACATTGCTCATGTTTAAAAAATTCGGCCTGCCAAAAGTTGAACACATTTGTCTTAATTTTTTACCCTTTTGTTCTTCTTTTCTCAGGTTCTCAGAATTCGGTGGACCAGTTCCTCAGCGACCGGTTCAGGATCTAGCGTTCGCGGTTGCTCGTTTCTTACAAACGGGTGGTTCATTTTTTAATTATTACATGGTAAGTTACCTGATTTTTTCTCAGTTAAACAAAACATATGCTTTGTTAATTTACTAAGTACGAGTATTAATCGTCGTGATTAATGATAATGATAGTATCACGGAGGAACTAATTTCGGACGATCAGCTGGAGGGCCATTCATAACTACGAGCTATGACTATGATGCTCCAATTGATGAATACGGTTAGATGATTAATTATACTTTCAAAACAAGTTAAATATCGTCATTAGCAAATTTTAATCGAGTGCTTAATAATGATTTCAGGTTTGTTAAGGGAACCTAAATATGGTCATTTGAAGGATCTTCATCAAGCTATCAAACAATGTGAACATGCTTTGGTTTCTTCAGATCCTACTGTTACATCATTAGGAACATATGAACAGGCACATGTATTCTCTTCAGGAACGACGTGTGCAGCTTTTCTAGCAAACTATCATTCAAATTCGGCTGCAAGAGTGACATTCAATAATCGGCACTATGATTTGCCTCCTTGGTCCATAAGCATCCTCCCTGATTGTAGAACAGATGTTTTTAACACTGCAAGAGTAAGAATATCGAAATATTTTTTCTTATTATTAGCATTGTCTTTTGCATCAAGTTATTGATGATTGGATTGTTGTGGTTTCATGAAGGTGAGGTTTCAACCTTCACAAATACAAATGTTCCCTAGCAATTCTAAGTTGTTATCATGGGAAACCTATGACGAAGATGTATCGTCGCTCGCGGAAAGTGCCAGAGTTACAGCTTCTGGACTTGTAGATCAGATAAGTGCTACTAGAGACACTAGTGACTATCTTTGGTACATAACCAGGTTAGTGAATTTCTTCATCATCGAGTTTTTTCTTCTACCTTTTTAGTTCCATGCAGTTGAAATCTCACTGGTTTTTGGTTTTCGTGCAACAGTGTTGACATAAGTTCAACGGAATCATTCCTTCGAGGAAGGAACAAGCCTAGTATTAATGTGCATTCCTCTGGCGATGCCGTTCATGTGTTTATCAATGGAAAATTTTCAGGCATGTATAGTATCTTATACTTTTTGTGTAATAAACTTTTGTTATTCAATCAATTTCAAATAATCGAGACAGATTCCTATTTCCTTTTGCAGGCTCAGCTTTTGGGACAAGAGAGCAGAGAAGTTGCACATTTGACGGCCCTATCGACCTACGTGCTGGAACTAATAAAATAGCACTTCTCAGTGTAGCTGTTGGATTACCTGTTAGTACCTTGCTTGTTACTCCAACTTGAACTCGATTGTCAATATGCTAGTTATTCAATTCTTTTGCTTTCTTTTTCTTTTTTCGTAGAATGGTGGAATCCATTACGAGTCATGGAAGACAGGAATCACCGGTCCAGTTTTGCTCAAAGGTCTTGATCACGGACAGAAAGATTTGACATCGCAAAAATGGTCATACCAGGTCGGCCTAAAAGGCGAATCGATGAATTTGGTGTCTCCCAATGGTGTATCATCAGTTGATTGGGTGAGAGAATCATTAGCTTCACAAAACCAGCCACAGTTGAAATGGCACAAGGTAATAGCATTAACAGTTAGTTACTGGCTTACATTACTATAGCATCTATTGAAGTCTATAATGAAAAGCTTCCAATCTAAATTCGAAAATTTCAGGCCTATTTCAATGCACCTAATGGAAATGAACCATTGGCATTGGACATGAGCAGTATGGGAAAGGGTCAAGTGTGGATCAATGGACAAAGCATAGGAAGATATTGGATGGTTTATGCAAAAGGTAACTGCAATTCTTGCAACTATGCCGGAACTTATCGTCAGGCGAAGTGCCAACTCGGTTGCGGACAACCTACTCAACGATGGTAAGATACTACTTTTCTCTAAACTTCAACATTACTTCATTATCTCTAGGAAAATGCAACTAACTAGTTCGATTTTGCAGGTACCATGTTCCAAGATCATGGTTAAAGCCGACAAAGAACTTGATGGTAGTTTTTGAGGAATTAGGTGGAAATCCTTGGAAAATATCTCTGGTAAAGAGGATAATCCATACTCCAAGAACCAGTGAATCAAATTTAGTGACTAATACAACACGAGTATGAGAAGCCAAATCGCGATCGACAGAATTACATACAAAGGGGCTATATTTATGAATAATAAAAAGAAATGCAGGTGTGAAATTTCTATATAGCTTCTATTGGCATTATACAAAAGGCGTGTGACCAAGTTCATTCTTAATTTATTCTTTGAACTTGAGTGTCAATTATCATTTACTTGAAAGAGAGAAAACTACAAAATTCAGAAATGTTAGTGCTTTCTATCTTTTATTCATGTAATTTGTTTGTATATCTAATATCTATGAACCTATCTATCTACAAATGCAATTATTTAGGTGGTTGGTATGCTCAATAATCAATATATCTATTTTCTTAGTTGTTATCAATAATCATCATCAACCAGGAGGGACCATTTTCATCAACATATATTAAGTGCTAACAACCATCAACCAATTATGGCATTTTCATACAAAATACTATCTTTTAGTCAATAATAGTCATATGGAGTAGGTCAATAATGCCACAATTTATTTTCAAGCATAACGAAAAACACGCAAACCGAAATGAAAATGTTGTTAACTGTATTATTGATGACCTTGATATGATACTTCAAGCAGTAGCAACAGGTGTTGCATGCTTGGTTATTGCCAGCTGCAGCTCTTCCTTCTTAGCACCAACTACCTTATCCACTTCCTTGCCTTCTTTCAAGAACAAGAAGGTTGGCATAGCCTCGACAGACCATTCCTCCGCAACACTCTGAAATAGTACACATGTTTCAATGTTAATATAAATGATCATAAGATAAGATGACAAAATATGGTAAAATTTGATCGTGTTATCTCTAACTATTACTATGAGTTTGACAAAATCACGAGATACTTATATGATTTTAACAAGAGTTAGTTTGATAGAATCACGTTGTCACAACGATTTCATAAACTTCAATGCGATTTCAAACATGCATTAAACTTGAAAAAGAATGAGGTAACATAGATTAAGATTTATACCTTTAATTCATCAATGTCCACCTTGAGGAAGATGACTTCAGGTGTCTTCTTAGCAATCTCTGCTAGAATTGGAGCAATAAAACGGCACGGACCGCACCACGAAGCAGTAAAATCCACCACAATCTATATCACATATATATAAACCAATCATGGCATAATTTTGAATCGTCATAAACTTCAATATTCAAAATTCTCGAACATATACTATAGATTTGTTTGGATTAACTCATAAATTTATCTATTACCATAAGTTATTTTAGAGAGTTTTTGAAAACACCTTGTGATATTTTTTGTATGCCTTTTTCAACTTATTTTCATACAATTTGCTATGACAACAATTTATCTAAGTTTATGAGTAAACAATTCTCGATTTATTTAAATATTTTCAGAAAAAAAATGGAACAATTTCATAAACACTCATATATAATTGAATAATAAGGTAAAGTTTGATAGTATTTTTCATGAGTTGTTACCAGTTTTTTGGATTCAGTTCCCTTCTGGATAAGTTCCTTCCATGATTCAACGGAATGAACACCGATCACTTCATTTTCTGCTGCCATTTTTTTCTTCCTTGGAATTTTGGTTGCTTAGCTTGCACGAGAAAGCATATGCACTACTAGTCACGATCTCTCCGTTTTATATAATAGTTCATATTGTACTAAGATAATTATATTCTTATATTGTAAAGTTATTATACTTTTTCCTCGTTAATAACGTTAGTTTAACTCTTCTTTTTAGTAGTCTAATTCTTGAAATCTCAACATTGAATCTTTTAAAAACAATGTGATGTAACATATGTTCCAATACATTTATTTCGAAAAGTTGGAACATATACAATTGGGGTATGATAAAAATGACTAATGGGAGAATATGAAGTTTAGAGAGAAAAATGAAAAAATTGAGAGAGAGTAATTGAGGAGAAAATATTATGTATTGTTCACAATGACAATGTTATCACATTATATGAGAGGGAGTGGTTTTATAGTGTCCACACAAAACACAACAAAACAACACAACAACAAAAAACAGAAAAAAAACTGTCAACACAAAAAAATCCAAAATCGCGGCAGAAACCGATTTCTCCAAATGGAAAAACCAATTTCCTCTTCGAAAATCTATTTTCTGCTTTAGTCGGCAGAACAACTTATTCAATTAAACTGTTTCTAAAACAGCTTCTGAAGCCTTTTACATTGCACTTGGCTTATACTCAACATTCAACACTAACTTGAGTTTAGTTCGTTTAACTAAACAACTTAACTATGATAAATTCATCTATATCATAGAGTATAAGGTGGACTACCGCACATAGTCTCAAATTTGTCACGATAAATACATAGTTAAATAGGATCTCATAAAATGTTTATATAACTTATGCAGTTGTGGTTAAAAACCTCTATGTATTTTTCTATAGTTAAACTATAACTAATTTATACATGATGTCTAAAATATTTGAGACGACTCTGATCGCTGTCTCTTGTAATATTGAGGGTTATTTACCTCCTAAATAATGTATTAAAGTAAAATTTTAAAATTACATATTAATCTAAATTTTAAAAAATTAAAATCAAATCAAAGAAAGAAAGTATACATTAAGATTTTGATTTCTTTTGTTATTATTATATTTATTTTAAGGAGAGTATAAATTAAGTCAAGAAATTAAAAGAAAAATTAGAGAAAAAAAATTGTTTTTTAAAAGCAAAAGCAGAGTGCAAATGTATTCATATGTAGATTATTATTTATTATTAGTTGTTTTTAATTTAGAGATCAAGTATGTGTTTGGTTTCACTTTCTCTCACGACCACCGCACGTTTGCAAGTAATTTACCGTGAATACTAGAAGCCACAAAGTGTAGCTTTTATCTGCCGTGACTTGTCACCGTGCTTTTCTCAAATTCACGGTAGCTTCCAAACACACACTTAGTTAGGTAGAATTGTCCGGGAATGTCTCGTAACATTTTTTGAAGTTTTTGTGAAGACAACAACACATTCAAGCGATTAAAGGTGTATGAGGCAGTTGATCAAGTTATTTTTTTTAATCAAGTTAAAGAATTATGGTTTTATGATCACTAGTGATATTCTCTAACGATGGTGTTAGATTTGAAGATATCGCAAACCTCATCCTTAAAAGATTCAAGTGAAATGCTTAGGTGAATGGTATATCCGACAACAAGACTTGAAGTTTTAAAGTGTGAAAAAAGAAAATGTGAAAGCTCATCTAATCATATTTATCTGACCTAAACTAGGAGATTTTATCACGGGTTGACCTAAACTCATAAGCCTCAAAAATTGTTTTTTAAATTTTTTCTCTTTCCTAAATGATTATGTGGTTACATATTTGCATATTTAAATTCTTGCAACGCATCCTTTATCTACCTTTTTTATTTTGACAAAGAAGGAGAAGTATACTCTTAAGAGAAGTAGAGTAGACTCTCTACTTAGCGATTCTGAAGAGTCTTTCATTCAAGCATATAATACATGTAAGAGTCTTACTTTAAAATATTTTTGAAGGACCTCATATACTTGTTGAGATGCTTTCACATTTTCTCAGAAAATGATAAAACCAGAATCAACTAAAGTGATAATAACATGCAAGATAAGTTGACAGTGTCTAGCTAATATGATAAATTTTGATATGTTTTGAGAGGATACTTTATAGTGTCGTTGATAAAGTCAGTGAAGTCATATCTAATAAACAATGTGTTCATCTAAACATGCTAGGCATGATAGTTGGGGTTTGTGAGTTCGAGCAAGCGGTGTATGTTAAAAACAACCATTGTTTTTGTGTCAGCTGTTAACGTGTTGTTAGGAGAAACTCGAGGGCACATCATGATGAAAAACATTAAGGATTGTCACTAGATCATGATTGTTATAAAGCTAAAGGTTAACACTGTATAAGAAAAACAAGATATTATAATTTTAGTGATCCATATTGATAAATGCTTATCACATATAAAGAGTACAAAGATCATACACCAAAGGAATGAATGAATCAAATTCATAATGACTATAATTGATAATGATTGTCAAGAATCATTTACAATTTTCTATTAACATGTTGCTATCTAAATAATAATTACAAATATTTCATACATGCTAATTACCCTATAATACATGTAATTTGGCGATCTTAGTAGTTTTCAATAACTCTTTTTGCAACCTTTATAAGTTGTTCGCATCCTACGAAATTCAAGACGCATGGAGAATCTATTATTATTGGAGAAGATAAAAAGAATTAGAGAATGATCAAAATGACTTTTAGGTAAAATGCAATAATTGATAAACTGCTAAGAGCCAAATCATTTTAGATTGTAAATAACTCTATCTAATCTATGTGGGATGTAGGTTAAACATCACTTACCATCGAACAAAAATACAATTAAATTTATATAGAGATTGATTTTTTTCTCTTGAAACAACCTAGAGGTTCACCTTTTAAAAATAAACAAGTGAATGACGTGTTTTTAACCTGCGACCCACGTCTGATGTTGATGCAAAACTATTAATTGAGCTGATTTAACGGAATAATTTTGTTATATTTTTTAGTCTAACAAGTTTATTAGATAAATTATAGTAATTAGAGTTGAAAATTGAAATTAAACGGTATTTGAGTGCCGTGTATTGTATGCTCTCTTCTCTTCTCCTTCTTAGTCGTGACACAGTGACATATTTCAAGACTCCCAATTCGCCGCCGATTCAATTCAACCATGGAAGTTGATCCTCACAACTACGACGACATTGTATGTATTACATCCATCTCTCACTTTCCGATTTCACTTTCCAGCCCTAGAATCAATCCCCACTCACAAATCACTTCATGCTTTCTTACTCTTAAACCCTAGGATTTGTTCAATTCTTGAATTCTTACTTCTTTTTTGCAATGATGTTCTTCAATTATCATGTTTGCAAGATGTTATTTTTCTGAATTTTTCTGGGTTTGTTGTTCTGATGGATCCAGTTAATGTTAGCATTTTAGGGTTTTATTGGGTTTCTGTCAACAACTATGATTTGCTTTGTAATTTAGTTCTGTAAATATTTTGACTTCATGTTTGTATTTTACAGTCTGTAAATGAAAAAGATGTTCCCAACATTGTTCTCTCATACCTTATACATAACTGCTATGAAGAATCAGCCGAGTCCTTCATTGCCGGCGCCGGGACGACGCGTCCGACAGATTATTTGGATAACATGGAGAAAAGAAAAAGTATGTTTATTCTTGTTTTCTTTTTCTGTTTTCAAGATTGGTTCATGACCTTTGGTTGATTGTCCTAATGCCATTTTATTTGCTTCAGTTCTTAAAACTTTGCTTAATATCAAAATTTGTAATATTAGTGTTGGATTACTCAACCTTAAATTGGAACGATACTAGTGACGGAGCTTGTTCGAAATTTATGAAAGGGCCAAAATCCAAATGTATAAGAATTTATATGGTAGTATTGTTAATTATTTCCAACATTAGTTTACTAGTCTAGTGCAGTGTTTTTGATAGTGGATCGTAGGAAATAGCGGATAGGGTAGTGGGCAAATAGCAGAAGCCGTAAAGCGGTTAAAAGTTCTACACAGACTGAGTTCAACCTGATCTTAAACTTTTTTTCCCAAGAAAATGTGAAAGGGGATTTATTTATGTTATGCCATAAAAAAAATACTTAAAATGGGATCTTTAAGGCTAGAACACGGAACCCGAAACCTTAGAAACAGAACTAAGCAACCCAGTACAATACGTGGTAAATTGGCGACATGATATATATACATATACATTGATACTAGAATATGTACATGTATCTGGTAAAACTAGGAAAATTTTGGGCAGGCCATAGCCTACCCTAGTCCATGCTAAGATCCGCCACTGATACCGAAGCACTTTTTGCTCTTATTGTTACTTGAATCATACGCTTCTTTTTTACAATAGTGTGTGGCATTTTTGCATACGAATATGATTTTTCCCCTTCATACGCCTGCGTTAAGAAACCAAATTGCTTTCTCTTGACTACTAAGTATTTTTTCCTTGCGTTTAGAAATCATTCACTATGCAATGGAGGGAAATGCACTTGAGGCTATTGAGCTAACTGAGCAGCTGACACCAGAAATCCTGGAGAAGAATAAGGACTTGCTATTTGACCTTTTAAGCCTTCATTTTGTAGAGCTTGTCCGCTCTAGGAAATGGTAAGATGAGATTAGTTTTTTATTCCTAGTAAAACGTTGCGGATTTTTCTCCTTAATAGAATCTCATGTTATTGGCAGCACAGAAGCTTTGGAGTTTGCTCAGACCAAGTTGAGCCCTTTTGGAAAGGAGGCAAAATATATGGAAAAACTTGAAGTATGTTTGCTTTTTGTATAATGATTCAGTATTACATATTTGTGTGCGTCTGTGCATGTTTCAAGGTTTAAGTGACCATAAAGCTACCCTTCCTCATTACAGGATTTTATGGCGCTTCTTGCTTATAAGGAACCAGAGAATTCTCCAATGTTTCATTTACTTAGCTTGGATTATCGTCAAGAGTTCGCAGATAATTTGAATCGAACTATCCTTGGTTGGTTAACTTGACTATACTCCTTTTGTAGTATGTATTTTATTACAAATCTCAATACACTATTTTACCCCTATTATATATGATACATAATTTTCGTTATCTTTTCTGGTGATATTGGCGATTGGCAGCTTACTTTAACCTTCCCAGCTACACAGCAATGGAGAGGCTTGTACAGCAGGCGACAGTAGTTAGACAATGCTTAAATGAGGAATCTGGAAAGGTAATAGGCAATTGATGATTTGCCTCTTTCATCAGCTTCAGGTTTTGGTAGCTTGATGGCTGCATATGTTGGCTAGTTTTGTTATGCCATAGCTTGTTATGCAAATTAAGCCGACGGAGATTTCTGTCTAACTGAGTAACCATTTAATTGGCCGTCATTATAGAGTGAAAGAAATTGCGCAAGTCCACAAATTACTTAATGTTCAAACTGATTCCCTATTTACTCACTGCAGGACGGGCCTCGACCATTTTCTTTGAAAGAATTTCTTAAAAGGCGATGAGAAAGCAATTACATATCTGCCAGAAGTTGTGGAGTGAAGCACAATTTCCTTATGCACATTTATCTGATACCTCTATTGTCAATTGTTGGATTGGTGTATGATTTGATCATAGGTGTAATGTTGTCTGAATGCTATTCTTGTATAAATTTTTTCATATCAGGCTATCTAGATAGATCTTTCTAGTCTTACTGCAATAGTACAATTTACAAATATTCATGAAAATGTGGGAAAATACCATCAGTATCAGATGGAGAATTCACGAAAATGTGGGAAAGTACCATCAGTATCAGATGGAGAAAATAATTTCCACCTGGGGAGGTTGATCTAGTGTGCAGTTAAGTCAAAACAGTAAAAAAATATATTCATGGTATGAAATGCATATGCATCTTTTGGCTGCATCTTCTTGATATAATAGGAAAAGTATTTATCTAGGGGTCAGTGGTTCCGTCTCCAATATTTTTCAAGCAATATGTAAAAGTATCTGCGATTGGGGTATAGCGTGCAACATTTTTTCTTGGTGTGGACCCATGTTATGTCCGAAGTTCAAAATTTCAAGTAGTTTTATTAGTTATTGTAATGTTTTTGCTGAAAATCTGGCATATAAATTCCAATTGTTTTTATGAGTCTATAATTTCCTCTTACACATGCAAATTCTTTCTATTTTCACTCCTTAAATGACATTTAAATATATTAAAAAATAGTAAAAATCACACTTAAAGAATTGTACCTAAGTTTTGTCCTTTTCAATTTTTAAAGATATATCTCTGAAGCACTATTTCACACAAAATAAACACAAACGGTTGAGCATCCATCACTTTGTTAAAATTTAATTTGGAGACGTATCTTCAAATGTGTTTTATGATTTGCGTAGCTACATTTTAGATTTAACCCTTATTTTCAAATTCAAATTTTATTTCGGAGATGCATTTCCGAACGTGTTCAATAGATATATAACGTGCGTTAGACCCTCCATCTTCTCATTCTTCATTTTCTGAAACTTTTGAAAACCTCGTTAGAACTCGTGAGCAACATTTTTCCCGTAAATTTTTCAAGGAACAACAATATTTCAACTTCAATTTTTTCAACCTCAACTTTCTCCACCTATTACATTCAACATTTTTCATCATCATCAACACTTTTTTAAGTATGTGTCTCATTTAACCTATTTTGAGTTTAGATTAATGAATTAGGTAAAATAGTTTGTTTTAAATGCATTCGGTAGCAATCACATTCAAAATAGGTAGTTGTTAGAGACATGCATTATAATTTAGTTGCATTTTGAGTTGTTAGGGCAAGACTGACACCTGTTTCTTCCATTGATGTAAACACGAGCTAATTTAGAGTTGTATCTCTGAATCGTGTCCTTTTTGGTTTTTGGAGATGTCTATCCAAAAATGACTTGGATGCAAACTAATATCTTTTTCTCATTTTTTCAAGAAAAATGGCTGCAAACAACGATGACAGAATGAGACTCGACCATGAAATCCAATACACGTTTGTTTGACGCGAGAGAGCTAAACTTTAGAATGAGAAACCAAAGCTAGGCGGGGTACCATCCCTAAGCCTCTTGACGGGGATATATTGACTTCTAAGAGCCGCCTATCGCATGTGTCCTCATCCTAGAGGCTTGTGTCCCCTGCTCACGTAGATCGGGAGGAAGCTCATGTTACATATGATGATGTCTCTTTACTCGTAGAGCCATATCCAGGAGGGCACTGTAACACCACTTTACTAACGTACTAAAGAAATCATGTTGCTGGGCATGACTAGGTCGAAGAGGTAGATTTTTTAATGGTTGTAATTTATATGTTTTGAACAAATTCTCTGCGACTGATATTGTTATATTTTAAGCTTTATCAGCCTAAGGTTGATTGGTTCCAAAGTGTCATTCCATACTTCGATCTTGGCGACCTGTGCTCCACCGAGTACAAGACCATTAGCCATGACATGCATGAGGCATTTGTTGAGAGATGACATAAAGAAACTCCATCTTTCCACTTCCTTATTAGCAACATGACGATTACATTAGATGGCGTTGCTTTTTGCGTTTAAACCTTCCAATTAGGGAAAAAATACTTGATCATTCTAGGATCAAATGTGATGAAGCCTAGAAGATGATGACCATTTATTTGGGAGCTGACCCGATGAATGCCTTGATGCAATGTGGGACCACCAGAGGTGTTCGTGTCAAATTTTCATACTTGCAAAAGCTATATGGAGACAACTTGGAGTTGGTCGATGATGTCGACGACAATGATCTATAGGTCACCTACCACCGAAAGTGTGCTTTGAGGTGTTTTCTCATATTCTTAATTGTCACGTCCATGTTGGTAGATAAAAGTGCAACCTGCGTTGACATGTGGGCCATTCAAGAGTGGAATTGGAGCCCCGCCTAATTGGTATACATGTACTCCAAGCTGAGCGAAGGTTCCCTTTGGACGACAAAGCAAATAATAGGCTCCTACACCCTACTGACAGTAATTTCCATAACCAATTTTAATTTTTAAAGCACTTTTTTTACACTTGTTACTAATATGTTTTATTCATTTTTAGGGATGAATCCTATCTCGCTTTCATCACATACACGACTTTGATCGTGTGGAAGGGTATAATGAGGATTTGACACATGCTTACCTATGTTGCTTGCGCAAAGGGAATAATGTCGTGCAAACATTACATGTGTAATATTGACCGGAATCAACACGATAACATCGATAAGACACCATACACTACTCACCGGGACACAATTTCCTTCAACTTCGTTTCATTTTACTCCAAATGGTTGGTATGTGGGACAAATCTAATGTGCAAGTATCTTCTGGAGCGATGCATGTGTCAGTTTGAATATGTGCATATCATTCTAAGATCCCCATTCAATTATGCATCTAATAACATAGTCCGTAAACATCTTGATGACATATTGGCAGATGACGAAATTCATCTTGTACTAGAGGAATATTAGAGTATGTTAGCCACAATTCAATGGTCATGTGTGCATAATTACATGACTTGATTATATAGTGTGTCACACCCTATCATGACACCGGGCGCTCCTGGACGTCCAACTAGGCCTTCTCATGCGAAGTTCTTAAAGAATGAGCTAGTCAGAGATGACCATGACACTGATGTTTTGTCGATCTGTCAAAATATTATGCGTATTACGTATGAGGGCGTAAAGTTTGGGTTGTTTGAGAGAGGTGAAAATGATGGGGTTGTCCTGGCACACTCCATTCTTACTGAGACACAAAATGCCTTGGGTTATCGAAGGAATATGAGGAACCAAAGGATTAGGATTAAGCATATGCAATAGGTTATGTTTTTTTAGATATGAAATCTAAACTGAAGAATCTCTTACACTACACCAACAGTTAGAGATTGGTTAAGATTGAGTATCATTCACCAGCGTTGATAATGAAAAAAAAGATTAAATTCAAAAAGTTTGAAATATAAGTGTTACGTGGAGTGCATTTCATCGTTATACAACTAAGGATACAATCAAGGTGGATGTGACACGTGTAGAATCAACCACAAATATTCTAAAGGCAATGAAACATCTCAAACTATCTGCAAGTATGAAATATCATATTAGATTTAAGTTAACAAATTTCTATGTTAAATTATGTTATTTTGTATTCGTTGTTTGATACTATTGATGTGTTATGTGTTCGTGATAACAAGAGAGAACATGAATATCAATATTTATACAGACTCATGAGCTATTAATATCGTTGTTTGTGTTGTGTTTATGATAAGATGAGTGAATCCAAATTTCAATATCTTAAACCAAATTGGTTGTTTGTTCTAAGCTTAATGCTCTATCTACATGATAGTTAAGCAATTATAAAAAATATGCACTACCAAGATATATTGGGCTTTATATTCACTCTCCAGCGGCCCAATTATCTTTCTTCAGTCACATCTTCTTCTTCCTCTCTCAGTTCAAATTCGGATAATGGCTTCACTAACTTCAGCACCACCACCATCATTTCTCACCTTCCATTCCCGCCAAACTCGTTTATCTTCCACTCATCACTTCATTCCCCTTCCACTTCATCTTCCACCAAGGTATCGCCATTCTCATCATTTCCACTTTCAAAATTCACCGTTAATTAACACCGTTCATTCATTCATTACATGCATACAGGAGCATCAAACTCCAACACAGACGCAAACCAGTAGAATGCAGAGTTACGAATCCAAACCCTCCATCCTCCACGGCGTTAACAAAGGAGCCTCACAAATACTTCGACCACGTAACCATAACCGTTCGCGGAGGCGACGGAGGTCACGGATCAGTTCTGAACCAGAAACCTAAAAAGGAAGCTGAAAAGGGCAAAAAAGGAAAAGTGATTGATAGTCATAAGAGAAGTGCGGTGAAGAGGGATTTTGATGGATCGCTTATACTTCCGATGGGTGGTCATGGTGGTGATGTTGTTATCTATGCGGATGAGAGTAAAGATACTTTGTTGGAGTTTCATAATAAGAATCGGTTTAACGCGAAACGTGGTGGGAATGTTGATGCTGCTGGTGTTTTTACTTCTTACTTGAGGAATGGAGTTGCTGCTCCTGCTGTTAGGGTTCCTGTTCCTTTAGGTTTGTCAATTTCATTCTGTTTTTGTGGTTCTTGTTGTTCATATTATAATATTTCAGTTTGATAGATCATTATGGCGTTGCTTGATCATTACCAGTCTTATCAAATAACGGTGCTATGGCCGCTATGAAGGATATTCATGGTTAATATCGGCCGATATTGCGTGTTTTTTCCGCCATAGTCCACTATAACGCTGCAAAGCAGTTGTTATGGCGGGATTTTGGCTCTCCACCTTGGACCGCCATCCACCATCGATGACACTGATCATTAGTTAGATGAGATTAGGCTATTGTTGTTGAGTAGCAATGGTAGTAATATTACATTGAATTGGTTATTCTTGAATTCATAACAAATGGTGCAAAGGTTTTCCCTTGTATTTTTAGAGGGGATTTGGATAATACATACAATTTAGTTAGTTAAGTTTTTACCTTGTAGTAGTATACTGTATGTTGTATTTTTAAAGGGGATTTGGAAAATAAATACAATTTAGTTAATATATTTCTACCTTGTAGTCCATTTTATGTTGGAAATGTGAATAAAGATTAGATTAAGGTGTTGTTTTGTAATTACGACTACAAATGTCACCTAAAACCAAGTTAAATGAATTGTTTTTAATAAACGAACTGGCCTGATTTTTGAATCAATGTTCATCTGTTTTAAACTGTTTGAATCGGGGCGAATTCCCGATCTAACCGTACAAGTTATTGAACTGTAGACAGTTTTGGTTCATAATTCAAATGGTTGAATTGTCAGCTTGGTTTTTAAAGCATTGGTAAAAGGCCACCTAAACTGTGTTGGTTTGATTTCTTGTTTTCATTTTGAATCAATACGTTTTTCAATATTATTACAAAAGTTATTACCTTGTTTTCAATTTGTTTTCTGTTTATATTTTTCTGTGAAAAAGATTGTGAAACAACATTTTGGTGAAAAGGATTCTTAGAAAACTAAATTTGATATCCCTTATTGTGTTTATGATTGTGAGCTACAGGTACAGTTGTGAAAAGCAAACGAGGAAAGTTGTTAGCTGATCTAGCACGGCATGGTGATGAAGTTCTTGTTGCAAGGGGTGGACAAGGAGGGGTAAATAGCAATACACACATATTTGAAATTCTTAAAATATTCTAATTGGTTTGTAATCGAGTAGTGAATTGAATTGGTCACGTTCAATACGTTTAAAAAAAAACCTAGTATCACATAAGTTGCACCAGTTCACATTGGTGATAAAATCAAATAGTTAGACATAGAATAAATAAACTCATATTCTTGGGTACTGTACTCCGTAAGCAAAGATTATTTTTGAGAATTTTTTGTTCTAACATTATATTCTTTCCCTGAAAATATAGGGTTAGTTGTGGTATACACATATGTTAGTTACTATTGTTGTATTTTGCCCCTGATTCCAATTTGCTACTTTTTCTCTTGTCTTCCCAGATTAGCTTGTTAGAAATGCCAAAACATAATAGGAAAAAGACGACGAGTTTGACATCAAACATGATGAGAGATGACTCGGATAAGGTAAAGGTTATTGAGTATTTACTACAATATTTACGTGGTTGTATCTCTGGAAGATATCATTAGTGGCCTCTTAGAGTTATAGACTTCATTGTGCATGTATTAAAGGATTGAATCAACAGGGCCATGTTCTTGCTCTCTCAGTTTAGTCAATTTTGGTTTAAATTTTGCAGTCCATAATTGTCAACCAATTTTTTTAATCCAAAATACATGCTCTTTACTCGGTATTTGTTGGGGTCTAGAACTGTGATCTTAAATTATCAATTTCATATTTGGTTTTATACAAATTTTAAAATGTATCTTGAATCCAAAAACAATATTATTTGAACATTTTGCATTTACTAGTAGCAATTAGATGTCACTGCAGTTAGCTAGTTGTGTTCCTAATTCCTATATCCTGTAAGATAAAACTGTCATTCATTTGAAAATTGTTACAGGTTTTAGTTCACGGTCAACCTGGGGAGGAAGTTAAGTTGGAGTTGACCCTACGAGTCGTAGCTGACGTTGGTTTGGTTGTAAGTATTGCGTCTATGCATGATGTCCTGTTTAATTCCTTATCGGTTTTCTTACTCTTATCTTCATAATAACTTAGTGTGCAATGTTGATGGGTGGATTTTGTGTCTTATCTCTTTATTAAGGATGGTACTTTTAGATTTCTGAGAAATTAAAATTTTGGTTTTACCTGGCGATTTTGAAGATTGGTGAGGATAATGGGGTGATGTGTAAAGCTTGAGTGGTTTCATTTAGTTTCTTTGGATTGTATTAAATCATATTTTAATATGGTGAACAAAAGTCGCCTTAAGTGAAATTTGTTGGCTGAAGAGTAAGTGAAGGTTTTACTTCTTCAAATATGTTCATTCAGCTGCTCAAGATCAAGTTAATCTTGTTGTAGGGACTTCCAAATGCTGGGAAATCAACGCTTCTAGGAGCCATTACACTTGCAAAACCCGATATTGCTGATTATCCTTTTACAACATTAATGCCAAATCTTGGGCGCCTTGATGGTGATCCCAACTTGGGAGCTGGAATGTATTCATCTGAAGCCACTTTGGCTGATTTGCCTGGTCTTATTGAAGGTGCTCACTTGGGAAAGGTATCACTAAGTTCATATATGTAGTCAAATGTCCCTCCTTTAAACCATTGAGATGCTAAGTAGTTAAAATGAAATTGTTATTATCTTTCAGGGTCTTGGTCGCAATTTTTTGAGGCACCTGCGAAGAACACGTCTATTGGTCCATGTTGTTGATGCATCTACTGAAAACCCTGTAAATGACTACAGAACTGTCAGAGAAGTATGTACGTTGCATTTTATTATTTAGATTCAGGTTTTATAATGACTCAACAGCTTAACTTGAAGTTGTGGGTTATTTAGTTTACACCCGTATATACTCCATTCTAATAACAATTATAGAAGAGGATTTGTCTCCTCTAAAGGAATGTGTATCTCTCCCTCATGTTTTGGTGTTTTTAATCCTGCTCATTCACTTTCCATTCTATTATGTTTTGCAGGAGTTGCGCATGTATAATCCCGAGTACCTTGAACGACCATACATTGTTGTTTTGAATAAGATTGACCTTCCAGAGGTATGCAGTTTCCTTCTAGTAACCTCTATGTGAGTTTGAGTGTATCTTTAATTTCCTATTATCTTGTAAAAGGAGGCTCGGTGCATATGAGATTCCTTCACTATGAAGTCTAGTGAGGGTAATACATTTAGTCACTGCAAAGGGAGATTCTGTATTATCTAGAACCCACTCAGCCCCACCTGGGCACAATCATATACATTTTTACATTACACCAAAGCTCACCATTTCCTATTTTTATCCTGTGATATGAAAATTCAATAATTCATGCAACAAACACGTCTGTTAATTTTCATTTCAGGTTGAGGACAAGCTTCCAATATTGACTCAAGAAATTCTAAGTATTGGCAGTGATGGTACAGCTTCTGAACAAAAACCAAGTTCTGAAATTCCTGCTCAATCATTGTCTGACGAAAGTGACACAAAGGAAAAAAAACTTGAGGACTATCCACGACCTCACTCTGTTATTGGAGTCAGTGTTCTGTAAGTTCTTGATGTTTTGTTTCATATTGTTTCTTTTCTCAAGTGTTTTTCTTTACATTTCTCACACATGCCAAATATTTAAACCTTTTATATCATACTTTTCATAGTACCACATCGGCTAAGGTCAAAATTTCATGTTGTCCTATTGCAGAAAGCGTATCAGGATTAAGGAGATGTTAAAGGAGATAAGGGCCGCTTTAAGGCATTGCATTGATTCCAATGGAGCATTGGCTTCCAGTGTCTTGCGGTGAAATTTGCGTCCTATGCTTGGTTAAACACTTACAGTTCAACGAGGCTTTCTGCAAAGACTAATTTGGCTTTCTGCAAAGACAATCGGTCCTGGTGTTAATTTGGCTTTATCAGAGAACAAATATTAATAAAATCACCAGTTGGTTATAGAGAAATTACTAACGCGACGTGAGACTCCCCGTATGCATTATGAGGTGATAGTCCCTGTTCCTGGACCTCATATAGTTACAAGCAAGATTGGCAATTTGACATGTAAATTATATCAGTTGTAGTAAAACTTTAAAAGATGCTTGTAACATCCACTACTTGTAAAGGAAATTTTGTACTTTATTTGTAATGCTAATATTATTGATATTGATATATTCTTAGGACAAAGGAAACATTGTACTTCGTTAAATATTGAGTTATGTACACGCAGGCCTATGTTAAGTGTGTCTTGCTTGTCTTCATTTTTCTCCAAGTTATTTAGCATTTGGATACCTGTAATTGCATGAAATGGTAATGTTGCCTAGAGAAATTTTTAAATGGAAACAACCATAAAAATAATTTTACACACAATCAATCACAAAATTTTAATTAATTAAAAAATAAATATTATATTTTCTCCCTCCTTTATAATCACAACTACCCATGAATCAAATTAAAAAATAAATTAAAATATAGATAAATTTAAAATTTTCTCTATTTTTATTGGTTGTTTATAAGAATGTTGATTTATGGTGGTTTCCATTTAAGAATTCCTCTGATGCCTATGCATGAATCAATATGTGTAATGTGAATTGTTAATTTGGTCAAAGATCAAAGAGAAAGGTTAAGATGTTCAACTTATCTTACACTAGCAAACGAACAAAAAGTTATTCAATGGGAAATAAAACACTGTGGAAACTTTGGAGAAATAGATATACTGGTTTTCTTTTCCCCTTGTCGATACCCTTTATTGTAGAGAAATGTTACTTGAACACACACTCTAACATCAACACTCCTTTTGCTATAACTCTTTTATTTTGTTTTTTATTACTATTTCTCTCTTCTAACACTTATTCAATATATATTTTATAGTATTCATTTTTGTGTCCAAATAACATAACTCTTCACCTTATCCATTGAGTTTGACTTTAGAAAGATAAGGAGAGTCTTTTATGGAATTAAAAGCTATTTTAAATGATGAATGTGTCATGCACTCTTTCCTTTCAAATGAGATAAGCTTATTGTATGTGCTAAATAGTATACTCTACTTATCACCTCTTCACATCAATGATATTTTAAAGATGCGCGCGTTCTTTATATATGCGCGCATCCAGATTTTATAGATGCGTGCATCTGAATACTGCGTCAAATTTATATGGTTTAAAAGTACGTTTTTGATAAAATATGCATTTTGAACATATACATTAAAAAAATTATGATTATTTAAAAATAAACTTTCTATTGTGATAACTAACAATCATTAAGTTCAGTTTTTGTTTATGTAGATAAATAATTCACTTTGGAAGGTGTTATGCACAATTTTTAAAGGATATATTCCTAACCGAGACTTAGAGGAACCACTTTCACTAATTTTAACCACAACAAATAAAAAGAAAAAAGCACAAGATGAATAGTACTAGTAGTGTAGAACAAAATAAGTACACTTATCTAGTTGAGATTCTTTAATCTTTTGAACCATAACAAAATAAAAAGGAACACACACTAGTGCAATGCATGATGGTTTTATCAACTTCGATAAACTCGTAAATGTGTCGTAAGTGATGTATAATTCCAATGTATCAAACTAGTTTTTGGCTGTTTTAATAGCCACATTGATGACTGATTCTAATTCTCTTTGCACTTTGAAACACCTGGGATTGTTTCTTTCCACGTACAAAGGCTTCTCATGTGAGTCTTATTTTTTTGAAACCCTTGCACGTACTTATCTTCAACCGTTTACTCTAAATGTCACCGAACCTACCCAATAGTAAATGACCATTATCCAAATCCACATTACTAAAACAACACTACATATGTAATAGAAACAATACTTTAATTTACTTGCAATACAATTTTGATTAGATTGAACTCAAATTTACAAAACCGATTTATAATTTAAAGACTACCCTAAAATTTAAAGACTACCCTAATTTATAAACACATGTTCAGACGTTATCACATCGAATACAAGACTCTTTAACATATTATTAGACACTTCACTTTCAATGGTTAAGACAAAAATATATAACTAGATTAATTTAATTCATGACTTTCATTTATTATTTGAAACAAAAGAAAAAGATAAAACAAAGAAAAAAGGGAAATCAAGTGAGAATTTTGTTCTTGAGAATTAAATTATGTAGAAAAGCTAAAGCCAAGTGTGTACAAGATATATCAACAGTAAGGATCATAGTTGACACGGTTAGCCTTGTTAAAGATGACAAGTAGCAGCTCAAACTAATTAAGGGCCACGTTTCATATGCATGGATTTAGCACATTACTACACATGTTTTCACATATAAATACCATGCATTCATCAAACCTTTTCTCTCAAGATAAACCTGTATTCATACCAAGCACACTCAAAACCACATTTCAGTTCTCTGCTGAAAAAACTGAGTGTGTAACAGAAAAAACATAGCACAAACATAACCAGATAAAAAGCAGGAAAAAAATGATGAGAAATGAAGAGAGAAAACAGTTGAAAAAACCAGCACAGGCAAGTTCAAGAAAAGGCTGCATGCGAGGCAAAGGTGGACCTGAAAATGCAAGCTGCACTTACAAAGGTGTGAGACAGAGAACCTGGGGCAAATGGGTGGCTGAAATCCGTGAACCTAACCGCGGCGCTCGTCTTTGGCTTGGAACTTTTGAAACTTCTCATGACGCTGCTTTAGCTTATGATGCAGCTGCTCGGAAGCTTTATGGTTCCGAAGCAAAACTCAATCTTCCAGACCTTTCTCCCCATTCTTCATCCTCTGAGACAATATCACAAACACCTCAAATGCAACATCAACAAATTCAAATTCAACCCAACCTCAACAACAGCAACAGCTTCAATATTTCAAACATCAATTCATGCAACAACATCAACATGTCCAACATGACCAACATAACCAATATGAACAACATAAGCAACAACAACACTGTTTTTGTTGGTGATATTGGACCAATATATAACAGTGATAAATCCATTGTGCCATTTCCAATGGATGTTCCAAACACAATGGAACAACAACAAGTTATTGAGCAAACCTACAACAATATCAATAATCCAAAGGGTATAATTATGGAGAATAATGATTCATTTTTTGGAACAATGAATTATGAAACCACCATGCCAGTGGTTGATGATGATTCAATCTGGAGAGAAGCTGCTATGTCTCTAGATGCTGCAATTTCAATGGATTATCCAATGATTACTGATCCTGATGGAATATATAATTCTGGTGGTGGAAATTTCAGTGGTTGGGATTCTCTACAAACACCATGGTGCATGTAAATCAAATCAAGCCAAAAACAATGATCATGCAATAATAGTATTATTAGTGTGTGTATATGTATATGTATGCTATACTATATATGTATGTATATATAGTATAGTGTGTGTATATATATATCCTAATGGTATTGGGAATTGTTTTAGTTAGGTATATATAAGGGCTGAAAGATGTGTTTAGTATAGTTTAAGTAGTAAATATGTTATGATAATAAAATAAGTTGACCAAAAGATCATGACATAGTGATTTTGTTTGTCGTGAATCTTTGTAGCGTCAAATGTTGTACATATATTATATATATATAATGGAAAAAAATGAGTTTGATATTTTATATGCATTTCACTAATTTTGAAGATTAAATATATTTAAATTTTTTTTATAAGATTTTATTTTGTATGATATGTTTAAATACTATCATATGTTATTTAATATATTTTAAATGTGAATGTTGCTATCTAAAAGTGTTAAATATTTGTAAATATAAAAAGATAGAATGTTAGTGTAATAGTAGTAGGTAAGTTGGGAAAACTTATACTTATATGTAAGTGATTTTAAGTGAAGAAAAGTGTTTAATTTATTTGGATTTCACTCTTTTATACTGTTTATTATCATACCCTCTATATAGTTTCTGCATCTGTATAGTGATTCATGTTTACATTTTTACAGATGTCAGTTCACCCATTCCTCTTGAAACGGCACCATTAAATAGGTGTCGAACAAGGCCTTTTCATTTTTATCTCTCAAAATATTCCTCATCCTTTTTCTCAAGAAGAAAATAACTCTAATCAGGATTCTCTAGCTTCATATGCGAACATCTGAAGAAATCATAGAGGTTCTGTGTCAATTTCAATTTTCAAGCTGTATCGGTAAGTTATTTAACTCATTCTTCAGTACATCTAATTTCATCTGTAAATCATAAGTAATTTTCTCAAGAGTTCTGCGTCAATTTCGATTTTATAAGTTATATGAAATTTGATAATGTTTTAAAAAACAAAACAACTCTAATTAGAGGATTCTCTATCTCCATATCTAACATGAGCTCAGAGAAGTTCTGTGTCAGCTCCGATTTTCAAATTGTATGAATAAGTTATTAAATTTAGTTCAATTTTGATATAATCTAATTTGATATAATTATTTAAATTTAATTCAAATAATTTTTTTATTAAAGTAATTTAATTATATATAAAATATTAATATTTAAAAAAATATATATTTATAATAAATTATACTTAAAAAATAATTTTGTCTTTTCACAAATTAAATATACTTCTTTCTTTTCTATTTTTTATATATATTTCTGGTCTATTTCTCTCTTTACATACTCTCTCTTATTTCTCACTCTTCACACTTTCTCTTCATTGCCCAACATATCCTTAAGATGTATTTGTTTCAAAGTTTAAAATTATATTTTTAGAATAATATTCGAAGAATTATTATTTCTAAGAATTTTTATCATAAAAATATTATATTATTTCTAAGAATTTTTATCATAAAAATATTATTTCAACTTTATTCGTTTGATAAAAAGTTAGATTTTTAAAAATTATTATAAAATTTGTTTAATTTAAAATAATAAAAAATATATTTTTATGAGAATCTTATATTTCTACCATTTAAATCTTAAAATAAATATAAAAGAATGTGAAAAAGATTCTTTAGAATAAAAATACATTAGAATTATTTTTATAAATTTGAATCAAACACGGAAAAATATTGCATTCTGAGAAATTTTTTTTTTTAACCTTAAACCATACACACCCCTTATAGAGACTAACTTCACATCTCAACTCATAACTTTTCAATTTTTTTTACTTAGAAATGTTTAAACAATTTATCTACTATACCTTCTTTTTACCCTTCTTAATAATTTCCTTTTATTTATTGATTAAAATTTTAAATAATTTTTTGGTAAAATATTTTATTTTATAAATAATTGTCTCGTATTAAAAAGTGTTGAAATATTAAATTAGATTTGTTAAAAATATTAGATTAGATTTGATTTGATTTAATATTTAAATATAATTCAAGTTGTGTAGACCCAAGCCCATTTAGGGTTGTATATGAATAGTCCTAGTCTGTATCATTATTTGTACAATTTAATAATACGAATCCTTATTTTCTTTATTATTCTCTCTGTCTCTCCTAACTAAAAGTGCCCCACGCACTAACAAATTGGTATCCAAAGCTTCCGATTATTGTTCTTGATCGAGTTTTCAAGAATTTCACGTCAAAGATCGTGTTTCCAGGACAAGTGAATCAACTGTTGCGAAGATAGCTAGTGATAAGGGCATTCTGAATTCTCTTCCAATACTTGACGACAAGAATTGGATTCGATGAAAAAAACAGATGCAATCCTTGTTTGGCTTCCATGAAACTCTAGAGGTGGTTACTGACGGCGTTCCTGCGTTGATTGTAGATGCAACCGAAGCACAGAAAAAATACCACAACGAAGTCAAGAAGAAAGATTGCAAGGCTGTTTATTGCATTCAGACGGATGTTGATGCTGCTAACTTCGACATAATCTCTCATGCTGAAACGGCGAAGGAGGCATGGGATATTCTGGTAAAATATTATGAAGGAGGTGAGAAAGTCAAGGTTGTCAAGTTACAAACCTTGCGAAGATAGTATGAATTGTTGTCGATGGGAGAAGATGAAAAAGTTGCAGAATATGTGTCGAAGGTTCAGAAACTCGTCCACCTCATGAAGGGTTGTAGTGAAACCATAACTGATAAGATGATAGTTTAGAAGGTAATGAGAACATTGACCTCTCACTTTGATCACGTTATCGTAGTTATTCAAGAATCCAACCAACTTGAAACCACTAAAGTGGAATATTTGGTTGGTTCGTTGGAGGCACATGAGATGAGGATTGTCGAAAGGAAAAGAGTTCAAGAGTCGATACAGGCTCTGCAAGCTCAGTCATGGAAAAAGGATGGCGGCTCCAACAAATTCAAAGGTAAGTTCGACAAGAAGCCTTGGTCAAGTTACCACAAGAATAAGGTCGAAGATAGAAATTCTGAATCCTCGTAAAGGGGAGGAGGAAACTATCGAAAGGACAAAGAAGATAAAAAGGGTGTGCAGTGCTATAACTGTGAAAAGTTGGGCCACATAGCCAAAAATTGTTGGTACCGAAAAGACAATGGATCGACAAAAAGCAAGGACGAAGGAGCGAACCTTGCACGCCAAGATTCAGATGATTCTGAAGGTGGTATGGTGGTAATGGCTGTAGTTTCAGATAACCATGTCGAATCCAAGATCTGGTTCCTCGACTCAGGCTGCTCGATTCACATGACTGGTCGAAAGGAGTGGTTGACAGACTACGACGAGTCGAAGAAAAGCAAGGTAAAATTTGAAGGATGAAAAACACAAGAAATAGGGGGTTTGAATTGGGGTTTTGAAATAAAAGAATTTAACAAGGTTATTTTTATCCAGGTTCGTTTGAACTTAAACTACTCTAGTCCACCCGTCAAGGTGATTTTCCTCTCTCAACGAGGTCTTAATTCACTAATCAGAACTTGATTACAATTCACTAAGACAACTGTCTTAGTCTTCTCAAGATCAACCACAACTTGGTTTCTCAAGGAGTTTCAACTTAATAGTCAATTACAGAGTTATGTGTTTTACGATGCATCTAGAAAGCTATATCACAACTGTGATTTTTACACAAAATTTCAAGCACTTATGAACTAGAGAATATGAGTGATTTCTTTGAGATTTCAAGTTTTGTTGTATGCGCAAGAGTCTTTTATATTTTCTTCATGAATGATGATAATTAGACTTAATTGTTCTTTCCATAAAAACGAGATCCTGTTGGAAGTCATCCGCTGCTTCAAATCTTTATTTAATGAAGTAACGCATCAGAACAATGCAGTCAGAACATAAGTATCAGAGTTTGTAGAGCAGTATGGTGCTTTCAGAAGTTTGGCTTGAATCCTTGATGTCTTGATTCAAAGATGATGTAGCAGAGCTTTAAGATTTTTTAGATCAGTTGACAAGGTTTACATAAGAGTTTGGTGCAACCTTTGGTGCTTTTAGAAGTTCATCAGAACTTCGCTTAGAGCGTGAATCTTCTAACGTATCAGAACTTCTGTATAGATCAGAATCTTAATATCTATCCATTGTATCAGAACTTCTGTTGGTTCAGATAAGAATCTTTTTCTGCTATTAGAACTTTTGTAGGTTCATATCATAATCTTCTTCTGTTATCAGAACCATAACACATTCTTCTTTTCTTTTCAAGGTCAGAACTTCATCTGCATACTTTATTAAACAAAATTTAGGAGACAACAATGTTTCATACAAAATATTTATTTATTAGGGTCAGAACATAATTGTCATCAACAATACTTGTTAGCATCAAAACTTCTAAGATTGATGTAGAACCAAGTTATGTTCTAACAATCTCCCCCTTTTTGATTATGACAAAACATAAATATTTTGACAAAGAGAGGTCTCCCCCTGAATTTAATATTCATATAAATTTAGAGAACATTGTACTTCCTTGAAGAGTTTCGTCTAGAGTATGGTGAAGGTTCCAAGTAGATTTCCAGAATCGATATTTCCTATTTTAAGCTTTAGACATAAATGAAATCAAAGATGATATTAGAATGTTTGAGACTTAGTCTATCAGTAACTACGATGTTCAAAATATCTTACGTTCTCCCCCTTTTTGTCATAAATAAAAAAGAAAATAATATAAAAATAATAGGGAAAAACAGAAGATAATTGAAGGTTGAAAGCTAATTAAAGGTTGAAAAACAGAAGATAATTGTATGAAGGGAGCAAAACAGAGTATAGAAGAAAATGTGCATAAAATGAAAATTTGCTGAATGAGAACAGAAGAAGAGAAGATTTGAAAAATAAAGGTTTTTCAAAAGAGAAAGAGAAGTGCAAATGATTTGAAAACTATGGTTTTGAAGGTTGAGTAAATATAATCCAAGTTGTGTAGACCCAAACCCATTTAGGGTTGTATATAAATAGTCATAGTTTGTATCATTATTTGTACAATTCAATAATACAAATCCTTTATTTCCTTTATTATTCTCTCCTCACTAAAAGTGCCTCACGCACTAACAAAAAGAAGAACCTTACAAAAATATGGATGAGAGCTAAAGCCCATCAAAATGAAGAAAAAAAAAGAAGACATTTCTAGTCTATTTTGTACTAAATCCTTCATAATGTTTATAGGAATGTAGTAAAAAATAGTAAGAGATGAACATGTGAGATCAACATTTAACAAAAAGTTTGCACATGATTTCCTCTCTCTATAAGGTGTTTATTAGCAAAATATGATAGACAAACTAACTAGTCGTTTCTCAACTACCAAGGAGTGAGAGACGATTTGCGAAAGGCAAAAACTGCATAGATGAAGGCCATAAGACCTTATCAACAAAAACTAATAGAAAATTACCATGATTATCCCTGACCACCCTGCCACAACCAGCAGTGAGATAACATATTTTGAAAACGCCGTCACAACTAAACTTAATCTGATCTAGAGGAGGAGGATGTCAAAGAACCTCATGTATAGTAGGAGCACGGGGGGTATGTCAATATTGAATGCTTTGATGATTTTAAAGTCACTTAAGATGGAGAAAGCAGGGAGCTTGGAATTAGTTTGTGTTAACAAAATCAGACACTTGATCTTGTAAATATAGTGCGCGACTGTTGTAGTTTTTCCTCTGAATCTTTCAAAATTCCTAGCTTCCCTAATGCAGTTCAAAATGTATGTTATTGAAGCATTAAGAACGAGAGAAAATTGCTTGGATCTATTAATGGAATAAGTAGTCCACCAATCATCCAGGCTTTGAGGACGAAAAGTTATGTTGATAGTTGTGTAGAATCAATGTCAGCTTCTTTTTGCAAAGGAACAGTAAAAGAAGATGTTGAGAAGTTTCACCGCTGCATTTACAAAGGTTGCACATGGAGGGAAAACTGCAACCCCTATATTGAAATTTGTCGTTTGTTGCAACCTTGTTCATCGCTAGCTTCCAAATGAAGAGAGACTTTGAGGGATGAATATCTTTGCACCATATAATTTTCCCCAACTAATAGGGAAGGAGGGAGATTCAAATTGAAAAGCCTCTTTAAGAGAGAGGTCCCCAGATTAGCAGTAAGACCAAACCAGGGAGTTATTCGAATGCAAATTGTTAAGCTTAGAAGGCTAGATCCTTTGATGAAGAACAAGAAACCAGTTGCACTAGTGAGAGGGAAAAATACTAAATTTCATTAATGATGAAATCTGCCATTTTATTGTGCACGAAAATGTTATGAATCTCCAAAACATCACTACTTGTCTCCTGAATCAAAGGTGTTCCACACCCAATATCCAACTAAATGAGATTGTATCACCCTTACCAAGAATCCAATTTGTGTTGGAGTGTAAAGTGTACAATTCATTCTTGATAGTAGGCCAAAGAGAAAAGAAAATGTGGTGTTCGATAGTGCCATATCTCCTAAAAACTCTAGCTCTAAGAATGACAACCCAAACTTCTTTACTGGTAAGAAGATCCCACCCCAGCCTTTCAATTTGAAGCTTCATTGTATTTGAGAACAGATCTTATGCCAAGACCACCATGTGCATGGGTCTGCACGTGTGCTTCCAAGCAATCAGAACCGATTTTCTTTTTTGGATTGAACTACTCCAAATGAAATTTTTGGCGGCTTTCTCCAAATCCTTAAGCAATGTAGTAGGCCAATTAGGGATGCTCATGGACAGATTTTTCACTTAGAGTCCATATGGTTAGGAGTAAGTGGAAGGGAGGGGAGGGGGAAGGGAAGTCAGGGAATATCTAATAATGTTTGTGTTTAGTTCAAATTTTAAGAGGGAGAGGGGAGGTAAATGGTGGGGACCAAAATTCCTCTTGAACCACTTTTTGTTTCCCTCCGATTTGGGGGGATTTGGAGGGGAAGAGAGGGGTTTTATTATAATTATATTTACATATTTATCCTTATTTATTTTTTAAAATATTAACTTGTTTAAATGTTAAAAGTTATATTTTAAACAAATTTTATCGTCTTTATATAATTCTTGTATTTTTTATATCTCCATCTTATTATCATTATATGTGTTTAATTTTTTTATAAATATTTTAATGTTAATTTTTAATTATCGTAATGCTTTTGTTTATAATAATATTTGTTAGATTTTATTGTATTCGATAATTATTTTAAAATAATATATTATAATCGTTACGTTTTTATAAAATCTTTTTGATGTTCTCTGATTAAATACTTATATTTCGTCAATGAATTTGTGTTTGAATGATAAATGATAAATATCATAAGTCGAAAATTTTACCCTATACCCCCACTCTTATTCCGATACCCCTACGCATTTTTTAATATTCCAATTTTACCCTTTTTACTTTTTTTATTTTTATATAGATTTTTTATTTATTTTACTTTTTTCGAGAGCGCGGCCAAAGGAGCGTTTAACCGGATAACCCGAATGGCTACATCCGTATGTATTTTTCAGAACCGATAACCCTATCTACATCGGAACACATTTTCACCGGAAAACCTTGAGTTATCCGGTTCACAATATTAACAAACCGGATAACCTTGTCGATGGGTCCTCCTGGAAAAGGTGGATGCACTGATCCTCGCAGCGCCTGATGTCCCTCTGCATATTCTGCTTCACGGACACGTCGTCGCTCATCTATTCTTCTACGTACGTTATTGTCACCCGCTCCTCGTCTGCGAACCACTGGGAAAAAAAGAGTCAAAAAACCGAAAATTTTTACAAAATACGCAAAACACAAACCGGATAACCCTGTGAGGTGTATTCCGGAGTGCAAAACACAAACCGGATAACCCACTAGCCAAGTTATCCGGAGTGTTAAAATTCCCAAAAACACAAACCGGATAACCCACTAGCCAAGTTATCCGGAGTGTTAAAATTCCCAAAAACACAAACCGGATAACCCACTAACTATGTTATCCGGAGTGTTAAAATTTCCAAAAATGCAAATCGGATAACTTACTCTTGAGTCTTCCGGAGTGCAAAATGAGGACCGGATTTAGGCTGTCTGGGTTCTCCGGTTTGTCAAAAAATTATCTTTCTCTCTCGTTTTTCAGAAGTCAAAATGGTAAAAGTGAAAAAAAAAATAGCTAATTACTATTTATACAAGGGCAATTTCGTCCAGATATCAAAAATGTAGGGGTATGGGAATAAACGTAGGGGTACGTGGTAAAATTTTCTCATAAGTCTTATGGTAAAATTACATGGATAGAGAAGTAATTTAGTTTTAAAATATCTTCTCTCCCCTTGTGAACCAAACATATTTGTAAATAAAATTGCTCTCGTCCCCTCCTAGGGATGTCGGTTGGACTGTTAATGGGATCCCATGAACGCCTGTCGGGCCCCAAAGATGGAATTTTCCCGCGGGATGGGAGAAAATTCCCGAGCATTTGGGGGACGGGAATACACCCATGGACCCGCCCCTATTATTTTAATATAGTTAATTTAATATATATTTTAGATTAATATTTTAGTATTTTGATATTTCTACTTTACGTGTGTTATCAATTGAGCAAATAGAGATATGTTGACTTTTGCTTTTAGTTGACTTATTATGAAGTATTTTTTAGCTTTTCAAGCATACTCATGATGCTAAATTTTATAATTATCCCTTATTAGTTTTGATGAAGTATAGTTTTTTAAGCATAATTATGTTGTTGGATTTTTTTAGTTGTTTAGGCATATTGTTACTTTAAAAAGTATTATAGTTCATTTTGTTGAATTTTATAGCATTTTATAGAAATTTATAAAAAAAATATTATTATTTTGTGTTCCATTAGTATTTTTAATAAAAAATAACAAATGTCAAATACTAGTATTTTTTAATAACATAATAAATATGTGAATTCTTTGTGCTTTTTATTTTATAGAAAATATAAACATTTTAAAAATAAAATATTAATGAATAAATGTAGGATCTATGGGGATCCCATGAACGGGATCCGGATGGGGATAGAAATTCCCGTGACGGAGATCGGGACGGGACGGGAATGAATTTGATGGCGGGAAAAGATGGGAAGTGTCCCCCCGCCCGCCCATTGACATCCCTATCCCTCCCTTTCATATTTTGAACCAAATACATACGTAATTAAAATTCCCCCCTTCCCTCTCCTAGATAAAAATCTCTCTCCTCCCCTTCCCTCAAATGAACCAAACATACCATTAACCAATCCATATCCAATTTATAACCATTTACTATAACCGAATATCATAACTGATTCATATAAATGGTTATATTTATCCATAACCGGTTATAAAACCGATTTAACCATAATCAAATTTTATAATCGGTTATAAATTTAATAACCGAATTTAAAATTTATAACCAAATTTCTATTTAAAACCAGTTTAGAACTTACAAAAAGACAAATTTTTAAAATTGAATATTATTATTTATACAATTGATTTTCAGTTTCAGTAACGATTTTGTAAATGGTGTAGTCATGTAAGACCTATGCATCATTTAACAGTTTGTACTAATGGCTTTCTTTTCTACAACGGCAACGGAAGTACTGATACTTAGATCATGGTGAAATTTAAGAAAATGCAAACTGACCAAGAAAATAAGAAGTTTTGAACAAGAATTATAGGAGATTTAACTTCCAAGAAATAAAAATGAATCTGAAAAAGAAAATAACACTGAATTTAGATACAAGATTTTTGAAAGAAAGTTGAGTATGGATTTTTTTAAAATATACTTCCTCCGTTCCTTTTTATAAGAAACACTTCACCTTTTTAGATTCATTGAATAATTAATGTACTTGGTCTATAAATGGTCCAGGTACATTATTTATTCAATGAATCTAGAAAGGTGAAATGTCTCTTATAAAAAGGACCGGAGGGAGTATTAAATTAGTTTTTAATTTTTATTTTAGATATGAATATCCAAAATATAGATATGGTTAAAATCATATTAATAAAAAGTCTAAAATATGAATTTGGTTAAAATCATATTAATAATTAAACGGTTTTTAATAACCGGATATAAATAAGTATAATTTATATAACTGACTGCACGCCATAGAGAGGGTCAAGTTCAAAATGAAAACTTTCAGAAGAATAATATTTATTCTAACATATACAATTTTAGTTGGAAGGATCATTCGAATTTCAAATTGAGTAATAATCAAACATTGAATGCTAATGAAAGAGTTCGACAGGTTATACAAGCACCTTAAAGGAAACCATCACCTCTTGAAAAAGCATTATCAAATTTCATGAAAGCTACCCAAACAGGTTTTGAGCAGATAAGCAAATATTAGGACAACATGTTTAAAACCCAACAAGACATGTTACAAAATCAGATCATTATGAACAAAAAGAATGTGACCGGAGTGTGTCCGGATATGCATTTCCAATTCAAGAATAGATCTAAAGTCTTGATAATCATGTTAAACACTATAATATACTTTAAACACTATAATATACTTGAGAAAAAAAAGAGTTGGCTCTCACTCATGGTGTGCTTGCCCTTGTCCAACTTTGCCTCAGCTTAGGGACCATCAGATATCCATAAAATCGTTTATCAATCTAGACTGCAATTTTATTTATTTATAAATATAAGCAAACAATTACATAATCAATTAGATGACAAGAATTAGCCATTGCTGCACTTAGTCCATATTCGCCCCCTATGTATCAATCCTTAAATGTTGGTTGTTAGATATCCTACATTTACATTTAGTAAAATAGTTATCTTGATGCGCTCATATTTTTACTAGCATGCACCTAGCTCATTATATAATTGTAGTAATTGACATGAAAGAGCTGTCAATTGAACCAAACCAAAATGATGTTTCCGTTTAAGAGTTACAATTTGTGTCTTATCATTATCAACAACTTCATGCTTGCCACTACCAAATCTTAAAAAATTATGTGTGCCACTACCACTATATATATGCTCTTCACTTGCATGTCCTCATAATAATAACTATAAACAATATAAGAAAATCTCAAATAATTTCTTTCAATAAATCAAACCATATGGGCCTCATTTCATAAAGCTCTAGGCCCCATTTTAAGCAACTATTACAATATTCCCATAACAACAAACTCACATTCTAAATAAATAAATAAAAAGACATTGGACCACATCAAACACAAACTTCATCACATAAGATAGTAGTAATTAATTTAATTCATTGATCAAACATTTTCGTTTGATGAAGAGAGAAATGGTTGATTAAGTGATGATCCTTTAGCAACACTTGTGGGCCTAATAATGTTACTATGTTCTGTAGTTGATGATGCAATTGCAAGCTGTTCTTTTGCAAATTTCTTCTCTTCACTTTTACCCCACAGAACAAAGTATAATCCAGCTACAATTAATATTGCTCCAATGACCCTATAATAAAAAGGGACATTATTATATGAATAAAGTAATATAAATAAAGGGGACAAAAAGTAAAGTAGATTTTAATTTATAGAAGCACACGAGACATGATCTTCCATTCAATAGTGTCCTATGATTAATGTTGTTTTCAACCGAAAGGTAACAAACTTGTTCAAAAGAATATTTTGTATTTTTCATACTATAATTTTGAGTATTTATATATAAGATGAAAAATTATGTATATATATACTTGAGTGTTTTTGATAAATTGTGTATCTGATATGTATAATAATATGATAAACATTTGTATTAAGATGCTTAATTAAGGTTAGAACTAACCCTCCCAAGTAGAACTCTTCTCCTAAAGCAATAGAAGCCATAATAGCAACAACAAAAGTTTGAACAGGTTGATAAACAGCAACAAACACTGGACCCCCTCTATCAATACACCATATTTGTACTGCAAAAGCAATTCCAGATGCCACCACTCCCTGCAAATAATTAATACATTTTTAAATTCTGACTATTGTAATATATTTTCATATGCAAAAGTTAGACGATTAAAACTGCATTTAAACCTAATAGCACCGGTGATAACTTACGGCGTATAGAATAGTGAAAGCTTCACCGCCCGAGTGAAATAACCAAGCTTGAGAATTTCTTTCGCAAACCAAAGCAATAACAAGAAATTGCAAGAGACCGAAGAAACACGTATAAGAAGTGACAGAAAGACGAGCCGGATACTTCTTAAGGATAGGTGCTTGAAACACAAGCCAAGCAGACCAAGACAAACAATGTCCAATAAGATAAACACAACCTAGTGTCCAGTTTTTTCCCTTGGCATCACCCAAAGACCATGTTCCAAAATCAATCATTGGAGTTGTCGTTACTTCTGTTATCAATGTTGCAGTACTATTTAGGTGATTGCTTGGAGTATATATTGTTGGACCTTTGTATAATGTAATCACAGTTGCACCAACTACACAGAATATTGTTCCTGCAACTTTTGCTAATCCATCTTTTCTATTCAATCTCACTTGCTCTATCCTGTTGATGAAATTTTGCATGCGTAAATTTTATCAGAATTAACTAATGTTTTAATGTGTTACATAATATAGTATTTAGTTAAGGGGTAGGTTACCTTAATATAACAGCCATGAGAAATGTTATTGCAGGGACAGAATTTTGTATTGCTGATGCAAAAGTTGGAGTTGTGTTCTCTAAACCAAGCAAATAGAAACCTTGGTTTGCTGTAATTCTGTGTAAAGTAACATATATCATTATTATCAAATCTTGCAAATATAAAGTCAAATTATATTTTTCACATAGTATAATATAATATTATATATGCCTACCCAATAAGTGCTAGAAAAAAGAACTGGCAAAGAAAGTTGAAATTAATTGGAGGTCTGTCTTTCCTACAAAAAGGAAAAGAAACAAGTTGATGAGAATCATAGACATTAATTAAATAAACATATAAGAGTAATAATACATACAAAAAGAACTAACTATATGTTATAATATTATCATGTGAGTGTGACTATATATTTTTTTTGTTGACAAACTTCAGTTACTATATTATCAATATAATGTAATAAAATATTTAATAGTACTAACTTTTCTAAGAAATATGCAAATGGAAGAAGTAGAAGAAGAGCAATGATATTCCTATAAACAGGAAAAACAAGTTTGCTGATTCCCATGTTAAGTGCAGCTCTTGAGACAACATGAAAACCAGCATAACCAAACTGCAAAGCCAGCATGGCCACATGCAGTTGAAACCTTTCAGGTATAGAAAACCACATTCTCTTAGAAGAGACTGAGTCAGCCATTGTTGGAAAATAATTTTCAGTGTGAAACTAAAGAGTATATAGAGACTGTATAGGTTTGAAGATGTGTGAGATGGTGAAGAGAAGATGAAAGTAGGAGATATAAATATAGTGTATAAAGAGAGAGGTATGGCCCACAATAGTCCTAAAAAGAAGAAGTGTCAACTGTTGGTTATCCTTCGATGTTTTGTTATTGTCTCCCACATTCTGTTTACGTGACAAGACAACTCCCACTGCGCTTGGTTTCAAAACTAAAACTTGTTTCATGAACTTCTTTTTAAACAATAAATATTCACTAGTGAGTGATACATATGTACCTACTAAATTCAACTTATTAAAATGTTCGATAAAAATAAGTTTAATTCATCTTTTAAGCCCTTAACTTAATTAATTGTTTTACTTTAATTTCTTAATTAAAAAATTAGACACTCTAGTTCTTTAAAACTCTTGTGTTAGTTTAATTAGTCTCTTCTGTTAAATTTTATAGAAAAAATGTTAAATATTTGATGCATTTTTAAATATATAGGTTATATAGAGTGTTATGCAGCCTCAAGCAGACACATAGGACATGGAACAAGAAGATCGACTCATACTTAGGTGAACTGAAATTTGTAAAATGCAAGTCTGAGTATGGTGTCTATGTTCAGGTTGTAGTACAAGAGATAACAATCATCAACTTATATATGTCGAGAGTTTGCTAGTAATTGAAAATAGTTTGGAGAACTTGTCGAAATTCAAAGAGTTGATGAAGAGGAAATTTGAAATGTCGAAGCAAGGTATGATGCTACATCAAACAAAGTATGTCAAAGAGATGCTCAAGGAATTCATAATGGATGGTTTGAATCTTGCATCCTCACCTGTCGAACCAAACTTGAAATGGGAGACGTTTGAAGAAGAAGACAAAGTTGATGTTACTTTTTTTTAAATAAATTGTCGGATCTCTGAGATATGTGTGCAACACTCGACCTAATATAGGTTTCACAGTCGGATTAGTGAACAGATACATGAGTGAACCAAGAGTGTCGCACATGAAGGCTACAAGAAGAATTTTGATATACTTAAAAGGATCGATAAACTATGGATTTTTATTTTAACGAGACTCTGAAAGCAAAGAAGCAATAGTTACTTGTTTTTCAGATGTTGATTAGTGTGGAGATAAGGAAGATCGAAGAAGCACATCTGAATATTTCTTTCAAGTATTTGGTGCCTAATCTCACGATGCTCGCAAAAATAACTTATGATGGCATTATCATCGTGTGACGCTGAATATATAATATAATCCTATGTTGCATGCCAAGTAATTTGGATTAGACCAGTACTTGAAGAAATGGAGGTAGAAGTGAATAAACCTCTTGTGTTGCAATTTGACAACAAGTTAACCATAAATCTGGCGAAGAATCCAATTCTACATGGAAAACGTAAGCATATCGAAGTTAGATTTCACTTCATGAGGGTAAAGGTAAATTAAGGTGAACTTAAAGTTAGACACTATTCAAGTGAAACACAGTTGACCAACATTTTCACCAAAGGATTGAAGATCAACAAGTTTCTGAATTTGAGAAAGGTATTATGAATAGTTTAGATAGACTATTCATAACTAGGATTACGGGAGATATGTTGAGATATTCGACTTAATCCAAGTTGTGTAACCTAAGCCCAAGTCAAATTATGAATTATTAGCCAATTATGTGTATAAATTTGATGTATATAAATAGTCATAGTTTATATTATTATTTGTAATAATTCAATTCAATAATACAATTTTTATTTTCTTATTCTCTATTTCTTCTATCACTAAAATTGTTTCATGTATTAACAAAATTAAATATGTTTTTTTTTTTGTAATAGCGCCATTTAAATTATAACACCTTTAGTTATATTAAAAAATATTAATTAAAAAGATAGGCAATTTCTTAACTCACCCCATGTACATCTTACGCATCACGTGAAATTCCAAAAATGTCCCTCAAAATCGAAAGTATACTTTCGGTTCGCACCATGTTATACATAAACTACGTAGAAAGAGCTGGGTGCGAACCGTAAGTATACTTCCGGTTTCTCGAGTAACTATATGGCGTGCTGCCTCTTCCCCTCCCATTACATTCACCATTTTCAAACTCTCTCAAACCCTTATTACAAATTTGATCAAAAAATCATCTGAAACCATCAAGCATTGATTAAATATAACATTCTAACATAATCAATCAAGCAAAATCAACACCAATCAATCAAGTAAGTTGTTTTTCAAATATTTAGAATATATGTAATTTCTACTGATCAAATTAGTGAAATAGAGTTCAAAATATTGTAACTAGAAATCATATTTAGGAGTCACTAGAAAATTGTTTCCAGACTTTATTTGATGATCAATGCCCTTATTTGAGCATATTTGGGAGACAATTACGCCATTTTCGTGGATCTGTTATCGCAGCAGAAACCGGAAATATAATTCCGGTTTTGGCAAGAACAAAATCGGAGGTATAGTTCCGATTTTTGTTTGTGTCTATGTTAAGATTTTTTTTGCACACTGGACCTTATGCTAGCATTTTTTTGTACTTCTACTGGAGATATGGATGAGAGACAGTCACGATAGAGGCACAAAAGGGTTTCATACCAGTTATCCAGCTCCTCATGCCTCTACCACATCAGTACCGGATGCATCACATACAACTTCACCCTCCGGTGTGGCCGCTTCTACTCCTTCGACGTCGACCTCCCATGGCAGGCAGGATTCTCATGTTCAACCTTCACCATACCCCTCCTCCCGTGGATGCACCTCCTCACCTAGGGTATTTGAGACGGAAGAGACAATCATCTGTTACCCATGCGACACCTAAGGCATCACCACAACCTCAGTCCCAGACGCCACATGAGGTTGTGCCTCAATCATCCCAGACAGCAGAGGCGAGACCCGAGGCCGCACCAGCGGTACATGGGGTCGCACCAATGACACCTAAGGTTGTACCAACTCAGCATGCAGCTATGGCCCCTCAGGATTTTGGAGGAGGACCGTCTGATTTGTCATTTCTGCCTCTTTATCCCAACCATGTTGCTAGATACATCTGGGACAGACATGTATGAATTTTGCATTTTTATTTTTATTATGAATTTTATTGTGTATTTTATTATGAATTTTATTATGAATTTTATTATGAATTTTATTATGCAGGAACATGCCACGCTCAAGGTCATTAGCCATGGGCGGAAGATCAGTAAACTCGTGCACCCTTCTGAGCCATGGTTTGACGAGCTTTTACGGCTTATAGGGTTGAAAGATTTGGCCCTTTGTGGATACAACGAGGTCAAGTGGGATATGATAAACTCTTTTATTGAGAGGTGGCACCATGTGACATCGTCGTTTTATCTACCACTTGGTGAGATGAGGATCACACTCGACAGAGTCGTATGTGTGCTTCATCTTCCGATTAGAGGCATGTTCTTGGATCATGATATGATCGGAAAAGAGGAGGTGTTAGATTTGTTGGTTAAGAAATTGAGAGTTACCCCTGATAGTGACCTGGGAGAGATTGATAGGACCCGTGGTTTCCACGTCAGATATAGATATTTGGGTGTAGTGTTCGAGGATGCGATTGGGCATGCACGAGCAGTTGATGATGATCCCAAGCAGGTTACCATTCACAGAGGGTTTTCCATGAGAGCGTACCTCTTGTATCTTGTTGGCACACAAATATTTATGGACACCAGTGCCACTTATACTAACATCATGTACCTGCGGTACTTCGATGATTTTGAGATGATCAGCCAGTGGAACTCGGGGGATGCTTTCTTTATTTACTTGTATGCCAAGTTTGATGAAGTCATTAAATGGGATACGAAGCAGATGACCGACAGCATGTCACTCATGACAATATAAATTCTTTGTCTTTGTGGCCTTTATGAATTATTTTTATTCCAAAACTAACTATTTATTTTTGTTATTTCAGGTATGGATCCTGCAACACTTCTCCCGCATCTCGGGTTGGTCGCATCTTACGAGTTAAATTGAAGATAAGCCTCATGCCTGCACATATGACCCATGCGAGGGAACCAGGCGATAGAGCTGTTCCGAGTTTACATTGACCGGATGGTACATGAGGACATTCACTTCAGTTCATACGTTGACCACCGTCACTACAAAAAAGAACCTCATTTGCCACGTGAAAATAACGTGGCAAACTTCAAAAACACGTCACAAAAAAAAAACAGCGACGTGATGAAATACGTCGCTGGGGAACAAGCGGCAACCTTGTAGCGACGTGTTTCCCATGTCACAAAGTTGTGACGTGGTATTCACGTCGCTAATGCTTTGCATAGGGAAAGACAAATAGCAGCTTTATTAGCGACGTGGATTACATGTCACAAATTTGTGACATGATTCTCCCGTCGTTACAGGTGACGTTTTTGTTTTTTAAAAAATTAATTATTAATTATTTTTTTATATTAATTAATTTATATAATAAAAATTTTATAATAAAAATTTTATAATAAAAATTATATAATAAAAATTATATAATAAAATTTATTTAATAAAATTTATATAATAAAATTTATATAATAAAATTTATATAATAAAATTTATATAATAAAATTTAAATAATAAAATTTATATAATAAAATTTATATAATAAAATTTATATAATAAAATGTATATAATAAAATTTATATATTAAAATTATTATAATATTATTATTTTATTATATATTCGAATAATAAAATTTTATATAATTTAATAATTTAAAATGATAAAAATAAATATCTTACATAAATGCAAATTTAAAAACAAAATAAATAAAATGTTTTCAAAGTCATCAATTCCGTCATTATCCGGCTGTGTATCAAGATTATTTTGATTTCCACCACCTTGCATAAACCTTCTCATCTGCTCCTCCATATCAGATTGCCTCTTCCGCATGATCTCCAACTGCTGCTTCTGCTCTTGCCTCATTGTGGTCATTTGGGCCTCCATTTTGCGTCGACTTCACTTGCCAATTGTCTTCTTGTTTCAAGTTGATCCTGTGTCAGATTCGGTTGACGTGATCCTCCCTCTCCATCTCTAAGTCGTTGAAACAGATTACGATCACCAACTCTCAAGCCGCCGGCCAAATTTCCACCCGCAAAAAAGCAACCATTGGGCCCTTTTTCATTAACTACTTCATTCCAAATATAGAAATCAACATCACCATTAAGCCCCCTCTGCTGGCCTATATTGAGGATTGTGTTCCAGAAAAAGTGCAAGCAATGTCTGATAATCATCCTACACATACATTAAATAATAAAAATTTTTTTTACATATATATATATATATATTAAATTATACTAAATTAATACATGTATATATTAAATTATACTAAATTCAAATATATTAAAAAGTTGTCACGTGGTTTTCACAAATCAACTTAGGAATTGCCACGTGATTTTCACGTGGCAATTTATCAGTTGCCACATGAAAATCATTCACGTGACAATTTATCAGTTGCCACATGATAATCACGCCACTATTTATAGGTTGCCACGTGAAAATAGCGTCACAAATTTTGTTATTAACTTAAAAAAAACATAAATTAAATAACTTACAAAAGCTCTCTGTGTGTGCTCGTCGACAAAACCTCCAGATTTCTTTGTCCAAGTCCTCGTAATCAACTCAATGATCAATGGTGGTCTCCCCAACTCCTTAGTCTAAACAATAAAATTAAAAATAATTAGTAAAAAATATTATGCATAAAAATATAACTTAAAAAATTAGTAATTTTTACCATCCGCCGGACATGCTCCGCAGTACTAATACTTCCAACAATATTGACACATCCCCCATTTTCGGATGCCCTCATCTTAAAAGTTTCGGATTTAGCCTGGAATTCTGGCGAACCCCAATATGTAAGGAGTTCGCCAAAAACCTCTACGCCTATCCAGTTAGGACGGATACCGTGAAGCTCATAATTCTCCCTAACCCGCCACATTATATCAGAAAATCTTCTAGAAGTTCTGCTATAATAGATTTTTTCCATAATTTTCTCATTCAACGGATCCCACACACATTTTTCCTACAATGTTGTATGACATTAAAATAAAAAGTTAAGTAATTATCATTAAAATGTGACTTAAATAACAATACTAAAAAAATATATTAAATTTACAACTTAAATAAATAACAATACCTTAAATTTTTTAAACCATTCTTCTTTATTTGTAACCTCGCCAAAGTTCCTCCAAAATGATTTATACATCTGGATTATATAATTAATAACCTTGGCGATCCGAAGCTAAACAACAAGATTTTGAATAAACAATATTAATTATAAATTTTTACAAAAAATTAAAATGAATATGTACTTAAATAAAAGTTTATATAAGAAACTTACTTGCTTCCTTCGGGTCAAATCCAAAACCTCCCGTCAATGACATGAATCTCACTCGGATCATCTCTCCCACGAAGATCAGCTCCATCTATATCATCAACTACCACATCTGCATCACCGTCAGACTCACGTGCAGGTACATGTGTAGGACGTGGGGTGCTGGATCCAGCAGCCTGTATGGGATCTGGGATGCGGGATCCCCTGGTCCGTCTAGGATGTGGGGCACGAGATCCTCCAGCTTGTGTGGGACGTGGACTGGGGGATCGTCCAGCCTGTGTGGGACGTGGACTAGGGGATCATCTAGCCTGTGTCAGATGTGGACTGCTGGATCCTCCAGTATGTGTGGAATGTTCTTGGACCTCCGCCTGGAAGGATGAAGACATCTGTGGGATATGAAAACCGGGTCCCGTCTTTGGAATAATGAAGGCACGCACTATAGAAATGGGCGGGTCCTCCCGCTGGAAGGATGAGGGGACACCAGCCTGTTGGAAAGATGAAGGCATTTGGGTCGGTGGGAAAGGAAAACTAGATCCTCCCGTATGCTGGAAGGATGATGACATCTGAGTCGATGGGAAAGGAAAACTAGATCCTCCCGCATGCTGGAAGGATGATGGCATCTGAGTCGGTGGGAAAAGGAAACCGGGGCCTCCAGGTGGCACAAAAGATGCAGGTACCCCAGATGGGAACGTATGGGAGGAGAGTAATGGGACAAAACCCTGAGTACTGGCCAGGGACATAGGATCAACCTGACTCTGAGGGGGGGGCACATGGCTGAGTGAGGAGACTCACATGTTACTACCCTCGGACGCTGAGACTTCTTACCGCTATCCTTATTCTTAGGTGGCATTTTACCTATTTATATATATTTTCATAAACAAAGATAATAAAGTCATTAACATCAATAGATATTCATTAACACATTCAATATATACATGTTCAATAGATATTCATTAATATTACATTAAGTGATTAATTAATCTAAATCTTCATGCTCGTTATCCATATCATTTTCATCATCTGATGTAATATTGTCCTCGGATTCAAACTCTTCATCATTCTGTTCATCCACATTATTATCAACCAACAATATAGACGCATCAACTTGATGTCCCTCAGCAGTTGTATTAGACAAACTTGTAATGTCTTCAGCTGCAACCACATCATTAATCTGTTCAACGTCATCAACTTTGTAGGCAGCATCTTCCACTAGATCTCCAATTTCAATATGACCTAGCGGTTTTGTTTTTATTACAACACATCATCCTCTTTTACGTATTACAAATGAAGGATAAGGAACATAATAAACTTGCCTAACAATATGTGACATTATGAAAGGGTCATATTCTTTGTATCTTCGGTTCATTTGAATCTCGACAGAACCATATGACTTGTCTATCTTTGTTCTCTAGTTGGATCATATCATTCACAATAAAACAAGACAACTTTATTTTCCGAGTCCAAGTAATTGTATACCAACTCGTAGATATGTTTAACAAATCCATAGAAATTGTCTTCATCGCCATCTATAACTCCTTTTACAAATACACCACTATTTATGGTTTTTTTTCCCTTCGGTCCATGCCTCAGTGTGAAATTTATATCCGTTCACGAAGTATGTGTGCCAATCATTTGCGCTTTGGATAGGGCCTTCTGCCAAGTTTCTCAAATGGAGTATTTCTGGAGTTAGTGCAAGAACGCTAGACAATGTTTGCTTGAACCATGAGGGAAATTGAGCATGAATGACACGATGTTGATTACCCGGTACTATGAAAATAGGCATTGTTAAATTCCCTACAAAACACACACCATAAGTTTAATAAGTTTGGTATACACACATTGTCAACAGAGTTAAAAAGTTTTGGTAAACTTACTCAAGATATGGTTTAAGTTCATCGCAGTTGATCAAGACATGGACATGTGCAGATTGCATTTCTTTTTGGGTCAACCAATGCACACCCTTCTTTCTAGAAGGTCGACCTGGAAGCCCAAAGACTGATAAGGTGAATTGACTCCTCTGATTGACATTTACAAGATTCCGTATGAGTCTAGGAGTTAACATCAAGTGATTGAAATAGTGACTGCAAAAATGTGATGTTTCCCGATGCAAGTAATGTGCACATATAGATCCTTCTACTCTAGCTTTATCTTTCACCGATCTCTTTGAATCACCCATGAACCTTTCAAACGGATACATCCACCTATATTGAACAGGTCCACCAATATAAGCTTCATATGCAAGATGCACAGGTAAATGTTCCATAGAGTCAAAGAAACCAGGCGAAAATACTTGTTCCAACTTACAAAGAATGAGTGCAATGTTTTGGTCCAACTTAATGATGTCTTCCACTTTTAAAGCTAACGCACAAATATCTCTAAAAAATTGACTAATTTCAGTTAGTGGATCAAGAACATGTTTGGGTAACGATCCAAATGCAATTGGTAGCAATTGTTCCATAAAAATGTGACAATCATGACTTTTCATACCATTTAATTTTCCAGTGTTAGGGTCAGCACACCTTGCTAAATTTGATGAATACCCATCGGGCATTCTCAATTCTTTTAACCATCGACAAACCGCTTTAGCTTCTTGGGGAGTCAGACTGAAACAAGCCTTGGGTTTTAATAATTTTCCATTCGGTAGAGGCTTCAACTCCAACTCTCTTCGATTACACCAAATTCCCATGTCTTGTCTGACCTTCTCATTATCTTTTGTTTTTCCTGTCACATTCATCACTGTGTTAAATACATTATCAAAAAAAATCTTCTCAATATGCATAACATCAAGATTATGGCGCAAAAAATTATCTTTCTAATACGGAAGATCCCAAAATATACTTCTTTTTGTCCAATTGTGGGTCACGCCGTATCCTTCAATTCGTCATGCTTTGCCGATTCAGAATTTTGGTAGTTCACAAACTTGGTTCCATATAACCCCGGTGGCAATTGAGGCGGAGGCAAATCTTTCTCGTACATCTTTTTAAAATTTGTCTTGTTTCTTCTATATGGATGATTTCTTGGTAGGAATCTGGTGACATCAAACCACGAGCTTTTCCCACCTTTATCCAACGTAAATGCTTTGGTGTATCCCATGCAATGCGGACAACCCATTTTTCCATGCGTACCCCAACCAGACAACATGCCATATGCTGGAAAGTCATTAACGGTCCACATCAAGGCAGCTCGCAATGTAAAGTTCTGCTTACGGGATATATCATAAGTCCATTCTCCAACCCACATCCTCTTCAAATCATCAATTAAAGGTTGTAAGTACACATCAATTCCGGCCTTTGGACTATGCGGGCCTGGAATAACGCACGTCAAAAACATGTATGGTTTTGTCATGCACATCTCAGGAGGGAGGTTGTAAGGGGTTACAATAACTGGCCAACAAGAATACGCACTTCCCGACGTTTGCACGTATGGGGCAAAACCATCAGAGCATAATCCAAGCCTGACATTTCTAGGTTCTGCAGCAAAATATGGATGTGTCCGATCAAAGTGCTTCCATGCCTCACCATCAGATGGATGTCGCATAGTGCCAGAACTTGTTTGGTTTGTATGATGCCATGTCATTTGACTTGCACTGTGCATTGAAGCAAACATTCTTTTTAACCTTGGTATTATAGGAAGATAAAACATGGATTTTACTGCTACACGCTTTTGCTTGCTGTTAACGGCTCTATTGCGAACTTGATATCTTGGACTATTACAAAACTTACACTCCTCTAACGATCCATCTTGAGTATCAAACTCATTGTCATAAAACAACATGCAACCGTTAATGCAACAGTCAATCTTTCTTACTTTTAAACCCAACTTCGACACCCACTTCTTTGCATCATAATAACTTATAGGCAAGTTGTCTTTCGTAGCGGTGGAGTCCAACATCATTTTTGCAAAATGTTCCAGACATTGATCAAAAACATTCCAATTTGACTTGGCGGCCAATAATCTCACACACATTGATAACTTTGAGTCTGACGACCCCTCAAACAACGGCGTATTCATCTCATTCAACAATTGAAAAAATCTTTGCGCTTCCTCATTCGGCAACTCTTCCCCGTCAAAATCTCCAGGTTCATCATATGTCACGTTCACACCAAAAGCATCCTCAACCATGTCACTGATCAAATTAAAGTTCTCCTCATACTCCATAACCGGTCGACTACTTGAAGCATGCGTGTTGCTAGTCTCTGGTACATTACCCGGTAGTTCTTCACCATTATACGTCCAAACCCAATAATTTTCAATGAATCCCTTCTATGGATGACGTGTTACTTCCTCCGGTCACTAATTATTGGTCTACATTCACATTTAAGACAGGGACACCTAACCCTCCTTCGCCGACAACACTCCTGAGCAAACGCCCACTTAATAAACCCATCAACTCCTACTATAAAATTGGGTTTAAGTCCACTTCTTCCTGGATATGTTCTATCGTACATTCAACTACGATAATACCGATAATATTCCATACTGCACATTTATACAATCATTGTCTTTTTCATTAGAGATATTAATCAACTTAATAATATTATTCTTAAACGTATACTATTTAATTACTATTCTTAAAAATATTAATTTTGTTTAATTAACTATTAAACATGTACCATATAAATATATATTAAAGTATTAACTTTAACTTTAACTACTATAATAAATAAAATATAAATTTCTTTTCTTAAATTTCTTTTTAAATTTATGTTTTAACATATATACATCTACAAATTTCGTTTTTTTTATATATATACTAACATATAAATATATATTCTAATGTAAAATATATAATTTTTTATTATATAACAATAATATCAAATTAAAAACAATAATATAACATATATACTTTTTACTATATATATAAAACAATAATATTAAAAACAATTATATAACATATATACTTTTTATTATATATATAACAATGTTTTTTTATATATATACTAACATATAAATAAAATTCTAATGTAAAATATATAATTTTCTTATTATATAAAAATAATATAAAAAACAATAATATAACATATATACTTTTTATTATATATATAATAATAAAATTAAAACAATAATATAATATATACTTTTTAATTATGTTTTTTATTAATTCTTATTTTCATATATAATTTTTTTTTCATATTTTTACATATAAGTAAAAACTAAAACTACTATAATAAATAAAATATAAATTTTTGTTTTTAAATTTATGTTTTAACATATATACATCTATAAAAAAAAGATTTTTAATTTTATGTTTTAAAAACATCTTATTTTACTATATATTAAAATTATCGTTTATATATATATATATATATATATATATATATATATATATATATATATATATATATATATATATATATATATATATATATATATATATATATATATATATATATATATATATACATATAAATAAATATTCTAATGTAAAATATAATTTTTTTATTATATAATATTAAAAACAATAATATAACATATATACTTTTTATTATATATATAACAATAATATTATAACAATAATATAATATATATTTTTAATTATGTTTTTATAAATTCTTATTTTAATATATATAAAAATTTCATTTTCTATTTTTAAATTTGTTTTTAAATTTGATATTAAATTATTTATATATATATATATATATATATATATATATATATATATATATATATATATATATATATATATATATATATATATATATATATATATATATATATATATATATATATATATATATATATATATATATATATATATATATATATATATATATATATATATATATATATATATATAAATATATAAAGATTTTTAATTTTGTGTTTTTAAAAAAAAATTATTTTACTATATATTACAATTTTTGTATTTTTTAATATATACCAACATATAAAAAATTTAAAATTTAAATTATTTCTAAATACTAACCTATAATATTAATCTAACACTAAAATTTTTAAAAAAATTGTTTTTCTCAATAAAATAAAAAGAATACAATATAAATAAATAGAATACATATGAAATATAAATAAATTGCATAAATACCTCTATCCTTCACTTAATCTTGTTTTTCTTGTAACTTCCTTGATGTTGCTCTCCAAGATTCTACCACTTAAACAAAACAAATTTCATTAAATTTTTTATCACCACAAAAAATATACAGAATATATAAAATTAAAATTACACAATATATCATTACCTTATATGATATTGTAATCTAAATCAAGGAATTTTTGAAGAAAATGTGGAGAAGGAACAAAATTTGGGGAAGAAAATTTAGTTTGAGTTTTCAGGGAGAAGAAGAAACAGGAAGCAAGGAAGAAGGAAGCAAGGAAGAAGAAGAAACAACACAGAAGCGCAAATGGGTGATGCGTTATAATTTGGTCTATTTATATCCCAAGTAGCGACGTGAGTATCACGTCGCAACCTTGCCACGTGATAGCCACGTCGCTACACTACCAACAGGAAAATAATTAATTGCTAAGTCTGTCACCCTGTATAACCAATCAAGTCAAAAGCAGAGCGTTACAGTTTTTATTTTTTTTCTTTTTTTCTTTTAGGTAGCGACGTGTGTATCACGTCGCAGATGTTTTTTTTTTAAAAATAACTCTGACTTCCTTGTTTATAGCATTGGCTTGATTTTTTTATTATTAAATTTAATTGTGACGTGGTTATCACGTCGCAACTAGTTTTTTTATGCCACGTGGTAACCACGTCGCTACTTCACGTCGCTGGGGACCACATTCCTTGTAGTGCGTGGCACGATATTGTTTAACGAGGTTTCGATATTTATAGGTTGGCTGGCTTGCAGAATTCGCAAGACTGCTGGTTATATGCCTGAGCGGATGATGCGCCAGTTCGGGTTTACTCAGTATCCCCCAGGATCCTGTTGTATGTGCTTCTCCGACTATGAGACGGAGGGATATGAATTATCTATTTGATGATTTTGAGAATAATCTTTTTCCTGATGAGGCCAAAAGTACCGTGGCACCAGACGACTAGAGTTACGAGTACAAATACATGAAATGGTTCTTCAAGGTGTCCCATCTGTACATGGTAGAAGATGCTCCAAGGAACCCACCGAGGCCAAATCATCAAGAGATCCTAGAGGAGGAGCATGCTAGGAGGGATCATGCTCGTGACGTGCTGCTTAAGTGTCGTTGTATCATGGAGCTTGCGCGGGATGGTATTGACAGAGGGATGTTTCCTGATGGATGCGATGTTAGAGGTATTTTGAATGCCATCGTGGCAGAGGCTCATGGTGATCTGTCATATATGAGGAAACAGAGGGACGCCTCGAGGGTAACATCCCGACTCATCATCCGCCATACTCAGTAGTTTAAGCATTTGTATTTTGGATTTAATTTTTTGATATTGTATTGTATCATATTTGTACTTGGATTACATTTTTGTACTGTGTACAAATATATATATATATATATATATATATATATATATATATATATATATATATATATATATATATTGTTTCATTTGTGATGTGTGTGAGTTTGTTTAAGTTTTAATTTGTGATGCGAAAAACGAGAATTATATGTTGTTTCATTTTTTTCTAACTGATTTTTCTACTACTGTCAGTAGTAAAATAAGAAATATATTACCGATTTAAAACCGGAACAATATTTTTGATTTTCAGTAAATTTATTTTTAAAAAAGATGCACATCAAAAATATATTTCCAATTATAGAGGGACAATTTAGAAATTGCATAGAGTTTAATATTATACCATGGAATAGATTAAGAAATCCACAGTGAAGATATTAAGGATCAACGATGATACTGAAACCAAGTTATAAGATCTATGGTTCTCTTTTTTCAAATATTACGAATGAAAGAGACTGACCTAATTTACATAAAAAATCAACTGCTTTTTGTAGAATATGAGGGTTTTCCTCATAGTCCTAAACACAATCCATGAATACCTTTACTAAATATATAACGATAATAATTTGCAGAAAAATCCCTATAGTAAAAAACTAAGACCAAAACTAAATCTGCTCTGGTCTACGTGAACCGTTGGAACAGTGAACCAAACTGGGCGGTTCCCTATTGTGTTAATTACGTTTTCCACGAGTTTTCCATCTTTTGGGATGCACAAGTACACTGTTCTCTCTGACAGTTATGTGTGTACAAGAGAATCTTTCAAAAGATGCACCAACACACAAAACCTGCGTCTAGCTCGATTCCTCTCTCTCTCTCTGTTACTCCAACTGTTCATGCTTGTTCTACCTCTGAATTATGGTCTCCTCTTGAACACATTTTGCTTTTCACCAAACACACTCACTCTCCATGTTCGTTGCTTACTAGTGATTGTGATTGGTTGACTATTATAGTATTCTTACTATTTCTGTTTTTTTTTAATTGCATCACCTTGGTCATATATGAAAAGAAGAGAACTTTATTATCTAGTACTACTATGTTTCTTTCTTGGAGAGAAAAGAAAATGAAGAGGAGACAAGTGAGGAACGTTTGCATGCTAGCACATCATATATATATATATATATATATATATATATATATATATATATATATATATATATATATATATATATATATATATATATATATATATATATATATATATATATATATATATATATATATATATATATATATATATATATATATATATATATATATATATATATATATATATATATATATATATATATATATATATATATATATAGTGTACTGTCTGATAAAAATATTACACAAACATTAATCATAATATTTTAAAGTGTTAAATTATAAAACTATTTTAAATTTTACAATGTAATTTAACATTTTACATAGTTGTTATTGGTTGACATTGTAAACATATTTTACAATTATATTATTTAATGTTATGCAACATACATTTCAGATTGCTTTATGATATAACTTACATAAATATTTAAGCAACAAAAACGTTTTATGATATAACTTACATAAATATTTAAGCAACAAAAACGTCATGTGTATCTACTCAAATGATAAAAATATTAAATTATGGAACGTATAAATTCTAGTGTGCATTGAGCAACATCCACCAGAGATGCTTTAAGGATCTTCTTCCTAAACAACTCACAAAAGAAACAACAAGAACACATCCACATGAGACTGAAGCCACTCATTCAACTATTAGCTCAAAAATAAGATAATATTCTCAAACCATGTCGAGAAGGCACGAGAGTTTTACACAGACCTATCAAGATATCATTTCTAATTCAAGACGATGCTCATGTATTTCACGTCTTTTGATGTCACCGAAGAACAAGAAAAAATTATATTATTTTAAGATTTTTAAATCAACCAAACCACGACATGCCAGACCATCCTCAAACCCCTCTAGTAATAGAGCTACCACTTAAAGGAATAAACATATGGAAAAGAGTCAAGATATCTCTTGAAAAGACAACACACCACCCAAGCCACCTAAAAATTATATATTAAATAGCAGGTGTAACCTCGCAGATCACTAAGAGATGAGAGGACAACTCAACGAAAAGTGAACAAAAGGGACAAAAAATAATCCTAGAGGTCAACTGAACTCCCCTCTTAAGTAAGTTATCGCTCTTCGGGATGCAGTCTTGAAGAAGCTTCCAAAAGAAAACTATAACATTATAGGGGATCCAACTACACTAAACAAACAAGATGACTAACTCAGAGGGGGAGATCTGCCAACCTGGAGGGAACAACCGGGCCAAAAGACCGGAGTAAGTGTAGAACACACATAATAAACACCAACACTTGACTCACGCCGCCTCCACACATCCCTCTAAATCGTAGGGATAAAACCTTTAATCATAGGCTGAAGATCGCTATAAAGAGACAACTCTTAGTGAAAGAGAAAAGGTATTTGCCTCCTAAGATCACATATACAGCTATCCCCGTCTTATCTCCCGACCTCCCCCATAGGTTTGGAGGCCTAGTCAAAAATAGGAAAAATTCTAGGGAATCTAATATGAAGGGGAATACTCCTAACCCAAATATCCTCCCAAAAAGAGGTAAGGAGGCCATAATCTACTTTCAGGGAAAGTTCATCCCTAAACTAGTAAAAAATTCATCTGATTTACCTCAAATGAGGGAAACCCCTCTCCACCATGATGAGGCCGACCACATACACTTTGCTCTCCCGCCCATGATAGTAGACGTATAGTCAACCACATATGTAGCTGTGAGGATATCACGTCAAATACCATAAGCTCCTGAAAACAAGCATACACTCCCTTGCCTAAAATGGCCTAGTTGACCAACTGAAGGTCACAAACCCCAAGGTCCCCAAACTTCTTCGGCTTGCAAACATCTACCCGTTTGACCAAAGCAAATTTTGAGTCCCCTTTCACACCTCCCGAAAGAAACGTCATATAGATCTTCACTAACTTCTTCCAAACCTGTATATGCATCTTCAAAAAAGATAGGAATGACATTTAGGAAAGAGTTAAGGAGGATCACTCTCCCACCCAGGAAGACATAAATATGCTTCCACGAGAGAAATCTTCTAGAAAGAAGATTAACTAGAGGTTCCCGCTTAGAAGCTAAATGGGGATTAGCTCTAACCGGGAGTACAAAATACTTAAAAGGAATGAACTTCATCTTGTTGTGGAGAAAATCACAAGCAAGATCTAAAAAAGTGTGATTAAAATTCACCCTAATGAGAGCATTTTTGGAAAAAAATTCTGTGAGGGCTGAGGCTAACTCAAACCCACGGTGAATGGCCTCAATAATCTATAGATTATCTTCTGTAGCATCTGTCAGAATAATCGTGTCAACTACATACTAAATATAGGTGACCACCAAGTTTGAAAACTCTACTCTAACACCAAATAAAAGATGCATCTTTAACCGTCCTAAAAATCAAGCCACTCAAGCCCTTACATGGTGTATTAATATACAACTTGGTATAATATTAAAAGTACAAATTAAATATTCAATCTAAACCAAAAACAATAATGGATTTAACTATTGGAATAAGTTGGGTCAATTTATAAAATTCCAAACAACAATCCAAAAAAGAAAATATGAAAACCGTTGCTAACTACAGTCTAGGAATACAATTATTTACCTTCAAAATGTTATGGTGCAACCTCTCTTAACTTAATTACTCTTTTAATTTCAAAAGGATGGTGGTTTTAACAAATAAAATTTATTTTAAAATAAATATTATTTCTCACTTTTTAACTTAGAAATAATTATAATTTTTTTTCAATTATGTTATTTAATTAGTAGTATTACTCTCTTTGCTACTCTCTGCACATTTATAAAATTAATTTAGTAAAAATTATGATAAAATTATGATATTTTTTAATTTGTGTAAAGAAATTATGCATTTAGTCAACAATAATCATTAGTTAATTTTATTCTACTAAGATTAATGTTATATTATAGATCATTTAATTCATTGATAAAAATAATTACTCTTTATTTTTTTATTATAAATCGCTTTGGAAAAATATGTATACCCTAATATAAACCATTTTATAATAACAATAAATAATTAATACAATTATTTTACTATATTCTTAAATATTTATTATTCTCATTCTTTTCAATTATATAAATACATATTTTCATTGTCACTATTTTATACTTTTTTATAATTTTTCTTTTTGATACAATATATATTTTTTAATATATGTAAAAATTTTAAAATAATTTATAATAAAAAACGGTAATAGTACATAATAAAATGTTTGTTTCAAGAATGATATCCACTATCTCAACTCGCATGCATATGCTGGCTGCATGACACAATGTGAAACATCTATGATTAATATATTGAAAAAGTGGGAAGGATTAAATGGAATCAAATCAAGGGGCACTATTTCTCTTCACGCCCAAACATTATGTTAAAACACTTGATTTTTGATGACATAAAAGCCAACCTTATGTGCTTTAATTAATGGTTACATTCATTGCTTAGTACCATTAATCAACATGGACACTTGATTTTCGGTCATATTGGTTGTTAATGTTTAGTCAAGTTTAAGATTTTTTCTCAGTTGTAGAATGGATCTCATCAACATTTGGCAATATATGTATCAAGACATGCAAAATTGGACTTAGATGGACATAATTTTTTTTTAGAGTGTAGCTGTTTAGTTTGATCGATTTTAAATAAAAAAAATATTTAAACCAATAAAAATTTTATTAGTTTAATTTAGTTTAATTTTATGTGTTTTTTAAAAATGAAATTGGGATTTCGATTCAATTTGTTCGGTTCAATTGATCAATTTAAAATATTTTTTTCACACATAAATTAAAAAATATAGCATAAAATATAACAAATTTATAAAAAAAACTATTAATTTTTCAATTAAAATAAACGTTTCCATGCTCTCTGTTTCCAATAAATTGAAATTAAATAAATATTTTATACAACATATTCAAAATTTAATAAATTCATACAATTAACTATGAAAGTACTCATTGTCCAATACAAATACATTCACCTTCAAACTAAACCAATTTATACAACATACTCAAAATAGTGTTAGTTCACCATCTAATACAAATAAATTCATACTACATACTCAAAATGATGATAGCTCACCATATATAAATACAACTATCATAAAATTAAATTCATAATCAATTTACAAATATAAACTAATAAAAGTTTTATAGATAAAAATTTGAAAACTAACCAAAAAGTATAAAGTAAAACAACACACGCATCTTGTGTTTGTATTGGATCAACTATTTTTGAGATGCAAGCATGGCATTATTATACATATATATTTGATTCTTCGTCTTCACGATTTTTGAAAATGAAAATTGAAAAACAAATTAAACTAATATTGAAGTCGTAGGATTCAAGCTTCTCTTCCATTGAAGGAGGCAAGAAGAAGTTGAAAGAAGGTGCAACAAAAAACAGTTACAGGGAGAAAAAGGAATGTAACAGTAAAGTCTTGTAACTATTTCATTAAATGAATGATAAAATGAGAGGACTACAATGAATATATACAAGATAGCAAGCTAGCCTATAGAATCTGTACAAGTGTCAATTAGCTATTGGAATGAACTATATACAAAGTCAACAAGTTGGATTGCAAAGAAAGAGCGGAAGATGGAGTGGTTTGGTAAACATATCTGCCAGTTGAGCAGATGTAGAGATGGGCAAGAGGTGGAGCAACTTGGACTGAATTTTCTCTCGAATGACATGACAATCAAGTTCGATGTGCTTGCTCCGTTCATGAAATGTTGGGTTGTGGGCCAAGTATATGGCAGATTTGTTGTCACTGAAAACTGCAGCTGGTTGAGATAGATTAATTTGAAAATCATGTAAAACATATTGAAGCCACTGTAGTTCACACGATAGAGAAGCCAAGGCTCTATATTCTTCCTCAGTTGAAGATCTGGAAACTGTGTTTTGCTTCTTAGATTTCCAGCACAATAGAGAGGAACCTAATAGGATATAGTAACCTGTAACTGATTTGCGCGTGTCTGGACATCTCGCCCGATCAGAATCAGCAAAAGTAGAGATCTTCAGAGAACTTGTGGCAGAGTAGAAAATACCTTTTGCAGGCACAGACTTGAGGTATCTAAGAACACGAATGGCAGCATGATAATGAGCCATAAGAGGTTTAGAGACATATTGGCTTAGGTGTTGAACAACAAATGAGATGTCTGGTCTTGAGTTGGTAAGATATATCAGTCTTCCAATTAATCTCCTATAAATGGAAGGATCTTTCAAGGGGTGGCCTTCATGAACAGAGAGTTTGGATGAAGGATTAAAAGGAACTGAAGATGGCTTAGATGCCAATAAACCACTATCCTCTAATAATTCCAAGGTGTATTTTCTTTGATTGAGAAGTATGCCAGCATTGGTTCTAGCAATCTCGGAACCAAGGAAATACCTCAACTGGCCAAGATCCTTTATCTTGAAGGCATTATGTAGTAACTGCTTGACATGTCTGATTTCTTTCAAAGAAGTACCTGCCAAGACAATGTCATCTACATATACTAATAAAGCAGTAAATTCAGTGTTGGATGTTTTCACATATAGAGAGAGTGATCAGCCTGAGATTGCCTATATCCACTACGCCAAAATTGAGTTTTGGCAGTACTACATAGACAACGCTTATGCCCAAAGCGCTGCTATAGATTTTCAGAAAAATTAAAAAATAAAAATTTAAAGAGAAGCGTTGCTAAAGGTATACCTTAGACAACGCTTCTTATAAGCGCTGCTATAGGCCTTATCATAGACAACACTTTTTTCCCTAAGCGCTGCTATAGGGTTTCAGAAAAATTAAAAATTAAAAAATTAGAATAAGCGTTGCTAAAGATTATACTTTAGACAACACTTACTAAAAGCGCTGCTAAAGGTATTACCTTAGACAGCGCTTTCCAGAAGCGCTGCTAAAGGCATTACTCTAAAAGCGCTGCTAAAAGTAATACCTTTAGCAGTGCTTTTAGAACGCTGCCTTTGGTAATTAAAAAATTTTAAAATCCCTAAATTAATAATTAGAATCCCAAAAATCCCAGAAATCATACGAACCCCATCGCTCCTGTTCTTCTTCTTCTCCAACTCGTCTCCTCCCATTCACCTTCTGTATCAACTCGCCTCATCACTCACAAACCTCTCTTCATCCTATCGCCACTCCTTCAGTCCTCACCGTAGTCCAACCGTGGTTCTTCCTCCACACAACACCTCCACTGTCAGTTCAACAATCTCCACGGTCAGTTATTCAAAAGCAGAAGCAAAAATCTCTCGCCAAAACAACTTTCTCCTCAACGATGTTCCGATTTATTGTTATCTAATAGCATTTCACGGTTTCGACGCAAATTCCTATTGGCTCTGCCGTTGAGGAACTTGAACTGCCGCTACATCACCAGCCTAACAGCAGAAGCTTCATCTTCACGTCGATAACAACAGAAGCTTTTCTTCAGTAGGTAATATTTCACACTGAATCTTCTTTTATGCTTACTGTAGATCTGTTATATGTGTACGTTTAGATTCGATGTCGATGCCATGTTTCGTGTGTCAAAATTGATGTTGAGATGAATGCATAATATTGTTGTTTGTTCTATTAGATGATGTAATTAATTATTTTGTTAGAGGTTACTAGATTGGAACATAGCTACTTAGGATACTTAGGCTGGTATCCATGTGACCTTGACTTTACTTCACTGTAGGCTTAAGTTGGACTGTCTCCCATGTGGGAAATTAGCTTGAACTGCCGCTACATCACCAGCCTAACAACAGAAGCTTCATCTTCACGTCGATAACAGCAGAAGCTTTTCTTTAGTAGGTAATATTTCACATTGAATCTTCTTTTATGCTTACTGTAGATCTGTTATATGTGTACGTTTAGATTTTCAATTTATGTTACATGTTTCCATGCCTTTTGTCTCTCTCAATCTCACACACAGTCTTACTAATCTCAATTAAAAGATTCTGTTTTTCTTTGTTAAAAGAAACACCTTCTGACAATCTTATTACTATAAAATGATACCAACCCCAATATGCATGCATTGATTGCATATACTAAGGTGCAATAAATTTATTATTGGTAGCGATTCCAGTGTGAGGTTGGTCATATTGTAATACAATTTCTAAAGAACATAGGATACTAACATTGTACAAAATAATTTTAAAGAACATAGGATACTAACTTGACAAATTAAATGTGATAAGTTGTTACTTGTTAAGTATTCATAACGATAAAGAGTGTCCAAATTAAGTTGTTATATCTTCATTGAATACTACAAAAACAAATGAATAGGAAAGTGAGCAATATTTGATGGAATGGAACTAACTATTTTGCTTCGATCTTAAAAACGACATCTCAAGTGGCATGTGACAAAATTAATGATAGAATATTTGTAATTTTAGTAAAATCACTAATGCTATTTCAAATTTAAAAAAAGAAGCTAATATAGTTATTAGAAATTAAAAAAAAATACTAGCATATTACAAATTCAAATTTTATGTAGTAACAAGCTAATACAAACTATAATGGTAAAACATTAAGGAATTTTTTGATGGCATAAAAAAGTGGTTAAACATTATTTAAGATAAATAAATAAGGTAAAAAATTACTACAAAAATTAATTGGCAGTGTAGTTGATACTACCAGTTTACAACTTTAGTTAGGCCAATGAGAAAATATAGTAGTAGCATTGATAGTGTACCGAATTTCAACTTTAGTTAGAAATACATATATGTACATGGGATTAGAGGGTCACTTGAGACTTGTCTCGTGTTGTGTTGTATCTCATAAAGGAAATGAGGACAATTACTTGTGACTTTTTAACTACATATCTATTTCTTAGTATCTTCAAAAGAAAAAAGAGTTTCTTTCTTACACCATCTAGCTATTTTTCATTCCATACTCAATTCAATCACATGTTTTGTGTGCATAAAACTTTTTCTATATTTAAAGGGGAAATAGCATGTGATGGATAAGGATGATTCACATTGAGGGTCGGCCACTATATCAAAACGTGTGAGGCTTCTAACTATTTAGATTATTCCTGCTAAAGAGATTGAAGCTGTAAGTAGGGGTAAGGAGCCTGTAATTAGCAACATTCCCACATAAATAAAGAGTGTTGTTAAGAGGAACGGGGATAGAAAGAAAACTACTTCACAGTATAAGTCGTGCCTTCAGACATATATAAGCTTCACAACTATTTCGCAAGGTGGTACTTCTCTTATACCCCTGGATGAAGGGATTTATGGTTCTGAAGGCATGACAACAATTGGTAAGGAGGATTTGGAAGAAGTTTTTGGACACTTGACATTAGGCATCGCTGTCATCAATACATACATCAGGTATACTCCAATCAACTTTGTTTAATTAATTGCAGAATTTATTTACTCATTTCAATGAATAGTTAATGTTAATGATGTTTTTATTTAAGGTTTCTGTATGACAAGTTGATTCGCCCACGTAGATTGGAATCCAGATTCGCTTTCATAAATCCCAACGTTGTCCACGCATGGCCAATCATCTCAAAACCAGATGAAGTAATAGCATTTGTGGCCAACAAAGATACAGAAAAATTATTCTTTTTACCATATAATACTGGCCACAAGTAAGATTTTCATTCTAAATTTCCTCTATTATAATTTTTTCGTTTTTTAACGTTGTGTAGAAAGTTTTCATCTAACCTTTGTTTAATATTCCAGTGGATACTGGTTATTGGTTGCAATTAATCCTGTGAGAGAAATTATATATTATCTGGATTCATTGGGCAATGATTGGACTACATACCCAGATATGAAGAAGACGATTGACACGTAAGTGAGATTGTTCTAAAATATTCCTGTGTATATTTAATTATTTATGTGCGATAGTTCCAAATATTCGTTATTATTTTACTATAGCATTCTACAAAGTTTTCGAGCACAAAGAGATATCCAAGTACCAAGGAGTAGAGTCAACAATATTTCTTGGATCAAAGTGGAGGTATAGATTTTCACAATTTTGATTATATAGCGATGATACTTGATAAAACAAGTTAAGGTGTATATCTTGATGTATATCCGTATTTTCTTTCCATGTGTAGTGTCCTTGTCAGCGCAATTGTGTAGATTGCGGTTATTTTATGTTGAGGTTTATGAAAGAAACTATTTTTTTGGACCGATTAGAGATTCCATCCAAGGTATGAATTTCTAACTTTGGAATTATTTTAATATTTATCATAAAATGACTTAGTATTTTAAGTAAATCATACTATGTGATATTATTATGTAGTACTTTGATAAATTCAAGTGTGCTTATTACTCAAAAGATCAATTGGATGAACTTATGGAGGATTGATGCCAATTTGTTATGGAGTTGAGAATTATATTATAAGGTATAACTTTGAGTTTTGAGAATATAATATATGTCGTTATAATTGTGTTACAATATTATTGTTTATGTTGTTGTTATTTGGTAACTTGTATGAATTTCGATTTTTTGATTTTGTTTCAGGTTATATAGGTGCAGATCGATGTAGAAGATAAAGTTATTTTGTAATTCATTATTGATTTTGTTTCATTGTTGTATATATTAATGTTGTTATTGTTGTATATATTGTGCAAAAAAGGATTGAATATGTATTTTGATGTATATTAACGTATATTGATGTTGTTATAATATTGTTTCATTGTTGTATATTGATGTTGTTGTTGTTTAAAAAGTTATATTGAAGCTATAAATTCTAGCAAAAATCTGGTGCAAAAATGGTGAGATTAAATTTGATAGGCAGCATTTTGTTTTAAATGGAAAAAAATTATATTAAAAAAATAATAAGGAAAAGCGCTGCTAAAGGGGGGAATAAACAACACTTTTAATGAGAAGCGCTGTCTAAAGTGGTTGAGAAAGTCCTGCTGTAGGGGGCTATAGAAAAGCGCTGCTAAAAAGGGTATCTATAGCAGCGCTTTTTAGAAAAAAGCGCTGCCTAAAGGATATCTATAGCAGCGCTTTTACCAAGCGATGTCTAAGGTTCCACATTAAATTCTTTCAAAAGCGCTATCTAAAGTATAAGCGCTGCTAAAGGGGGTACCTATAGCAGCGCTTTTGAAATTACATAAGCGCTATCTATACCTTTAGCAGCGCTTTTAAGCGTTGTTAAAGGCCTAAAAAAGCGCTGTTTAATCCCTTGTTTGGCATAGTAATCCAATTAAGATGAGAAAGGAGGAAAATTTGGAGTACCACTGTCTACTTGCCTGTTTGAGACCATACAAAGATTTTCAAAGTCTACAAACCTGAGAGGCATGAGAGGATTGCAAGCCAGGGGGAAGATTCATATAGACTTCTTCATGAAGATCTCCTTGAAGGAAGGCATTATTCACATCTAATTGTTCTAAATGCCAACCTTTGATAGCTGCAATGAACAATAAAATTCTGACAGTGGTAAGTTTGGCAACTAGAGAGAAAGTGTCAAAGAAATCTATTCCTTCTAACTGTGTATAACCTTTAGCCACCAGTCTGGCCTTGTATCTCTCTATAGTGACATCTGCCTTATATTTCACTTTGTAAACCCACCTATAACCAATAGGATTCTTGCTAGAAGGAAGATCAACCACATCACATGTATGATTCTCTGCAAGAGCTTGTAACTTAATATCCATGGCATGCTTCCAACAATCAAACTTTATGGCTTGGTTATAAGTTTTTGGTTCAATAGTGGAAGAAATGGAGCAACAGAAATGCCTATATGATGGGGAACATTTATGGTATGAAATGATATCAGATAATGGATGAACAATTTTGCTACTATGACATGAAAATTCAGATGCATTATTAGAAGTATTAGATGTGAGATAACAATGATAATCTGCTAAATGGCTTGGAGGGTGTGATATTCTAGTGGAATGTCTCAGGGAAGTAGAAGGGGAATTTGTGACAGGCTGTATGGAAGGATCAAAGTTATTAGTGACAGGAAAGGCATGTGAAGATGAATTTCCAGTGGATAAAGGAGAATTTGTAGGTGAGGTACTATTGGTACCTGCAGTAGAAGGAGTATAGGTATGTGAAGGACCACTAGCTAAGGGAGAAGTATAGTTTTCCAGGCTGCTAGTAATATGGTTAGTGGGTAAAGGTGAAGCAAGGTCAGAATTGTGAGACTGATTAGATGGGAGAGTACTGAGTCAGATGTACTAGCAGAAGTGTGTGGAAAGGAAGAAATCTCTGTTGTACTTGTGGGAGACTGGCTTAAAGAAAAATCATCATAGGTAGGTAAGATGATAGGTTGTACATTTTTATTATCAAGTGTACTTGGTTGAAGATTTTTAAAAGGAAACTGATTTTCATAGAAAATGACATTTCTTGAAACAAAGATATTATGATTAAGCAAATCATACAATATGTAACCTTTTGTGCCATCTTTAAAGCCTAGAAAAATAGCTTTTCGAGCTCTAGGAGCAAATTTTGTCCTATGAGCTTGTAAAGTTGTACCATAATTGAGACAACCAAAAAAATTTAGATGTATAAGTGAGGGTGGTTCAGAATATAGCAGTTCATAAGGACATTTAAATTGTAACAAGGGATATGACAATCTATTTATCAAATGTATAACATGTTGTACAGAAAAATTCCACATAGTTATTGGAATGTTAGATTGAAAATACAAGGATATGGATACATTTAAAATATGCTGGTGTTTTCTTTCAACCACCCCATTTTGTTGGGGTGTTTCAACACAAGTAGTTTGATGTACTATCCCTTTAGACAACAAAAACTTGGACAGGCTTAGGAACTCACTGCCATTATCTGATCTTAAGCATTTCAGTGATGTTTTAAATTGATTTTCAATATAAGCTATAAACTGAATTAAACTGTTTTAGCTTGATCTTTGCTTTTAAGAAAAATTACCCATGTGAATCTACTATAGTCATCAACTAGATTAAGGAAATATTTGTGGCCAAGCATGGATATGGTAGAGTAGGGACTCCAAATATCAGCATGTAAAATGTCAAAAGGAGAAACAGATTGGGATTTGCTAATAGAAAAAGGTAACTTCTTTTGTTTACTAAAATGACAAGAATCACAAGGTAGATTAGTTGGTTTACAAGGTATAAAAGGAAATTTTTGACATATAGATTTCATGCCTATAGCAGATACATGACCTAGTCTTAAATGCCATAAGGTACAAGAATCAGAAGTAGTTGAGTTGCAAGCAGGGCAATCATTGGAATGGTTCTGCACGATTTTGCATAAATCATCATCAAAGTGGACAGAGCAACTATTTGCACGAGTAAGTTTGGAAATGGATATGAGATTAACATGGAAACTAGGAATGTAAATCACATTGTGTAGGATTAAGGTGGAAGAGATACGAACACTACCACTCATAGGAGCAGTGAGGTTAGAACCATCAGGCGGATTAACATGAACAAGAATAATATGCTTGCAATTAATAAAGGCATGAATGTCATGGGAGATATGATCTGTTGCTCCAGTATCAAGGATCCAAAGATTAGAAGACTTACCAACATCATTAGATGAATGTGAGTTCATGGCCAGGGGTGAGGTTGAGACAGAGTTGGCTTGTGGGTTAAGCTTTGATTGTTGAAGCAAGTCAAGGATACTTTGATACTGCTCTTGAGTAAAACTACAGGGATATGTGTTTGAATCCTGCTGAGAAGCATCAGATACAATATTGTTGGTGGCATTAGATTGATTATTGCTCTGATACGATTGACCTTTGCTTTTGTTCTTAAAACTAGGTGGATAACCATGTTTGAGAAAACAGGTTTCCACAATATGATTTATCCTGCCACAATGGGAGCATATACGATTCTGGCCTCTACTATAGCCTTGATTCTTGCCCTTTGGTATGTTATTTCTAGATTTTCCATTGGAATTACCATAACATGCTTGAGCTTGACAAGCATTGGTTAACTCTTTACGGTTACTAGAGGCTTGCACTTGGGAAGAGGTTGAGATGTTTAACTCTCATTCTTGCTGAATAATGAGAGAAAAAGATTTATCTAAATCGGGCATAGGACTCATCATCATAATCTGAGACTTAGAGTGAGTAAACCTTTTATTCAAGCCTTTAAGGAATCAAATGACTTGATCTTGTGCTGTATACTACTTGGAAGAAGCAACAACACCACGTGAGCATGGAATAGCACAAGAACACGCAATAATGGGTTTGTAATTGTCTAATTCATCCCATAACACTTTCAATTGTGTGAAGTAATTAGAAACATCAAGATTACCTTGGCACAACTTGTATATATCTTCTTGTAAATCAGAGATGTGGAAGATATCACTATGTGAGAATCTGAGTTGAAGATTCTTCCAAACCCCAACAACACTTCCAATCCAAAGAACAAATTTGGCAATTGATTCAGAGATGGATCTGAGAATCCACGCAAGAATCATTGTATTGCATCGAATCCATGGAGCATAAAGTGGATCTGAAATAGGAGGTTTATTGAGAGAGCCATCGATAAACTTCTCCTTGTTCTTGGAAATCAGTGCAATATGCATTGACCTAGCCCAACTATGATAGTTCTTATCATCAAGAAGGGGAGAAACAAGAACCAAAGTAGGATTTTCATTTGGGTGAAGATAAAACGGGTTTGTAGAATTTGTGGAGAAATCAGCAAATTACTGGTATGCCATTGTTGGAAAAGAGAAGATGAAGAAGCGGTGTTCAAGAAGATAGGAATAGAGAAGAAGTGAAGCAAAAAAAATTCACAAAGAAAAAGGAGGAAAGAAAAGAAAAGCACTTCAAGAGAAGATGCAGAGGAAGAAACAGAGAATAATGGCTACCAGAGTTGGATGAGCTCTGATACCATATTGAAGTTGTATGATACAAGTTTCCCTTCCATTGAAGGAGTCAAGAAGAAGATGAAAGAAGGTGCAACAGAAAACAGTTGCAGGGAGAAAAAGAATGTAACAGTAAAGCTTTGTAACTATTTCATTGAATGAATGATAAAATGAGAGGACTACAATAAATATATACAAGATAGCAAGTTAGCCTATAGAATCTGTACAAGTGTCAATTAGCTATTGGTTAAAATAAAATGAACTATATACAAATTATAATAATCTAATAACTAATTTTGTTCTATTGGTTTGGTTCAATTTTTTACCAAACTAGAACATATTGTTTTTTTTTTCAATTTGACTTGGTTTAGAACTTCAATTTGATTTTTCACACTACTACAAAAATAGAATTTAGAGAAGAAAATTAGTGAGGAAAAACTACTCACTAATTGAAAAAGATTTAGGGCCTGTTTGAAAGGCTTTTTAAAAACTCTATTTTAGTTTTTGAAAATTTAAAAATTAAAAACTTGTTTGAATACAATATTTTACAAATGTGTTTTTAAAAATTCTTCACTATTTTTCAGTTTTTAAAAGCAAAATATTAAAATAGCTAAATTGTATTTTAATTTTTACTTTTCAATTTTTAAAAACTAAAAGCAAGAACTATTTCAAACATGCCCTAAGGGATATTCATAATAAAATTTAAATGGATACACATTACTGATAAAAAAAATATGGATTGACAAAAATTGCACATATCAATATCCATGTTATGTATTCTTCTAATGTGTCACCAATTGCGTTAGAAACCCCAAACCTATTATGAAAGGTAAATTAGAGAGTGATTTTTTTCACTTTCAAAAAAAAAGAGTCTAACATTTTTTAAAACAGTGGAGTCATTCTTCCCATGACATCTTGCGTATCCTTAGCTTGCCTTCAAAACTTCTATTAGGCCTCATTTTCTGAGGTGAATACCAATGCTAATAAGTTTATTCTATTTTCCAACCACATAAAATGAATGCTAAAAAAATTCATAATCAAGTCTTTGTATTTGTTTTGATTGAATAGAGTAGAAGAGAAGAAATATAATTTTTGGATCCTTCCATTTTCACTTAGCATGTTCCTTACAATACATCAACAATAACTTTGTTTGACATAGTTGTTATTTGTGGCCTTTAACCCACTAGAAAGTCTTCTCTTATGATGTGATTTCTTAGTCAAGTCTTAAACTTGATCTGGCTTCTTATTGTCACATTTAGTATATTAAAACAGTCAAGTAAATTCTTCAAATATATTGCATAATGAGAATATTTCTTTCTTGTAATTTTGGCTCGTCATTATACTATTTGAAATCTATTTTGATTGGCAAAACACTTATTCCTTTGGCTAGATCAATTCATGAAGTTCAAAATATCAGCTTAGGTAAGTATTCTAGAAAATCTTTTTGAGTCTGTGTGTGATATGTATGAATCCCTTTTGAAGAATTGGGCTTCTTACTTTAGGACCACATGCTCCTACTTTAGCTCCCTTTTCTGATCACGATATTTGGGTCAAGCTAGTTTGCTAAATAATTTTATGTTTAAGTATTCATTCAAACCGGATATAAAAATATCTGGAGAGATTACAAAGAAATAAACTAGAGTTTTCTCTTCTAAGTAATTCAATTTGGCTTAAAAAATTTCAATAAAAAGAAATAAATTCTTCTCTCTAAATTGACCTTGGTAATGTTGTGTTAAAGTCTAGAGAAGTAAAAAAATTTCTTAATCTTCAGACAACTCATCACTCAATAAATTGGTGGGATCAAAGGTGATTATCACATACGAAGACTTGGAGCAAATTGGTGAAGTTGAAAGATTTAAGAAGAGATAATCGAGTAGAGAATTTATGGAGAGTTCGACATCAAGGTTCTCTCTCTCTCTCTCTCTCTCTCTCTCTCTCTCTATATATATATATATATATATATATATATATATATATATATATATATATATATATATATATATATATATATATATATATATATGTGTGTGTGTGTGTGTGTGTGTGTGTGAGTGTGTGATAGACGTTTCTTGACGGATCACTACACCACAATCCGGCAGGCCATATTTATCTTGAAGGAAGTTACAAGTGTAGAACTATGTGCTTGCAGGTATAATCAAGAAGTTATCAAATTTCATAGATACGTAAAATTTGTCTAGTCCTAGTGTTGTCATGGTTTTGATGATGAAAACATTTCTTGTTAACAACGCATGAAGTCAAGCAATGACTGAAGTTAGATCAAGAGGCCAAAATACACAAGATAGTTGATCAATTTATTGCTCCAAATCAAGGTACAATATTAGGATTTGTGATCACCAGTAAAATCCTTACAACTCTTTAATGATGGTGATTGACTTGAAAATATCTCATGCCTCATCGACAAGCAGATTCAAATGTAGTACTTGTATGATTGGTATATGAGAGAGAGAGAGGGAGAGAGAAATATAAGCACTCTTATATTTTAACTGAACACTTTATTATTTTATAAGAAATCATATTTGTATGTTTAAAAATGAGACATTATAAGGTGTTTTTCTTAGAGCATATTAATATATTTTTAAAATATGTGTAAGTATATGAATTCTAAAAAATAAGTAAAGAGTATAATGGTAGTACATCGTCGGTATAAAAAAGTATTACATATACATCAAATTAAAATATTTTAAAGTGTCAAATCATAACAGTAATTTTAAATTTATTGAATGATTTAGTTGAATATATGGTTGTCATTTGTTGACCGTGTAAATAAATTTTATATTGTAAATGTCAGTGCACCACCATCCTTTTCTCATAAATAAATGGTAAAGATAGTATATGGTATCTATCATTCAACATCATATCATATTTTTTATATTTTTTATTTTAAAATTAAATTAAAGTTTATCTACACAATGAATTCTTGTATACACAACCAAATTCAAATGTACCAAACAATCTACAAATATATTTTAGTACAATATACAAGTCTTAAAAACAAATTGATGCTACCTTCACTATGCTAAAAAGTACTTTAGACAGCACACTTTAGGCAGGGCCTTTTCCAAAAAGTGTTGTCTAAAGTAAAAAAAACACGGAAAAGTAAGGAAGATACAAAAAAAGTGCTGCCTAACGGCGGGCCTTAGACAGCTGCTAAAGGACTCCCTTAGAAAGCGCTTCTTAAAAGCGCTTTCTAAGGTTATTCAGAAAGTGCTGCTAGAGACCCCCCTTAGACAGCGCTGCTAGAGTCTCCACCTTAGACAACGCTTTCTGAAAAAGAATTGTCTAAGGTCTTTTTTTAATTATAACATAAACCCTATTTTTGTTATTCTTCGTTCGTTATGCAATTCTCTTCTTCGTTCATCTCTTTCCTCATACTGATTTCCAGCAACTCACAATACTCCCTCCGTGAGCTTCTTCTCCTCGATCCGACCTTCATCTCTTCATCTTTTCAAATGCCCTCCGTCTTCACGTTTTCCTCCGCCACCGTAACACACTCGCTTCCACGATCCTCTGCTTCATCATTCTCTCCGACGTATATCCCTTTAACATCCCAGAGACCAACCTCACAATCTCCATATAACTCTCCCTCTATTCATCACTATCAACTTCATCGCCATTTTCAATCGGCAGGCTGCACTTCGACAGCTGTTCCATTCGTATACGTTGTTGTTCATCGATTTATCAACGTATCTGCTTCCGACTTCAACTGTTTCGATCGGTGAGAAGAAATAACTTCGTCGACAGAACCGTAACTGAGAGATTTGTCCTTCTATTTTAGGTATTTTTTTGGTTTAGTTTTCTTGCAGCATTTGTTTTGATCGTGGTAGCATAATATGTTAAACTGTGCATTTGAATTTTCTGCTAAAAATTTGTTTATTTCTGAAACCACAAGATTCAATTTTAAAGCTTACTAAGTTGTTGATTTTCATGTATAAATTACTTAGTAGTTTTTCATAGAAGTTTTACATTGTTAAGGAAAGTCATACTTGTTTGTTTGAAGTTTATTTTGACTAACTCTTTAAAATGAGCATCCAATTCACTTCATTGTGTTTATTGTGTTGATTATTTGATGTTGTTTGGTTACAGAGAAATCGCCGCAATAAGTTTTCGTTCCGCTTGTCCAACACCTCTTCTCAACCGATACAGCCAAATTTACGGATTCGTCTCACTTCATCAAACACGTCATAACTCTCGGCATAATCGGTAAAGAATTTGTTTCTCTGGTATGTGTTTTGTTGTATTATGGACCCCATTTGCTTTTGTTATGATTTCGATTTCGAATTGATGTTGTAGCGATTTAGTGTATGACATAGGCGTTGATAATGACCTTGGTTTTGTTAACATATGTTTTAGATTACTGCGACAAACTCTACAAAGAAAACAATTTTAGTTTGATTTATTGGGTTACGGGTGTTAGTAATGTTGACCTATCTGAAATAAGTTAGGTTATCTCTGAAACATCTTTGATATGGTAATAAGTTAGGTTTTCTAAACTCTTTGATCCATTTGTTAATGTCTATAAGAGTTTCGTTTCTTAATTTAGTTCGTTCGAAATTTTAAATTGATTGGTTATGAACTTGGAATGGTGAGTTCGGTTATGGTGACGTTCTGACTTCCGTTTGCGTTGAACACTACTTCAAGATAATTTCATTGAGCAGGATTTGACTTAGGTAGTTGTTGCCCGAATTTTGCTTTAGGGGTTTAGAACACACTTTGAATTCGATTTTCCATGTTTCGAATGTGAATTGAATAATAACTTGAGTTTCTTTGGTTTTATTTTCATTTGTGAATTGATATTATTGAACGATCGATTACTTGGTTCTTGAATTGTTCATGTGCATCATATAAGTTTCATTTTGATTGTATACCTTGTGATTACTAACTTGTTTATGGTTTGATAAATCTTAGTTCATGAGCATGATTTGATTTTGGTAGTTGCTGCCCGGATTTTGGTTTAGGGGTTTAGAACATACTTTGAATTCTATTTTTCATGTTTCGAATGTGAATTGAATAATAACTTGAGTTTATTTGATTTTAGTTTCATTTGTGAATTGAAATTATTGAACGAGCGATTACTTGGTTCTTGAATTGTTCATGTGCATCATATAAGTTTCATTTTGATTGTATACCTTGTGATTACTAACTTGTTTATGGTTTGAGCAATCTTAGTTCGAGATAATTTCATTGAGCATGATTTGATTTATGTAGTTGCTGCCCGAACTCTGGTTTAGGGGTTTAGAACTTACTTTGAATTCGATTTTCCATGTTTCGAATATGAATTGAATAATAACTTGAGTTTCTTTGGTTTTAGTTTCATTTGTGAATTAAAATTATTGAACGGTCGATTACTTGGTTCTTGAATTGTTCATGTGCATCATATAAGTTTCATTTTGATTGTATACCTTGTGATTACTAACTTGTTTATGGTTCGAGAAATCTTAGTTCAAGATAATTTCATTGAGCATAATTTGATTTAGGTACTTGCTGCCCAGATTTTGGTTTAAGGGTTTAGAACTTACTTTGAATTCTATTTTCCATGTTTCGAATGTTAATTGAATAATAACTTGAGTTTCTTTGATTTTAGTTTCATTTGTGAATTGAAATTATTGAACGATCGATTACTTGGTTCTTGAATTGTTCGTGTGCATCATATAAGTTTCATTTTGATTGTATACCTTGTGATTGCTAACTTGTTTATGGTCTGAGCAATCTTAGTTCGAGATAATTTCATTGAGCAGGATTTTATTTAGGTAGTTGTTGCCCGAATTTTGGTTTAGGAGTTTAGAACTTACTTTGAATTCGATTTTCCATGTTTCGAATGTGAATTGAATAATAACTTGAGTTTCTTTGGTTTTAGTTTCATTTGTGAATTGAAATTATTGAATGATTGAGGTTTCGAATTCGTTACATTCGGAATCGTGACATTTTGTTTCGGTTTCCATTTGCTTTAAGTTTTTTTTAGTCGAAATTATTAACATCTCTCATGTAAGATAAGTGGTTGTCCAGATATTGTTTTAGAGGTTATGACTTATCTCGGATGTTGTTTTATATGTTATGACTTATCCCGGATGTTGTTTTATATGTACAACGCTCATTCCTTGTGTTTCCGTGAGTTCGACCTTCTCGTTTCAAGTTCTCGACGTTGTTGTTCGGTAAATCCGAGGTAAATTTCTTCCTCAAATTACTGGTAATGTGATGAATTTTTCTGGAATTGCGTGAATATGTTTGTGCTTGCTAGCTCCGGATCCATTTCGTGTATACTTTGAGTTTTGACAGAAACGTATTATACCATTTTGCGCCCTAATTAGTGTTTTTGTTTAGCTTACTTAGTAGTAAAACCATGGATAAAAAATGGATGTTTGTCGATCGATTGTCAAAAGAGTATGAGAATAGGGTAATAGAGTTTGTTAAGTTTGCTGTTGAACAGGCTGAAGACCCCATTAGAATGAAATGTCCTTGCTTGGGTTGTTGTTATGTGGGTCGGGTTGACGCACATGGATTGAAATCGCATTTACTGATGCATGAAATTGATCAAAGTTATACGTGTTGGATATTTCATGGTGAGAAAAGCAGCGAGAATATTGAACCAGAGGTGAAAAGTAATGTGACCTATGCTTCATACGACAATGTCACGGATACATATGATTGTGATCGAGTCGAAGAGATTGCATGGTCGGCAAGGGAAAAGTGCATAATACTATGGGAGATTTACTTCACCATAGACTGCTCCCTGATGGACATCTGAAAGTATCGGTTGATATTGCATTAGATTTGGATGCCTTGTTATCTATACATGGCATTGTCTCAGAGACAACCTTGCTGCGAGATGCAATAGGATCGTTTGTTGCATGGACCTCAGACCTCATTATCATAGATGACCATGTATGTTGAAAACCATTATGAATCTTTAAGTATTCAAATGTTAATTCTGAACCGTTACGTTACTTTTTTTTACATGGTAATTTTAGACTCCTACAAAACTTGCACCTAACGATAAAGGGATTTTGCAGCACAACAAGTCTGTTGCATCGCAAAAAGAGGTACATTGAAAGTTTTAATATAATTCTATGATTCGAATTCAAAAACTGCATGATTTAATAATTTACCTAAGTTATATGATTTTTAGGTACCTGCTCAAGAGTCACAACAAGTGAGCCAAAAAATTAGTAGCATACCCAGCAAGAAAAGAGATCTTCCAAGAGCCTTGCCAAGAAAAATAGTACCTCGATTCTGGATGTGTCTTGAAACACTAGTGGGAACATCAGATTTGATGAATGGTGTCGTCAATTGGATATGGAGGAATGTATCTTTGGTTTTTCTAGCACCGAAACAATTGCAAAAGAGTACGTGGAAGAAATTTTGCAACATGCATAATTAGGCGTCGGTGTTGTACATATATACATCCGGTAATGCAATGAATCTATTATTTAATTAGCTGAACAATTTATTTACACATTTCAATGAAAATAGTCTAATGTTTATTATATTTTTATTTAAGGTTCTTGTATGACAAATTGATGCGCGGAAATTAATTGTCAAACATATTCGATTTTGTGTCTTCCTCCCGTGTCAATGGACGGACAATTGTTAATGATCCGGACTCAGTAAGAGATCACTTTGTCGAGAGATTAATGGCCAACCATACAGGAAGCTTGTATCTTTGGGAGTATAATATTATTCCTACAAGGTTAAATTTTCATTCTAAGTTCATTTTAATATTTGTATTTTTTGCGTAGAAAATTTTCATCTAAACTTTTGTTTTAGTTTATAGACGTCACTGGTTGTTGGTTGTTATGGATCCTATAAAAGAAGTGGACTATTATTTAAATTCGGTTGACGGTGATTGGAAAAATTATTCGGATATGATGTTAATGATTGATACGTAAGTGAGATTGTTCTAAATATTCATGTGTATTTATATATTTAATTATTTATGTGACATTGTTCTAAATATATGTTTTTATTTTGTTAGAGAAATACAAGTATTCCGATGTCAAAGAGAAGCTCGGGTACCACGGTCTAAATCAAGCAACATTACTTGGATCAAAGTTTAGGTATATTAATTTCCACAATTTTGCTTATAATAGTTATGCTACTTGATAAAACAAGACAACTATATATTCTTATTTGTTTTTCTATGTAGTGTGCTCAACAGCAAAACGATATAGATTGTGGATACTTCGTTTTGAGGTTTATGAGAGAAATCATTCAGTTGAATCAAATAGAGATTCCAATCACGATATAGATTTATAATTTAGGATTTGTTTTATTATTTGTCGGATTTTTCTTATAATTTATTACTTTTAACTAAATCATGCATACTATGTTTTTGTTATGTAGTATTTTGATGAATACAAGTGTGCTTATTACACAAAAAATCAGTTTGAAGAAATCAAGAAGGAATTGTGTGAATATTTTATTGAGCAAAGAATCATATAAGGTATTCGTAGTTGAAAAGTGTTAAGAAAAATTAGGTTATATATTAGGGTTGATTTTGATTATGTTGTAACAAATGGTTTATGTGTATATTGAACTATAATATAATGATGTATATATTTTTGATTATTGGTGTATATAATTTGGATTGTTTGTTTATAATGGTGTACATATATATTTTTGATTATAATGCCTATGTTTATAAAGGCTTATTTGTTGAAATAAATTAAAGGCCAGTAATTATAATATAATATTTGTAATAGAATTATAGGAAAAATATATCAAATATATAAAAAAAAATCGTTGACTTTAGGCAGTGCTTTTTTTTAAAAGCGTTGCCTAAAGGCCACCATAGACAGCGCTAAGCGCTGCCTAAAGTAAATAATATGCAGTTTTTTGACTAAAAAAAGCGCTGCCTAAGGGTCACCTTAGGTAGCGCTTTTGACTAAGAAAGCGCTACTTAAGGTGGTCCTTAGGCAGTGATAAGTGCTAAAATGTAGTTATTTTGTATATATGTTTTGTGGCATTTATCCGTTCTTGTTTGTTAAATATCGTTGAATAACCCCGTTTTTTGTTGTAAATACGTTTTATTGCGTTTTGTGTATATCTTGTACCGTTTGATTAGTTTTGTATATATTTTGTAGGTATTTGTTGCATTATTGGAGCATTGAGAATAAAGTCCAAATGGAGCTCCAAAATGCATTGTTGATCAATAATGGAATAAGGCTAAAAGATTGAGCCATTGGAAGTTATGCAAGAAAAGCAACAAAATTTGCTGGACTGTCAAGGTTCGCCGGGAGATGGTCAGGCGAGGGTCATCGCGTCTACATCGCCGGACGACGTTGGAGTGAGAAGAAAGGATCAATTTTGGAGTTGAGCCTTCCTTGTTGCGCTGCTGGTCGCTGGGCGAGGAAAATAAGAGTCGTCGGGCGAAGCTGACGGTCGCTGGGCGACGGTAGATATTTTGGTCAGATGAGAACGTGGCCAGCTGTGAGCCAAGTTTATAAGAAGGTTCGTCGGGCGATGCTTTATTTCGCTAGGCGATTTTTGCGGAACAAAGTTTTCTTTATCTTTCCTTTTCATTTCATTTTTGTAGTTATGGTTTTGGGGTGTGAAGTTTTGCTCCCAATTCCATCACCCATACATTTTTTTTATAGATTATCTTAGAAAACAACACTTAGGTCTTGCAATGGATGATTGGAGGTGGATTGCTCTTCGATACGCTCTGACAAACCGGTGTAAATGAGTAGTGTATCTCCTCTCTTCTCTTTGTATTTCTCTATTTGTTGGTTATGTATGTATATTTGTCGTCCTTGGCGTTGTATAAAATTTTCTTTATGAATCTGTGTTGGTAATTGTCTTAGGTTTTTACTCTATGTTAGGGGTTTGAGTTTTGCTAGAGATAGAATGTTTAGATTCTTACCTAGAATGATTATCTGTTAGTTTCTGAATGCTAGAAACGGGTTTAGAGCAGACATTTACTTAGAGTATCTGATCTTAATGCCTATGTGTTGGTGAAGTATGCCAGAGATGGGTATGAAGGTGACACAGTTGACTTCTGGTTGTCGAGGTATGCCAGAAATGGATATCGAGGTGATTCGGGAGGATTCTCAATTTGGGTTAGAAATAGCTTAGGTTGTGAGATGTATGTGATGAAACAGACGAGTATCGTAGGCTGAGTATAACTGGATGGTAGATTTAAGTCTGTGACGGGTAGTGTGTATTCGTTCCGGACAAGCTGTCTATCCTTTATATTTTTTGTTCATTTACTTTTTGTCTTTTATTTTCAACTCATTTAATCCCAAACTCATTAACAGTAGAATTGTCGAACGACGAATCAATAACCCATCTCTGTGGACACGATACGATATAACCTAACCAGTATATATCACCCGATAAAAATAAATATCAAACTCTTTGCTTGTCGTTTATACCGCTGCAACAGACAACGCTTTTTTTCAAAAGAGCTGCCTAAACAATATGCAACTTTTTTGCCTAAAAAAACGCTGCCTAAGAGCCACCTTAGGTAGCGTTTTTGAAAAATAGCACTGCCTAAACCTATAACAGCGAAGGCTTCGGCAGCGCTTTAAAGCGCTGCCTAAAACCAAAAAAACCGAAAGTAAAGCCAATTAATATATTATATTAATTGAACTTTTGTAATCAAACAATTTAGAGCAGCTTCCATTCTTTGGCAATATACCTTCCACTTATGGGCCCTATTATGGCGCTTGTTTGGCACGTTTGTGTGATAAAACCACAATGGTTTCTTTATTTCTTATGTTTAGAGGTAAATATTGAAGGAAAATCGCCTCTTAAAATTGCAGCGGAAATTCGATTTTCCTTTAGGATCCTTACGAATGGACATGGTCAGTGATAGAGGATTTTTACCTCTTGTGGTGATTCGGTTTACGGCGTGATCACGAGCGTTGATGAAGAACAACGTCTCTACTCGATCCACCGACGACTTGCTTCCGATCACGGCTAGCTGCTCCGACGGAAACTTTGGTGAGAGAGTGAGCGGAATCTCGGCGGGGATTCGGGACCGAATTTTCATCAAGTGTTAAGCTTCATCACAAGGGTCCTATTTATAAGACCACAGTGTGGGCTACAAGCTTAAAAGCCCAACAAAAGCGTAAACTAAAAGCCCAATAAAGCACACGAAAATCATACATTTATGATGTATCGTGTATCACTTAAGCATGTGGTACCTTACCATATTCCGTATTCACTTAGTATTCCATTTAAGTACACCGTACCCTACGATGTTCCTTATTTTCACTATTTCTCATTAATCGTCCTTATGTGTGTGACCACTGTAGGTTTCATGACGTTGGCAATTATATTAAATCATATTTAACATAATAAGCGGTGGCGGTATCTAGCAACACATCGCTACCAATCACGAAAATGTCATGTGATCGACAAATCCTTTCCGTGATAATACTTGTGTATAATTACCCTTTTGCCCTTATGTCTATATTGAACACAAGGCATATACCGTGTCATCCTTGTCGATTCAATATTGGGCCCTCGGACATTTATCCGTTATGCGGGATGGGCAAATTCCATCTAGGTCACTCATGTCCCTCGGCATGCTTTGTGAAGTACCCATCAATGTCTTTATGATCATCCGATTCACGGACAACGTTTGATCGACAATAAAGCACTTGACTCTACATCTAGGGTCCATAGTGGTTTCGGTCGAAGGGTGGTATGCACCACTTATCACCATGAGAATAACTTATGACACTTTGCATAACATTCTATGTAGTACTCATGGCGGGTCAATCCGGTATAAATATTACTCTAATATTTATACCTATGTCAAGACTTGATAACTCCTTATCCATGATCCACGAGATGCGATCATCGGTCTATCTTCATAATAATCTTAATGCTTTAATGTTATCCACTTCACAATAAAGCTCGATTATGGATACTTTAAGAATAGTGTCCTTATGTTTAATAGATCTCATGATTAAGTCACACTTAACATTGTATTAAACAAACTAACTATTCTAGGGACTTTATTATTTCAAAAAGAAAACATAATAAAGAAAAGCCTTTTATTATTTAATAAATAATTCGATACAAGTACCAAAAGGTATTGGCCTCTAGGGCTTACACCAACAATCTCCCACTAGCACTAGAGCCAATCGGGCATACCCTAATGCCCATAGATCTAGTATGGCCATCATGCTTCTGGTGCAAGAGGCTTTGTTAATGGGTCGCGACATTGTCAAGTGTTGGTACTCTGCATATCTTCACATCTCCCGATCGATTATCTCCGAATGAGGTGATAACGCCTAAGTATGTGTTTGGATCTTTGGTGAGATCTAGGCTCCTTAGCTTGTGCGATAGCACCATTGTTATCACAATAGAGATCAATGGGATCCACAATGCTAGGGACTATGCCAAGTTCACTAATGAACTTCTTGATCCAAACTTCTTTTGCCGCATTTGAGGCGACAATATACTCGGCCTCGGTTGTAGAATCAAGCTGTTTCTTGCTTTGAACTCTTCCACTCACAGGCACCATTTAAGCAAAACACATAACAGTTGCGATCTAAAGTCATCCTTATCGATGCGAAGCTAGCATCGGTGTATCCAACTATAGCAAGCTCTTCGACCTCCATATATCAAGAATGAGTCCTTAGTCCTTCTCAAGTACTTAAGGATATTCTTGTGACCACCATGAGCATCACCGGGATCAGTTGGTACCTACGTCGCACTTAAAGCATACGAGACATCGGTCGAGTACATAACATGGCATACATGATAGATCCTATTGCGGATGCATATGGAATCTTATTCATGCGATCCCTTTCTTCCTTCGTTGAAGGGATTGTGTTTTGATGACACAAGCCATGTTGCATAGGAATGAATCCTTCTTGGAATCATGCATATTAAAGCGTCTCGACACTTTATCTATGTATGTACTCGACTTAGGCCAGCGGTTTTGTGATCTATCTCTATAGATCCTTATTCCCATATATAGGCTTCACCAAGGTCCTTCATAGAAAAGCATTTCCTAGCCAAGTTTTTACTTGTTGCAAGGTAGGGACATCGTTTCCAATGAGTAATATGTCATCTACATATAATACTAGGAAGGCGATCATGCTCCCACTAACCTTCTTGTAGACACAAGGCTCATCTTCGTTCTTGATGAATCCATATTGTTTCTTGTTTCATCAAAGCGAAGATTCCAACTCTGAGCTTGCTTGATCCATAGATTGATCATTGTAACTTGCATATCTTTTGGGATTCTTACGGAATGTTAAATCCTTGGGTTGTGTCATGTACACATCCTCTTGAAGGTTCCCATTTAGGAAAGCGGTTTGACATCCATCGCCATATTTCATAATCATGATATGCGATTGCAAGTAAAATCGAGCAGATTTAAGCATTGCAAGCGGAGAAAAGGTTTCATCATAGTCAACCCCATGAATTTGTTTATAACCTTTTGCAACCGTCTTGCCTTATAGGTATGTACCTTACCATCCATATCGGTCTTCTTTTTAAAGACCCACTTGCATCCTATAGGATTAACTCCATAGGTGGCTCTACAAGTTCAAACTTGGTTAGTGTACATGGAATCCATTTGATTTCATGGCTTCAGCCACTTCTCGGATTCGGACGATGTGGCCTCTTGGTAGGTCACAGGCTCATCTTGATCCATGAGCAATACATCACCTTGACCATTTATAAGATATCCATATCTTTCGGGTTGGTGGCGTATCTGTTTGACCTACGTTGGTCTTGTTCTCTTGGGCGGTTGTTCTTCCACAACTACTTGTGTTTCTGCTCCAATTCCTCCATAGGTGTATCAATGCTTTGTGATTCTTGAATTTCATCAAGGTCTACTTTCCTCCCACTTATTCCTTGGAAATAAAATCCTTTTCAAGAAAACTCGATTCGAGCGACAAACACTTTGCCCTCGGAAGGATTATAGAAGTAATATCCTCTTGTTTCTTTAGGATACCCACAAATAAGCATTTGTCGATTTGGGCTCAAGCTTAGTTGAGATCTGCCGTTTCACATAAACGCAACCCCAAATCTTCATGTAAGACATATGTGGTTTCTTACCACTCCATATCTCATATGGTGTCTTTTCAACCTTTTGGTAGGAACACGGTTAAGTGTGTGCTGTCAGAGCATGTCCCCAAAGGAGTTTGGAAGATCGGCGTGACTCATCATGGATCGGACCATGTCCAACAAGGTTCGATTTCTTCTCTCAGACACACCATTCCATTGTGGTGTTCCAGGAGGAGTAAGTTGGGATACAATCCCACACTCTTTTAGATGGTCATCAAATTCTAGGCTTAAATATTCACCGCCTCGATCTGATCGAAGAACTTTGATATTCTTACCTAGCTGGTTTTGTACTTCATTCTTAAATTCCTTGAACTTTTCAAAGGTTTGATTTGTGTTTCATTAAGTACACATATCCATATCTCTTGAAATCGTCGATAAATGTGATGAAGTATTGAAAACCTCCTCGGCGGTATGTTCGGTGGTCCACATACATCGGTATGTATGAGTGCCAAAGTTCATTAGCCCTTTCACCTTTTCGTGAATGGGGATTTTGTCATCTTTCAATTAAACAAGACTGCATGTCTCATATGATTCATAATCAAATGAGTCCAAAATCCATCTTTATGGAGTTTTGAAATCGCTTCTCATTTATGTGGCCTAGCGACAATGCCAAAGGTAACTTGGATTTAACTCATTAGTTTTAATCCTTTTAGTATTAATGTTATAAATTGGCATTTCAAGATCAAGGATATACAATCCATTGTTCATTTGTGCATAGCATAGAATATATCATTCAAATAAATAGAGCAACAATTGTTCTTTATTATGAATGAAAAACCAAACTTGTCCAAACAAGAAGCGGAATTAATATTCACGCTAATTGCGGTACATAATAATTCTCTTGAATTATTAAACCACTAGGTAAAGTTAATACATAAGTTCCAACGGATAAAGCGAACCTTTGCTCCATTGCCAACTCGTAGATCAACTTCACCTTTGCCAATTCTCTACTTCTTTTTAGCCCTGCACATTGGTACAAATGTGAGAACCGCATCCGATATCTAATACCCATGATGCAGTAGATAAATTAATTTCTATAACAAAAATACGAATTTGAAGTCTACTCCATTTTCTTTATCTTCCGGTACTTTGGGTTTCTTTTCCAATGTCGGTCTTACGCAATGGAAGCAAGTGCTCTTTTGCTATCCTCCACTAGGCCTCAGCGGGAGCGGTAGGCTTGGATTTGGCAACTTCCTTGCCTTTCCTTTACCAACACTTGGTGGGCCTCTTGTTCACTTCTTTCTTGATCATCAGAATGGACTTCCCTTTTGACTTCATATTCTGCTCAGTAGTTCTCAACATACTTAGCAGCTCTGGAAGACTTTTGTCCAAGTCATTCATATTGAAGTTCATAACAAATTGGTGAAACTATCGCAGCGATTGCAAGATCAGATCAGTCGCAAGTTCCTTTCCAAGTGGAAACCCTAATCTCTCAAGGTTCTCCACATACCCAATCATTTTGAGTACATGGGGACCAACAGGGGTTCCCTCAGTCAACTTGCTATTAAAAAGGGCCTTTGAAACCTGAAACCTCTCATTCCTTGCCTCCTCTTGATAGAGCATTTTCAGATGTTCGATCATATCGAACGCTGCCATGTTCTCATGTTGCTTTTGCAACTCTGAGTTCATGGTGGCAAGCATGAGACAAGCGGTTTCATTTGCATCATCGACATGCTTCTTATGAGCATCTCTTTTTGCTGAGGTTCCTCGGAGCAGGTGTCTCTAAGACATCTGACCTTTTGTCATGCTTGAGGACAATCCTCGGTTCGGTGCCAATCCAGAAAATTTGTCCCAGACAATTTTTCCTTATCAAGGATTGATCGCAAAATGTTGTTAGATGATGTGTTTTGAGTCATGGTAATCTACATAAAAGATATAAAGTTATTAGTATCATTAAAACAACATATTCAATTAGGCCTTTAATTAAATATGCTCCCACTATTTTACTCAAACCAAATGACCCTCATCATTTGATTCGGAAAATCCGTTGGAAGATTTTCTAGTGGGTCGAGATCCATATTTCACTTCGTTTTAAGTCGTTAGGTGATTACACAAAACTCGATTATTTAGGTAGGAACTCCTTCCAATTGTATCCAATACAATTCTCGAATACCTCGGTTGGTGAATAACTCTTTATTCTAATCCATCACATGGATCATTCCAACTCATGCTTCTAAACACATATAATCTCATTATAATTGTTTAGTTAAGTTTGACCAAAGTTTTAGCAATTGGATATTACACTTATCCCATCGCACCTTACCAATATAGAACATGCACCTCGCGTTGGTGAAACCTACATTGTTCGATACTAGTCTTGATGAGTGCTAAAACTTGGAAAGCATAAACTTAATATTTACTTTGAGGAATTTGTTATTAGTTTGATCTCACCGGCTTAACATGCAAATCGTCTCACATGCATCAACATACAAACACATGCATCAACATACATACAAAAGATACGATTATGGCCCTAGCGCAATTGTTCTCTCAAGCCAATGAGAGAACCTAAGCTAAACCTAATAACGATCTAAACTTCTCCAAGCAAGACCTCAAGGTTATCCTCCTTTGATATTGTATTCTTCTCTTTCTTCTTGACATTACATTACATAAAGAATACTCGTTTTACATACGAGTGAGATGAGAAAAGAAGTTACATCAAGAGATTAAGAGGAAGGCCACACGCAGTCGTATTTTAAAATACCAAAATAAAAGAGTCTAAGGCCATAGCATCACCACAAGAAATTAATAAAACACCTTTTATTATTATTATTTAAATTTACATTAATTAAGAAAATCAAATTAAGTTTTGGCGATTGATCACACTCTGAGTTAGCGGGGTTCCGCTGCCCGGTCGTGACGGTGGTTCCGTGACCGTTCGAAGTCAGGCGGCGCCTCCTTCAGGTTAGGCAGCGCCCAAAATTTTAATGAACAATTCATTTAAATCGGCGTCGTTTTACGCACAACTCTTGTCTTTGTTACAACCCTTCCGTATAACTCTCCGGACACAACCCTTGTGCCGTCATGAACCCTAATGCAAATAATTTCATGCCGTCAAACAACTCGATTGATAATTCACTATGATCGATCAACATGCCATTGCTTCACCATACTAAAGTCGGATTCAAGCAAATGAGCGATGATCTCTTATAAGAATAACAATCCTCATGTGATTGAATGGAAGAAATCGAAATAGTATATCAATATACTATCTTTGCACGAATTATTTATATCACATATAAAGTGGATCAATCATATTAGTGTAACTCATGGATGACCGATGTATATTGCTTCACCATACTAAAGTCGGATTCGAAGCATAGTCAACATCGATTCATCCAAATCGTACAATGATGCCAAATTTTAATTTAATTTAATCGATTAATGTTTTAATTCATTACGAGTTTTAACCTTATAAAGCAGAATGTAAATTAAACAAATATCGGATCCATGGTTTCGTAAGTGGCTCGATACCCGAAGGAAAATCGCCTCTTAAAATTGCGGTGAAATTGATTTTCCTTTAGGATCCTTACGAATGGACATGGTCGGTGATAGAGGATTTTTACCTCTTGTGGTGATTCGGATTTACGCGATCACGAGCGTTGATGAAGAACAACGTCTACTCGATCCACACGAGCAGCTTGCTTCCGATCACGGTGCTGGCGCTCACGAACGGAAACTTTGGTGAGAGAGTGAGCGGAATCTCGGCGGGGATTCGGGACGAATTTTCATCAAGTGTTAAGCTTCATCACAAGGGTCCTATTTATAAGACCCAAGTGTGGGCTACAAGCTTAAAAGCCAACAAAGGTGTAAACTAAAAGCCCAATAAAGCACGAAAATCATACATTTATGATGTATCGTGTATCACTTAACATGTGGTACCTTACCATATTCGTATTCCACTTCGTATTCCATTTAAGTACACGTACCTACGATGTTCCTTATTTTCACTATCTCTCATTAATCGTCCTTATGTGTGTGACCTGTAGGTTTCGCGACGTTGGCAATTATATTAAATCATATTTAACATAATAAGCGATGGCGGTATCTATAACACATCACTGCTACCCAAGTCACGAAAATGTCATGTGATCGACAAATCCTTTCCGTGATAATACTTGTGTGTATAATTACCCTTTTGCCCTTATGTCTATATTGAACACAAGGCATATACCGTGTCATCCTTGTCGATTCAATATTGGGCCCTCGACATTTATCCGTTATGCGGGATGGGCAAATTCCATCTAGGTCACTCATGTCCCTCGGCATGCTTTGTGAAGTACCCATCAATTGTCTTTATGATCATCCGATTCGGACAACGTTTGATCGGAATAAAGCACTTGACTCTACATCTAGGGTCCATAGTGGTTTCGGTCGAAGGTGGTATGCACCACTTATCACCATGAGAATAACTTATGACACTTTGCATAACATTCTATGTAGTACTCTCATGGCGGGTCAATCCGGTATAAATATTACTCTAATATTTATACCTATGTCAAGACTTGATAACTCCTTATCCATGATCCACGAGATGCGATCATCAGTCTATCTTCATAATAATCTTAATGCTTTAATGTTATCCCACTTCACAATAAAGCTCGATTATGGATACTTTAAGAATAGTGTCCTTATGTTTAATAGATCTCATGATTAAGTCACACTTAACATTGTATTAAACAAACTAACTATTCTAGGGACTTTATTATTTCAAAAAAGAAAACATAATAAAGAAAAGCCTTTTATTATTTAATAAATAATTCGATACAAGTACCAAAAGGTATTGGCCTCTAGGGCTTACACCAACAAATATATTTTCGTCTTTCTAAAAATTTAGTTGCATTTAGTCGTAATGTAGAGAAGTAGACGACATTAATAAATGTGTTTTGACTCTAATTGTTTCCTTCATAGCTTTTTGATTATGAATATTATTGTAGGAATTTAAGTCATCGTCTAAGTTATCAATCTTTAAAAATTCACTTTAATACCTTTGATAATTAAAATTCCAGAATGCTATTATTATTATTGTTCCAAAACCTTGTACTACTCTGCAGCAACATCATCTATTTTCAACCACGTGTATTAGAATCTTTGGAGTGAGGGGAAAAGTGGAGGCAAAAATCTTACAAAGCTAAAAAAGAAGATTCCATGTTGTGAATTATTTTAGGATCATCAATTACATAAGTAGAAAGGCCATAATGGTATGAGCACTTGTGCTTCACCAAAGCTATCGCTTTCTCGGTTAAATTCAAAAGTTCATTCATGTGTTTTGAAAAACGTTAGAAATGAGTAGTAGTTTTCTATTCTGGCGGAGGTGGCTTGAAAATAAGAAATTTGTTTGAAAATTTATTTAAATTTAAAAAAAAAACAGTGGGATACTATTAGGCTTGTTAAGCAATAAACCAAACAAAAACCTCTAGTAAATAATATGGATGTTCTTGCAAACCAATTCACTTATTAAGAGTGAATCCTAATTCACAAATTATATGTCTAGTAATATGAACAAAGCATAACATGCTTTATTGAATTGAATTATCAAGTACACGTGTTATTTATACTTGAAGACGGCTCCATGATCTACAATCTAAGCATAGATACATTGGATTAAAATCTCTAATTAACTTCTAACTGCCATTCTCTATTTGTGGAAATCTTATATCACAACTTCACAAGTAACCAATTAGCTTTCGATTTATGAGAAGTTTGCATAACGAGTTAGTTATTGATCTAAGTAACTTGTTAACTGATTTTTTATTTCATTGTGTATTATCCCACCAAAAATTGGAGGATAAATGTTGATCATCCTCAACATGGATAAAAGAACAAGAAATGGTCAAAGAAGAAGAGGTTTAGTGAAAAAAACAACATTTTGGTCTTTAGAAAAGACATGGGCAGCAATTTGAGTAAACCAATTTGAAATTTTTCTTAAATAAGGTGTCAGTCAATTCCTAGATGCATATACATTCATGGAACTCGGGGTTTGAAGCTATGTGGATAGTACTCAAGTTAGCGCCAAAGAGAACTAATAATTTGGTGGATGAGGGTTGAGGTCTTCAAATAAATATACACTATTACGAAAAACATTTTTCGTCAAATAATATTATAACGATCTTTCGTTAATCGTGGTGGAATTACGTTTTTGGGCGTTTTTGTTTTTTGTTTTTACTTTCACTACGATCTTTGTTAAACTCCGTAGTGAAATATACCAAGAGTTATAGGGTTCGACTCACAGCTCCTTCAATATTCCAGTTCATTGTATATCATTACAGTTATTTTATTTAATCGTGGTGTAAAGTCCAATCATTGCATCACAGTTATTCTTGTCAAGTGTGATGATTTTTTTAATATATAAGTGAAAGTATCTGCCACTCAGTACATAACAATTGTTTCTCTCAAAAGAAATCTCTAACATATTTCACTCTTCTCTCTCAAAACATAACCCTAACATCCATGTCACTCTTCAGACATAATGCAATCTTCATATTCTTCACCAATCGCTACCTTGAGATCCGTTCATTAAACTTATGCTCAGATTTTGTTTATGTTTCTTGTTAAAAAGGAGTTCTCATTTTTTCATTTGGTGAATGTTTCATGTAATGATGTTAATGTCATTGTGTTTATATTTGAGTTATAGAGAAAATGAATAAAGAAAACCACTTTAACAAAATGCATACTTTATTAATTATAACTAGGTGGCAGGTTGCATGCATTCAGACTAAGGTGACAGTTAGGTGGCAGGCCTAATTATAACTAGGCCTGTAAAAAGCCAAATGAGATGGCGTCTCCCTTTTAAAAAGACACCTAGGCGCCATTCAACATGGCTTGTACATGTCATTTCGAAATTTGAATTTTGTCCCATATATTCTCATATAATCATCTGCATCATCTATAAATATCTCACACAATCAAACATTTTCAGACACACTAACATCTCAAGAACACAAATTTCAAACACTCAAACCCAGAAAAAATATCATTTGTACCATAATATATTATCATTGTACATTTCAATGGTGAGACGTACAACAGTGAGGTAGCAGATTTTTTATTTAGAAACACCGAAAATATCCAATTTTGTCTAAATAACAATGCGATTTTTTCGTATTTCAAAAAAAGACTCGAGACCAAACTTCGGCGATGTCCGACGTCACACATTTTCTATCAACATCCTGTTTTTACTGGTGAGAACCAAGTAACATTTTACCAGATAGATGTTGAAGACGATGAAGATCTGCAAAATATGTTTTGTAATCATGAATATTCTGGGTACGACTTAATTGAGTTGTACGTTGTGTTCCAGGATACAGTGAGGGTTGATCCTACGGAGGAGGAACAAGCTGAGGTGGATGTTGCTGACGAAGAAGAGGAAGCTGACGATATGTAGTTCAACATCATGGTAAACGAAGAATCAGAGGCCGATGAAGAACACCAACTGCCTCCACATGAGATCTACACACCACCTTCGTACATGACCATCCTCAACATTTGCACAGATGGCCCATCATCTGATATATTCTACGATCCTGAAGTGCAGTCAGATGCAAATTTAAAAGTCAAAGACACATTTCGTTTAAAAGAAGATTGTGTGCGAGCAATAAAAAAGTTCCACATGATAAACAACTATGACTTTCATGTGAATCGAACAAATGCAAAGAGATACAGAATCATTTGTACCCACCCTGAGTGTAACTTCCATCTAACTGCATCGTATAGATTGAGGAGTGATTCCTGGGTGATAGGTTTTATGATGAAACACACTTGTGTTAATTCCACACAACCACATGATCACCGCAAATTGAGTTATGATCTCATTTGTCAAGAAATCTTACCTCTTTTTAGTTGTGATCCTTCATTAAAGGTGAAAACAATAATCTCGCACATCACTACAACATACAACTATACCCCCCTCGTATAGAAAGGTCTGGTTAGCAAAAAACAAGGCTATTAAGAAAATCTACGGAAACTGGGAGGGTTCATACACAGATTTACCTCGCTACATAAATGCACTGCGAACGTATGCTCCTGGAATAATTTATGTTATGGAGACGATGCCGGCATATGCCCAAGACGGTACCTGTGTCACCGAACATGGTATATTCAGTAGACTTTTCTGGGCTTTTCGACCTTGTATCACTGGGTTTGCACACTGCAAACCTATCATATAGATGGACGAAACATGGTTGTATGAGAAATACAAGGGCACCCTACTGATGGTCGTCGCACAAGATGGCAACAATAACGTGTTCTCAATCGGCTATGCTCTTGTCAAGGTAGAGACTGGAGCAACTTGGAGTTTTTTCCTAAAGAATCTTCGAACACACGTAGCTCCACAATGTGATCTTTGTCTGATTTCTGACAGACATGCCTCAATTGATAATGCATACAACAATCCCGTTAACGATTAACATGACCCACCGTCTACACGTGTTTATTGCGCAAGACATATCGTTCAAAATTTCATGCGCGAGATCAAAGATAAGCGTCTTCGGAAATCAGTTATGAACGCAGCATACGCACTAACACAACCAGGATTTACATATTACCGCAGCCAGATTAGAATGGAAAACTCAGATGCAGGTGTGTGGGTTGATAATCTACAAGTGGAAAAGTGGACACGGTCATACGACAATGGAGTGCGTTTGGGCCACATGACAACAAATCTAGTCGAATCAATGAACGACGTCTTCAAAGGCATAACAGCACTCCCAATAATTGCTTTGGTGAGTACAACATATTTTAGGATGGCCTCGTTGTTTGCAGAGAGAGGTGAAAAGTGGAACCCGGTGGTACAATCCAGACAAGTGTGGAGTGAAAGTTGCCTGAAATTTATCCGAAAGTGCCGAAGCTAGCACTCATCTTGTTACAAGATTCGACCGACATAACCATAACTTCATTGTCAAAGAGACAATCGACCAAAACGAGGGTTTGCCTAGACAAGAGTACAGGGTTAAACTATTATCTCGTTGGTGCGACTGTGGAAAGTTTCAGGCCTTTCGAATGCCCTGCTCTCATGTCATTGTGGCGTGTGCACATGTTCATCAAGATGCACTAGTACTTCGTTCTCCCATTTACAAGTCTGAGACCTTACTCAACGTATACAACAATGCCTTCGAACCAGTAGCAAAACCAAATTATTGGCATGTGTACGAAGGGGAAGTAGTTTGGCATAACATTCAAATGTGGAGAAATAAAAATGGTCGTCCCAAGAGCAAACGTATAACAACTAAAATGGACGACGTTGACAAACTAGAAAGAAAGTGTGGTCTATATCGTCAATCCGAACACAATCGAAAAAATTGTCCCCAACGTGCTACAAGCTAACATCCTGAAATTTGTATTTAATTTATCTGCAATTTTTAATATTGTAACAAACATTCTTCTTTCCATTAATATCATTTCTTACAAACACCAATATGCAGACAACAAAATAAAAAACTACACGATCAAACCAACAACATGAAAATGTAGCATCGATAACACAAAAAATTATTTAAGACACTACAACCGTCAAAACAATTTCATCGGAACCATACATCATTGCAATAATGTCGACATCTGTTTTGACTTCCTCCAACCAAATTCGAGGTTGTCCAGTTGTGAAGTTCATGGTTGTTCTCTTCCTCTGGATCCTTCTAATTTCTTCACCAACTTCTATTTCTCCCTCTAACCAACACATCAACTCTTTTTTCAGTTTGGCTATGGTAAATATGTGCCAAAATTTCATTTTCATTGGAGGTTTGAAGACCGAGAAAACAATGTATCCATCTCTGGTATGGATGTATGGAGATGTCATGATAGAAAAATAAGAGAGAATATGAGATGAGAAGTTGAAAAAATGTGAAGAATGAAGGAGACATAGGTCTTGTATTTATAAAAAACACAAATACACGTAGGAGTCATCTGAAATGGCTCCTACATGTAACCTACAAAAGGGAGGGGCCATCTGAGATGACTTTACAAGAGGAGGCGCCAAATGGAGTGGCGCTTACATGGCTTAAATGTTATTCAGTTCTAGAAATTGATTATTTGCGCAAATTTTTTCAAAAGTTAATTATTTACGTTTTTTTTCTAAAAGTTGATTATTGCAAAACAAAAAATCAAGAGCGTATTAATTTTTCAAAAACAAATTATGATTTTTTTGATAATTGAAATTTCAACTTTTCGTTCAAATATTATACATTACTTTAAAAAAAGTAATTTTGTTTTAAGTTTCAAGATAAATATATATATTTTAAATAATCAACTACTGGTGAGAAAATTATGTATAAGTTGCTTGTTGATGCTTCTTTCTTAAAATTGACAACAATATTAAATAAAAGTGAAAGCGACAACGTGAGAAAAATATCGAAAGAGAGAGACGTACAAACAAATTTAAATAAAGAAGATATTTTTTCCCATATTGATAACTTTATTGTCATACGCAAAACAAAACAAAACAAATAAAGGAATTGGTAAGTTGGAAGAAAGCAACCACTATAGCCAATCAACGAGTTACACTTTGCCGATTCAAAATATGCTTTAGTTTTTAATATAATCAAATGTGAACACTATGGTTGAATATAGATACTCAACTTAGGAGTTAGGACAAATAATAAATATTTTTAAGGATAACATTTAATATATAGATAATATTTTAAATAAAAATAATATTGATGACATGGATTAATGTAAGATAAATATCAATATTACATCTCTTTTTTATATACGTGTATTCCGTAAATCACTGAGATTATATTGAATATTATATTGAATGTTTTAAATTTATAAAAGAGTTAAGGGGAGATACATATTCAAAAAGTCAAAAAAAATAAGGTGATCGCAACCGATCTAACCACAAACAAAATAAAAGTCCGTCCAAAACTATTATATTATAAACTCAATTAAGTGTTTTCTAAGTCTAATGTTAAACCACCCTATATAAACAATAGTGTCAATTATCTGTTAATAAATGATTTTCTTGTCCACAACTTGACCAAAACAACATGAATTATGATATCTTCAAGCACCATAAATGGTCTTGGTAGCAGCTAGCTTCAACATAGTAGCTTTGCAACCTTTGCCTTTGCTATTATTAAGAATCCATTGAATCTCATCTTTCTAGATTTTAGGATTATGGCTAATATGTAGCCAATGAAAAACATCAATCCAGATACTTTGAGCTTAATGCACTCAAAAAAATAGATGATGTATAGTCTTCTCTTTAGTGCAAAAACAATAAACAAAATAATTCAAAAAGCCAAATATGTGTAACCGCTCCTTCGTGGCTAGTTTACGATGACAAGCCATCCACATCATCATTATGGAACGCGGCCTAGCAAGATTGTTGAACATAATACTATGCTAGTTAGAAACAGGCTCAACAATTAGAAGATTATACACAAGCTTCATCTGGAACTTCCCTTGCGTAAACATAGTGTCCCACTACTGTAACGCCCGTTTTGTTTAATATTAAATTATATTATTATTTTTGAATTACCGTTTAAACGATTGTTTTGACAACGAGAATAATTATATTAATCGGTAAAATATTATTCGGACCGATAGTTAATTCCCCGGAATTAAATTATCAAGTTAAGTTAATAATATAATTAGATGTTATATTTAGTGTATTAAGAATAGATGAAGGGCATGTGAGCAATTTGCCAAAGTTTAGCTAGTAAGGCATGTATGTATAAAAGCAATTCCTCTACCCATTTCCTAACACAACACCAAAAATACAAATATAGAAAGTTGGAGAAAAAGCTAGGGCTTGAGAAGAAGAAGAAGAGGAGAGCAAGAAGAAGAGCAAGACTTGGTTGTAGAATCATCAAGAACTCTTAAAAGCTTACTAGGTAAGGGGTTTGATTTCCATCTCTTATAGTTAGGGTTTGGTGGATTTTAAATTGATTTTGGGAAAAATAATTGGTAGATAGTATAGAGTTGTGTTGGGTGATTTTTGATAGGTTTGATAGAAATAGTTTGAATTTGGAGATAGCCTTGATAGTTGATTTCATAATGGTTTGTTGGTTGATTGTTAGAGTGGTTTAGAAAGGTTGATTTTGGAGTATGTTTTGTGGGTTTATTAGGTGATAACTTGTAGAAATTAGAGTATGGAAATGGGAAGGAAAACCATGGTAAAAGAATGAGAAAAACCCAAAAGGATGGAGTTTTCACGAGTAAATCAACACGGGCCGTGTTGATTTAACACGGCCGTGTTCCCTTTAAAATGGAAATTTTAGTTGTGCGAGCAATCAACACGGGCCGTGTTGCTGCGGCACCGTGTTGATGCCTTGTCTTGGAAAAATTGCGTGTTAGGAGCTTTTCAACACGGGCCGTGTTGATCCACACAGTGCCCGTGTTGATGTGTCTGTTAAAATTTCGATTTTCACACTTCCTTTCGATCCCGATTGAGTTCCGATTATCCGATTTCGATGTTGGCGTTTATAACTTATACCGTTAATTAAGAATGGTTTTCGCGACGATTAGTGATGTTTTACTATTTTTCCGTTTTGGAAATTGGAGGATTAATTGGTAATGATGTTTGCGGTGTATTTAATTATGAATACTTGTTGTTTATGCGATGTGATGACATGTTTATTTGATGTGGATAAATATGGCGAAGTAGACTTTATGTCAATTGTGATGGGCGAAGATAATATGTTGTTGTGTAGTCTTTGTTATTGAGTCGCATACATTTCATAAGCGAAGAGGGCTTTTATGCCAAGCGATGATGGCTTTTATGCCGAGCGAAGTTGGGCTTTATGCCAAGTGTCCCTAATTACGGACAAAGCGATGGGTACCACATGCATAACATAGTCGTGTCTCATGGAGTCTATTATGTTTATTTTGGAGTCGGTTGTGTTCATGTTCGAGTTGTTTATCATTGAGTCCTTAATTGATGAATGATAATTGAATTGCGACGGTACATGGTGTTTTGGTGTTGATGCGAGTATGATGAATATGAGATGGAGTTAATGTGTTGATTTATACATTAAATGCTAATTTAAATTATGTAAGTTTAAATACATGTTGACATACTTTGTTTACCTTATATCATTTATAATTTCAACTATCTATATATTCCATTATTGCTTTGAATTATATGTTTTGGAATTATCTCACCCCTTTACTTGTTTTGCCGTTACCTATATATTGGTAACGTGCAGGTGATCCCCGAGGATGAGGAGGATTAGCTCGAGTCACTTTATTTTGTGTCGTTCTGCTCTGGTCGTAGTAACACTCGGGATTTGGGCGACGTCATTATTTTGATAGGATAGTTTGTATATACTATCTTATTTTGTTATAACCTTATGTATTATGACAACATGACGCTATGTATATTTTGTAAACATATTTGCTGTGCTGTGAATATTCATATGTACGTATGATGAATTATGTATGAGTCGGTATATCCGATTTTTGATGTGCATTATAATGCTAATTGTTGGAAATGCAAAGATGTGATGCCTCAATTTTATTTAATGGAATTTTAAAGCTCTGATTTTATTATATAATTATGCGAGGTAGAATTGGGGTGTTACAACTACTGCTGAAACTGACCTACAGTATCTCTTTGGAGCAAAATATTTTTCAAAATCCAGGTTCCATCGTGTCTCACTTTAGCCTTCATAACGTCCTGATTTTTGAAATAGTAGATGTGAATCCATCTAACCCAGAGGTTGTCCTTCTTATTTGCACAAATTCCACAAACGTTTCAAGAGAGCAATCGAGTTCCATTTGTTAGCTTGTAAATCAGATTGGGCTTTCTCAAGATTAGTTATGGCTTCAATGATATAGTTCTTGGCCCGAAGCAAAGGAGAATGAAATTTCAGAAGAACAGTCTGAAGTGTTTTAAACTTTTTTCCGAAGAACCATTATAGGTATGCCCTCAATGCGCACAAACCAAATATTCTTAACAACATCCAGAAAACCAGGCATTCGAGAAATGGCATTTACAAACTTGAATCTTTTATACTTCATGCAGAAAGAGCTTTGGCTAGAAATAATAAGTAAAGCATGATTTGATATGTGGGGAGGAAGGACATGAAGAGTGCTACTAAGATTCTTTTGGAACCAATCAACATTCCCTATAAGCTTGTCTATCCTCGAGTAAATAGTTTCAGTATACTGCTTATTCGACCAAGTGTAATTCGATTATTAAATAATTAAAATTATTAATTATTAATTTAATTAGGAATTTAATTATTGGTATTTTTGGATTATTGGAATTATTTAATTAAAATAAAAATGGGATTGTCGGTGGTGTGAAGTGTAAAGTGGGGGTGTGAGGAATAAAAGGCTCTACTTACACTATTTGTTTTATTATTATTATTTTAGAGTAATAAGAACAAAAGAAAAGGAAAAGAGAAGCCATTTGGGAATATTCATTCTACGTGAAAGTGAGAAGAGGAAAAGGAAGGAGGAAAAGCCAAAAGTGTCAGAATCCGACGAATCCTTAAGGTAAGGGGTGATTTTATCCGATTATTATGTCTTATGAGTTTTGATAATCGATAGGATTGAATAACATGTTAGAAATCCCAATTTAGGATTATCTAGGTTTATAGGATTTGACCCAAATTTACCCAATTGCATGAAATTAGAATGAATGGATGTCATAGAATGGTTGGATGTGATTGAGTTGTGTTAAATCTCACTATGATACTGTTGTTGGGATGATTTTTGTGAGATTGGATGTGTTGATTCGTAAAGGAATGATTGGTTTTGAGTTGGGAAGAAAGATGCTGTCAAATTGAGTATTTTCTGCCACAGAACGAACGCGTGGGAACCGGTTCCCAGTATGGAGGAACCGAGTTCCCATAGTAAATTCCAGGGAGGGGAGGGAATCATTCTGAGTCTGTGGGAACCGGTTACTCCTGGGGAGGAACCGGGTTCCCAGTGGAAATTTTACACAGGAAATGAACAGTTTTGGCATGAACTGGTTCCCAGTATGGAGGAACCGAGTTCCCCATAGTAAAAACCAGAGGCATATTTTCCAGAATTGTGGGGAACCGGGTTCTCCCCTGGGGAACCGAGTTCTCCCCTGGGGGAACCGGTTACCCCTGTAGCTTTTTCAAAAATGCTTCAAACTTTAAAAACTCGTATTTTCCAAACTGTAAGTCCTTTTTAAACGTTGTTTTGGACGTTATTCTCTAAATTAAAAATACTATTTTATGAAATGAAGAAAACACTAATTAATGGAATTTTACTTTAAAAGAGTCGATTTTCCGAATTGTGAACTATGGTAGTTCTAGGAATGATGGATGAACTGGTTTAGATTTGTTCTGACAGGTTGAACGAAGATTGATGTCTATGTGTTATTTTCCCTGTTGTTTATTCATGATTGTATTGATATCATGTGCCCTTGGCGGTGTTGTTTATTCATGGCATGTTGTTGTTGATAGCATGTTCTATTGTTGAATGTTGCATGCTTTATGATGTGTATGCATATACATTCTGGTGGAGTTAATTCCCATTGTATGGAATTTGACTCGTATAGCCAATACCCGTACCCAGTTGTTTAGTGGTGGTGAGGCTGGATTCGTGTCCAAATGATGTATGGACGAATCGATGTTAACGCTGTGTCTGAGGTGGAATAGAACAGTGTGTGAATTTAGTTCACTGACGGTACCACATGCATAGAGTCTGCATCATTACTTGTTTGGATTATAACAATGATAGGATGGATTCCAGTGTTATAATCTGTTGTTTGTGTGTGACGTATATTTATGACTTGTGTACGAAGCAGATCTGATTACGCTAAATAGGGTGGACTGATGTCTTATGATATTTTATTGCTTTTGATGAACTTATAATGCATTTTAATTGTGATGAATCTCACCCTTACATTGATGATTTTAGATTGAAGTCTTAGCTGCTTAGGAGCTGGTGAGGATGGCTCTTGAGCTATGCATTTAGTATATCCGCATGTCAATGTCATGCTCTGGTAGTTGTAACACTGGGGAACGTTAGTTGCGAGTTATATTTAAAACTCTGTTGTTCTTTTGTTTGATTTTGGGAATAATTATTGATTGAATTTATTCTGTTTTTGATGATAATTTTCCGCTGTGTAGAACATGTCTTTTGGTTTTAATTATGTTAATGAAGTTATTCAGTTAAGCATGACAATTGTATGAGACTTTTTTTTAAATAATTCTAATGCCCTTGTTTTACATGTTAGCTCTAAATTTATTATTAATATTCGCAGGGTATAAATAGCAGTCAACCAGTGCTTGAAGTTCCCATTAATATCATATATAGAACAATGAATCATTTGACTAGTTTTACTAACAACTCTAACATCAATATTCTTATTATTCCATTTAATCCAAACTCTACCATTATCATGAGATAAGTAGTTATCAACATAAGAACCACCAAGTTCAACTTATTTCTAACATTTATAGATTTACAAGATTTAACTCTAGTTTCTATGAGAATGTTAATATCATCACTAAGAGAGTGGAGATGAGAGCTAATCTCCTCGATCTTAGTGATTTTATTTTAACATACTAATATTCCAAGTTGTAATCATTGACCAAAATTTTAAAGCTCAAGGAGATCATTCAAAATCCCTAGAGCATCAAAGTCATTATCACAAACCAACTTACCAAGGTTAACAACATTGCCTTTATTAATACGCCTTTTTACTATATCTTTCCCACTCTTGTTGACCTTTATCCAATGATCAAGTCATCAGCAACCTTGGTATAAGATGGAACTTTCACAGGGTTCTTGATAGAAGTTGTAGCTATCTCAGGGACCTTAGCAATAGGAGTAACCATTTATGGAACTTTGATCTCCTCAACATGCTTGGCTTTTGGATTACATTGCATTCCTTTATGTCTAGGTTTGGCGCAATTATGACCAATCTTCTGGCATTTACTACAAAAGAGACGCCTTCATTAATATCCAATAGGTTGAAGCAATTTTTTTCCATCTTTGTCTCACAATGTAATGGTTTTAGGTGGTTCTTTCGTAATATCCATTTCCACTAAAAATCTAGCATAAGACACACAAAGTTTGTTCGTTGTACACTCATCAGTGATAATTGGATTACCTAAGGCACTGCCAATCTTGTTAAAACTAACATCTCCCCAAAGATACATAGGCAGTAGAGGAAGTTTTACCCAAATAGGAAGGGTGCATAAAAGATCATCTTTTAAGTTAAAGTCTGGGCGTCATTCCTGAATTAACAAAGGCATGTTACGGATCGTATAAAGACCATTCATTAGAACTTCATCCTGTTCACGAAAAGACCTGAATAGAAGGATGAAATAACCTTCTTCGTGATAGTACATATCCGGAAGCTTCACAAAGTTCCAACTCTTGACCATGAAGTTCTTCATTGTGTTCATGCTAAGTTCTCCACCCAAAACATATAATACGAGCGACGATTGCCAGAACTTGAGTTTAGAAAAGATATCCTCTTCGTCAATCTCCCCAATAATATCGCCATTAATAATCTTGGGAGCTATGAAAGACATAGCCCTACCCTTATCATGGTTTCTATTATCATTCAGAACATCAACCCATAATTTCCTCACTTGATTAGATTTGGGAATTAGGGTTTCTTCTAGCGTAGGAATATCTGCAGAGTTTGAGACTTCTTCGTTTTCCATCGTACTAGAACTAGTTGGGCTCTGGGACACAAGTGGCACAGAAGTACCCGTAGGGTTCAATGGAACATTGTTTTGATTGACAGAAACCAGTGGCAGAGGCACCGTCTTCTTCGGACGCCCAACCCGACCCATCTTCTTCGTACTATTTTTAAATATATCCATTTTTTACTTTTAGTTTTTAAATAATTTCATTAAATAATCATCCTTTTAATATTTATTCATTTACACTTTTATTCTCATCCGCCAACGTGGGTTAACAGAAGCTGACATGGCACGCCACATGATTTTTTTTTTATGACTGGGCGTACATGTGACAGTGACAACTTATCAAGGATGCTGGCGTGATATGCCACGTGGCTAAAGTAAACATCATACTTGATTCCATAAAAATTCATAGATAAAATGTTGCTAAACTCATATCTAATCTGTAGCAAATTAAAAACCATAAAACTTATTAAAATTTATTTACTATTCGACAATGATTTTCATTGAGCCACCATTTATAATATATCCTCACATAGTTGGTGTTAGTGGGTTATCCTTATTAGTTGTGACCATTACCATTGCAGTGTTGCATTTTATGGAGGGAAGTGGAAATTGTGATCACAAAGTAGTACACGAGGAACTCTAATTCTCTTCTAGTAACAATACTATTGTTGACTGTTATTAAGTCAATTGCGCATCTCTAGTAAGAAACAAAAGTGCAAGGTTGGTATGCAAACATACTAGGGTTTCAATATAATTTTTTTTTCATCTCATCAACTTGAAACAAGTTGGTTGTGACAAGATGAGAGCACTCATAGTATATGATTGTAGGGGCAACATGCTTGGTGATATCGTGGCTAATGAAGCTTTTTCTGACACTGGTTGTTGTGAGATTTCAAACCCTAAGGTCACGTGTTAACTAAAGTAATATATACTTTTAGAAGTATATTCAATAATCACTTAATAATACATGGCTTCAATCCACGCAATTGTGCTTTTTGGTTGAAAATGGAGCCTATAACTTGAAATCCATATACCTCCTAAAGTTAGAGAAGAAAGAGTTTTATGCGTTGTTGGATTGAGTAGTAGGGAACCAAACATGCCATCACACTCATAAGGGTCTTTCAATTTATGTCTGTAAGGACAATAAAAGTACATGCTACGATGCGACCGAGATATCTGGTTACCTTTATAGATGCTTTCATGGATATTATGGAAATCCTTACCTCATGTATTGTTGCCAAGGTATTATATAAAATATACTATATTTTTATTTTCTGTTTGGATTAAATTTTTTGAAATCAAAAGGTAGCCGCTACTAACTTTAATTTTGCTGTTCATGAGGTAAATTTCATTAGTGTCTCAAATGTTGATAACATGATCACTTCCCACATTTTGTAATAAGCTAATCAAAGGCAACTTCCCTTAAATCTCTCTCTCTCTCTCTCTCTATATATATATATATATATATATATATATATATATATATATATATATATATATATATATATATATATATATATATATATATATATATATATATATAGTTCATGTAGAACAATATTTGATAATCTCCCTGAAGCTGGTTGGGAGAGATCATAATGTATAAGTGTATTTATCATTATGGGATTGCTTGTCTTTCTTGATAAGAGGATGGTTCTATATATAATATCTTCCCATTATGGTAGTATTATCGTGTTCATGACCATGATTGTTATATTCTTTCTTGCCCCCCTGGACGATCGCATAAGTACTGAATGTCATTTTAATACGATCATAATTGCCATTAAGGGACAATATCTAGTCTTTTATGCTTTGACGAGATAATATATGATCAGATCAAACCTATTAGTTGAGCAGACAAGTGGGACGATTTATTCGACTCGACCAATATTTGATCAGTTCCTCGAACCACATGGGTTCAAACGTTTCTATCTTGATTGAAAATCGCCTCCATATTATCGATAGCCCTGAATAAATAATAAAATTATAAATAAATAAATAATATTATATAATAAGAATCATTTGAATAAAAAAAATAAAAATATATACTTATCATATATTTGTCATTGTTTTATATTGACAATTTTCAATTAATTTTTTTAATAAAAATATAATAAATAATTGAGATTTAATTCTTCCTTTTCTTTTCTTTCATACTTTCTTAGTGATAAATATTTTCCTAAATACATATACCATGAATGAATTAATCCTTATGTTGAACTTTTTTGCCATATAGATATGAGTGATGCTTTTCATTAGTACTTCCTTTGTCTTATTATAAGTTTCATTTATTATTTTTCATATCTTAAAATGTTTATATTTTAAAAATATTGCTATCTTAATTAATTTTTCCATAAATAAATAAATAGAATAATTATAAAGTGAAATTCTATTCCCATATTTTTGGTTAAGTTGAAAAAGAAATTTGAATGACAATATCCACCTCCACGCCACATGGTAGGTATCTTTAGGATTGCACTCACAAGTTGCAGAAAATCCACCATTTACATAACGACACGTGCCTCAATCGCAACGGATAACTTTTTCATTAAATTAACGAATTCATTTCCATTATCATATCTCAACCCAATCCACTTTCTCTTCTCTCCCAACAAACCCTCACTCCCCCACCATGGACCGCCGTTTCATCTTCGCTCTCTTCCTCTTCGCCGCCACAGCAACCGCCGCAACCGACGACTTCTTAATCCGTCAAGTCGTCGACAACGAAGAAGACCACTTACTAAACGCCGAACACCACTTCACTTCCTTCAAGTCAAAGTTCAGCAAAAGCTACGCGACGAAAGAGGAACACGATTACCGATTCGGCGTCTTCAAGGCGAATCTCATCAAAGCGAAGCTCCACCAGAAGCTCGATCCTACCGCGGAGCACGGGATAACTAAATTCTCCGATTTAACGGCGTCTGAGTTTCGCCGTCAGTTCCTCGGACTTAATAAACGTCTCCGTTTGCCAGCTCACGCTCAGAAGGCTCCGATCCTTCCAACCACCAACCTCCCGGAGGATTTCGATTGGCGTGAGAAAGGCGCCGTTACTCCCGTCAAGGATCAGGCATGTTCAACTTGTTATATTTGAATCTTAATTATAATTAATTAATAATTAATTAATCGTAATTATAATTAATTAATAATAATTATAGTTTTAACTATTTGATTTGATTTGTGTGTGATTAGGGTTCATGCGGTTCATGTTGGGCGTTTAGCACAACTGGAGCTTTAGAAGGAGCACACTATCTGGCTACTGGGAAGCTTGTAAGCCTTAGTGAACAACAGCTTGTGGATTGCGATCATGTGGTTAGTTTCTTTCTCTGGATAATTTCTTGTTTGTTTTTATTTAATTTTTATTGTTTTTAGCTCTTTTCATTCTGTTGTATATGAATTGTGGTGATTGTTTGTTCGATTGAAAACTAAACCTTAACTTGTAATCTGAATTAAACCAACCTCTTGATTGAGTTGGTGGTGATTTTTTGGATATGATGAAATAGATTTTATAATTCAACGAAGATGAAACTTAATAATTTGTATTAATTTGGATATGGCAAGCATAACATGATTTCTTTCAACTTTGTAAAGTGATTTTTTTGGAATGAAAGTTATCTATGTGCTGATAAATCTGATTCTGAAATATGAGAAGTAGATTTTATGGGGTCTTAGCATTTAACCAAATAAATCACCTTTTCATATACTATTTTTATTTATATTTCATTTTGGATTGAGTACTTCATATGGATAGTAATGTTTTCTTGTCTAAGTGCTGAAAAATCTATGGTTATGTGTAAAAGTAGATGTATTTGGTCTTCATTTTTGACTGAATACATCATTTTTTGCATTTCATTTTTGTTTATATTTCATGCTAAAGTGAGTAATATATATGGATACTGGCCTGTCTTGGAAGGAAAAGCTGTAGGCATTAGTTGAATCTTTCCTAGTTGTTTATATTCTTCAAAGTAAAGCAAGTTATAAACACAATTTTGTAATGTAACTATGTCTTCATGTTTTAAGTTTTAACATTGGTGTCCTTGCTTCGTGTATTCCCATGTGCTGTCCTTCATATGATGTATGTTAATCATGAAGTAATGAGTAAATTTTTTGCAGTGTGACCCAGAGGAAGCTGGATCATGTGACTCGGGCTGTAATGGTGGATTGATGAACAATGCATTTGAATATTTACTCCAGTCTGGGGGAGTTGTGCAAGAAAAGGACTATGCTTACACCGGAAGAGATGGCTCCTGCAAATTTGACAAAAGCAAAGTTGTTGCTTCCGTGTCTAATTTCAGTGTGGTTTCCTTAGATGAAGAACAAATTGCTGCCAATCTAGTAAAGAATGGCCCTCTTGCAGGTATCTATTTGTTCGATCGCCTTTTTTCTTCTTCTTGTAGATGCAGATTGAAAGGCAAATTGTAGAAATACTGATTTATACTCTATTTGGTGCAGTTGCTATTAATGCAGCCTGGATGCAGACATACATGAGTGGTGTCTCATGCCCATACGTGTGTGCAAAAGCGCGATTGGACCATGGTGTTCTTCTAGTTGGCTTTGGAAAAGGTGCTTATGCTCCCATCCGTTTGAAGGAAAAGCCTTACTGGATCATTAAGAACTCTTGGGGGCAGAATTGGGGAGAGCAGGGATATTACAAGATCTGCAGAGGTAGAAATGTATGTGGTGTCGACTCAATGGTTTCAACTGTAGCTGCAGCTCAATCCAACAATTAAATACATCTCATGTGATACTAAGTTAGTTTAATTTGTGTAAATATATTATCATGAAGTTGTGAATGTATCTTTCTGGTTATGGGAAAACTATCTCTAAGTAGTATCAAGAGACTGCCACCCACGCTCATGTTATTTCAGTAGTTGCTAATTATGTATTCCTGTTACCATGGTGATGATGTTTATCCCTTAGCCATGGCAAGCATAGCAGGTAAATGAACCGGAAAATAATTATAAACTTTATTATCTTCTGAGTTTATGGAACAACATATGTGATATACATTATTAGGTTATATTGAGATGTACTGTTCTATCTACCAAAAATTTGTCTGAAAACTTTATAAGACATTTGTATCTTAAAACTTTACCTTGTTGAGAATTATATAATGTTTTCACAAATCAACCGGAGTTTTAGTAATCTCAAAATGTAGAAAACTCTTCAGGCCAGAAATAAAACTCTACTGGAAAACACTGGGAGATTTCTGATTTTTGGAACAACTAACATGAGCTTGGATATACACATCTAAGAATATAATTTGTATTGTTTGAAAGCACACTTCTAGAAAATTTATGCATTCTCAAACAATGTTGAACAAATATCTATGATTTTTTAGAATCTAAGGGAGGTGAAAAGTAGGATTCAAAACATCTTAGAGCTGTATTTCATACAATAAAAACAACTCATAAGGCCCATCCACAATAAGAGTTAAGATAATTTCTTTTCCCACCCAACATAATTTAAAAACTACACATCCTTTGTCAATATAGACGAAAAATTTACATTATTTTTGAAGTCATCTAGGCCAGAGAAAACCCTCTTTTATGTCTAACTTGACTGACCAGCCAAGAGGGGATTAGTGTTTAAAAAATCCTAGACAGATAGAACAACTCTCTAAAATTAGAGATATGATTAAATAAACACTTGACAGCACCAAATTAATTGATTGAAAGAGCCAAAACTAATGAAAACACCAAGGATACAAAGGAGACTTGTGTATAAGAGGAGATCTTCTGACATACCTTTAAAATGAGGATATATAAGATACCCGTATTTTCTATTTTTTCTTGCGTATTTTAGTAAGTCTTCAGTTTACTCGTGAATTTTTTTCTATTAGGTCCGAGAGTCCATGATCTAAATCCTTGAGGTCGTGTTCTTTTTTGTGTGATTTTGATAGACATTTGTCGATGGTGGTTCATATTTTCTAAGTTCTAGTTCGGTGTCCGCTCTTAGAGAATTGGTTATTAATCTTTTGTTTTTGTTTTTTTTGTGTTCCGGTTTGTAGAGACTGAACATCTCTTTTGTCTATTTTGGATTTCCGATGTATCATAAATTTTGTTTGTACTTAGATCTCTTCTTATATCTGTACATATATATTTTTCTTTAAAAAAAATGAAATGGTGATAAATTAAAAAAAACATAATGATTAGAAAAATAAAATTTGACTTAAGTAAAACTATTCATAACTTACATTTTAACTCTATTGACATGCAATTTGAAGTAACTTTTCTCCACAGCAGGTCATTTTGGAGTAGCTTTTAAGCTTCACTACTTTTTTAAAGGTCTCATCTAAATGAAGAAACATGTTCTTATTTTCAATCATGTGATTACTACAATTTGAGTCTAGTTAATATATTGCTTCACTAGTTAATATATTGCTATCTACAACATCTCTTGTTCTTCAATCTATTCTTCATAACGAGCAACCTTTTCTTAACTTATAGTACTTTATAGTTGCTTTGTTGACGGGGTTAATCGCTGAGCCACTTTCACAATCACAAAATGCATCTCTAGCCCCTCAATCTCCATTCCTTTATTCATGAGTAATTTTTAAGGTTTGTTCATCTTATCTATTGTGACAATTCTATTCTCATTGAAAAAGATACTTTAAAAACCTCAACCCGTTATAACGAAATGACATGGTGACCGAGCTGCCTAAGATCAATGTTTTAGTTGAGATTTGTGAAGAGTGTGTTCAAGGGAAGCAACACAAGAATAGTTTCAGCAAGAATGTGGGTCATATGATCAAATATCATTTTGAGATGGTGTACTCCGATGTGTGTGGTTCAATGCAAGTTGACTCGTATGGTGGGAATAAGTACTTTGTCACATTTATCGATGGTTTTAGTAGAAAATTATATATTTATCTAATCAAGACGAAATATGAGGTGTTTGATGTGTTCAAATGGTTTAAATCCATGGCGGAGCGACAAAGTGGTCGCAAGTTGAAAATTTTCAAAATCGACAGTGTAGGTGAATATACCTCGAGTGATTTTGAGAATTATTGTGATGATAAGGGTATAGTGTGTGAGGTTGTGCCACCTTATATGCCTCAACGAAAATGGTACTTTCGAGAGAAGAAATTGTTCGATAATGAATATGGTTCGTAGCATGTTGAAGGGAAAAAACTTACCGAAGAAACTATGGGATGAAGTCGTGTCTTCAATCGCCTATTTGTTGAATCTGTGCTCTATAAAGAAGCTGGACAAAGTGACTCCAGAAGAAGTATGGTCTAGACTTAAACCGAGTTTCAGTCATTTGAAATTTTTTCGTTTCGGTAGCCTTTCGACATATTTGGGGTCAACTTAGAAAGAAGTGGGATGACAACGGAGATATGGGGTTGCTTGTTGGCTATCATCCTACTGGAGGCTACAAGTTGTTTGATATGAGTAGCAAGAAGATTGTGATAAAATATGGATTCTGCTCGTCTTGTGCATTAACCGATTGAGATTGAAAATGGTGAATCCAGTAGGCGACCAATAAGGCGCAGAGGTCTACCTCAAAGACTCCTAGATTGTGAAGTATTCCATGCTAATGAGATCAACAATGATGATGATCTTATTCACTTTGCGCTTATGGCCGAATTTGAGCATGTGAGGATGGTTGAGACATTAAGCGATCCAAAGTGGGTATGTGCGATGAAAGAGGAGCTGGAATTGATTGAGAAAAACAATACTTGGGAGCTGACCGATCCACTAAAACGAAAAAAAATAAATTGTCAAGTATAAGGTTCGACTAGTTACGAAGGGATTCTTGCAAAGAGAAGGTATAAACTATGCTGAGGTGTTTGCCTCTGTAGATAGATTAGAAACCATACGATTGGTTGTTGGTATTGCGAATAGGAATAATTGGTCAATTTATCAAATGGATGTGAAATTCATATTTTTTAATGGTCCACTTGAGGAGGAAGTCTATGTAGAGCAGCCCCTAATTTTGTTGTGGCAAATTAAGAGGGAAAAATCTACAAATTGAAGAAAGCACTTTCTGATTTAAAATAAGCTCATAGGGCTTGGAACAAACACATTGATGCTTTTCTAGTTGAAATTGGCTTCAAGAAATATGTTTCCAAACATGGTGTCTATGTGAAGACGGATGCAAGCAAAGATGTAATCATACTTTACTTATATATGGATGATTTATTGATCATAGGCAACAATGGATTGAATATTTCTAAGTCTTATGAAAGAATTTTAGATGATTGACCTTGAAATAATGAATTACTTTCTTGGCATAGAGTTCCACAAGTCAAAATTGGAAAAGCTCATGCATCAAAGAAAAAAAACGCTCTTGAGATTTTAAAAATGTGTAATATGGAGCATTGCAATGCTGTTAATACACCTGTTGAACCAAAGTTGCAGCTGTCCAAAAGTGATGATGAGCAGAATGTGGATCCAAAGCAATATAGGAGGTTGGTTCCCCAAGTGAGTATTTCTGAAAGTTTGTTATTCAGTTCAGGAAATCGGTTACCTTGTTTTAGGAAACTGATTTCGAACGCGATTTTTTGTGTTTTTGAGTTTTTTGTGGGACTGCTTGGTTCCAAATGTGTATTATTGTATCCTATATAAGCCCTCTAGTTGTAACACCCCAGATTCTACCTGGAAAATATATCGAAAATCAGAGTAATTAAAATTTTCAACAAAACATGGGATGCCACATTTCAACATTAACAACACAAACAGATAAGATACATAACACTTTTTAATTCGGAGAATCTCATAACAACTTGCAATAACTTTCAAACAAAATACTTTTTATTACTACGCGGTGAATTCATAGTTATACAATGAATATATTATACTAATAACAACTTGAAACATGTTATTCAACTTTCAACATACTTAACAACTTTTTATTTCACAACATCACTTAGGATTCAACAAATTATACTAATAACAACAAGAGTCAACAACATAAACAACATAGACCAAACGTCCCCCCGAGTGTTACGTATCAGAGCAAAGACACCGACTTGAACCAACAACAACTAATTCTTCCATTCTTGAATACCTGCACGTTACCAGTATAAAGGCAACGACGAAACAAATGAAGGGTGAGATATCTAACAATCTAATAAATTGTATGATAAATAATATATGATAGAATTTAGATAACGTAAATCACCACTTCGCAACTTATTCTCACAACCAACAATCACAACATAATCATCAACGTAATATAATGACAACAATTTTTCCACACAACAATATTTATCACAACATATTCGTCAACGTAACGACTTAACTCAACACAACTTAATAACAACAACTTAATAACAACGCCAACTTATAACAACAACAACTTATAGCAACAACAACTTATATCAACAACAACACAACGACAATCACTAAACAACGAATAATAACAACAACTTTAACTTGCGACTCAATATGTGACTCAACTATGCAAATGCATGTGGTACCATTTGGAGCAGAACTCCCAACTTAAAATCATGCCAGTTTATTGAGGCATTAACAAGGCATAAGCCTTCAACGTGGTGCCATCAAGGCCAAGGCATAAGCCTTCAACTTTCAACGTGGTGCCAATCCAGGCCAACTTAATAATGCAATGTATGCCATGCGACCTCAACTTAAACAACAAATACACAACAATGCGACAACAACAACATCATACAACAACAACTTAAAATATGCATCAATGGAATCAACTTAGATCAACACTGGTCATTCAACCTACAACTCAAACATGTCCATAAATCAGGACGATTCAACTTAATCAACTTTGGCCATAGGCCTGCAGCTTCATCAACGTATCAACAACAATAACAGTTTGTCAACTGCAACTTCACAATTTAACAACTAAATTAATACAAGTAAACAATAATCAATTTCATCCAAACCTGCAACTTCACAATTATTAACAACATCATCACAAGCTACAACAACAATTCAATGGAACAACACAACACAATTTATCACCAGAAAATTCATAATTTATGACAAGTATATAATCTATTCTATACTCTTAACTCATAAAAATGTCATAATAATATATAATAATAACTTGATATAATTCTCAATGAATTATAAATCACTCTACCACAATCCCTACAATTACAAAATAGCTCTAAGATGCTCAAAATTTCTCTACCGACAACTTTTGTATATAAAATAATATTTATAAAAATAATTGGTTAATGACATGACTCAAGTAATAATAAAACAACTCTAAAGGGTCAAATACGCTTACCTTTAATTCTACGGTTTATTCTATGGCTTATTAGATTTAATTTGAAACAACCCGAAAACAACGCCAACAACTCTAAACATGTCAGAATCACCCAAAACAATTAAAGTATGACTCTTAATAACTCAAAACAACTCTGATAATTTTATTGACAATTCTAACAACTCTATTGACAACTTTAATAACTCTAATGAAATCGAAATAATTTAAATTAATCAATTAACCAAATAATCGTCTCTTACTCAAAACTCTTAATTTGTTATATTAATAATACTAAAACTATTATAATTATAAAAGCTAATAGTTAAATAGCTAATATTATTCTCATAAACAAAACTTTATGTTATCAATATATTAAAATTGTAAATTAACAATTCTAAGGTTAGACTCTATCAAACATTAACCAACAAAATAAACTAATGCTACAATGTATGAAACATTAACTTAGATTTTCTTACTCTAATATCGGTGATACTCTCAATTATCTACCAAATTGTGAGGTCTACCAAAACATATAAATTAATGAAAAGTTACGATACAGTGCATATAAATATATTTGATAAAGTTTCGGTACATATGTGGATAAACATGGTTATACACTACACATATATAAATATTATAACAAAATAATATATACATATTCAACCTACAAAATCAATTTAGCAACTTAAAACTCAAGACGAATTTCATCATATTCAAGAATAATTTCAACACAGTGACATCAAATAATTTCTCACTAAATAGAACAATCATAAATACATAGTAAATCCCTCTATTATCTTAATTCTCACATATTACTCATCAAAACATAACAATTTTAATCCATAGAAATTTAGAGATTTCAACCTAAACATGTTTCTCACCAAACAGAACAACCACAAATGCATAGTAAATTCTCTATTATCCTAATTCCCACATACTACTCATCATACAACCCATTAGAAAGTCAGAGCCCCACCCTTACCTTGGATTGAAGGTCGCTCTACGGAGTTCCGGTCGAATTTCGGTTTGACTTTCGGTCTACAATTTTCTCGCGACGACAGTTTTTCTCCCAAGCCTATTCCTCTTTTTCTTTCTCTTTTCACGTATACTATTCTTTTTCCTTTTCTTCTCCTTGTTTTCTAACAACCTCTCCAAAAACCTAATTTCTTATTATTTATAATAACTAATAATTATATTTCTCTTATTGGACCTATTTCTCTACACCTCTCTTTCCACTAATTTCAACCATCTAAGCCCAACAAATTATTCTAATTTTATTATTATTACTAATAGTCAACTATTATTATTATTATTATTATTATTATTATTATTATTATTATTATTATTATTATTATTATTATTATTATTATTATCTATCGGCTAATCAACAATTAATCCAATTAACGCCTCTTATAATAATTTCGATAATTCCCAACTTCGACTAATTCCAATAAATAATTTCTTATATAATTTAATTAAATAATTAATTAAATTTCCGGGCGTTACAACTCTCCCCCACTTAGAATATTTTCGTCCTCGAAAATCTATCCGACACAAGCATCCTCAACTTCGCTTCCAACTCTCTGATCCTCAGTTGTGTTTGGTAACACTCCGACTACTATCTTTCCGATATAACAACAACTCAACATGGTTAAATCCAATACACAAACGTTAATCTTCCAATACTCTTGAAACATAATCGTTACTGTCTTTCCAACCATTTTAGCAATACCTTGAAACAATATCTTACAAAATAGTAACAACTACGACTCGCTTAATTTCTTGTACAACATGGTATCCTCACTTAACAACATTCTGGTCGTAGCACCCACTACTTACTTACCATTAAGATAGCAAAACAATTTTATATCATCCAACATGATCTCATCTACTATCAACAAGAGATTAAGGGTGATCAGTTCCTTAATTTGTCAATAGATAGCCGACAACCATAATAGATATTAAACCGTCGTCACTAACATTAATAGAATCCTTTTTCCAACTTCCACTCACAGTTCAAAGATCCCAACGACTCCAACAACTTCTACAACTTTTAAATCAATCCCAATAATTCCACAGCATGGCCTACTTAAACAATCAACTTACTAAATTCTATCTCATAGCAACTATTCTTTTCCAATACAATCCAACTTGTCAAACAACCAAAATATTAAATCTGTATTACTTTCGAATTCAAGAAACAACAAGGCTCCTACAACGTTTGCACTGTATCCATTAGTAGCATACTAATATGATATCTCTCAACCAAACACATCAGAGAAGCAAAGCTTCTCCCCCACTTAGCTTCAACTAACTCCTGCAACAACAATTAGAAAACAATAAGTACCGACAGTGTTCCACACACTTGTCGTACAAAAATGAACAACATTAGACAACGGCGGACAGACCCTCTCGATACCACTAATGTAACACCCCAGATTCTACCCGGAAAATATATCGAAAATCAGAGTAATTAAAATTTTCAACAAAACATGGGATGCCACATTTAAACATTAACAACACAAACAAATAAGATACATAACACTTTTTAATTCGGAGAATCTCATAACAACTTGCAATAACTTTCAAACAAAATACTTTTTTATTACTACGCAGCGGAATTCATAGTTATACAACTGAATATATTATACTAATAACAACTTGAAACATGTTATTCAACTTTCAACATACTTAACAACTTTTTATTTCACAACATCACTTAGGATTCAACAAATTATACTAATAACAACAAGAGTCAACAACATAAACAACATAGACCAAACGTCCCCCCGAGTGTTACGTATCAGAGCAAAGACACCGACTTGAACCAACAACAACTAATTCTTCCATTCTTGAATACACGTTACGTTATAAATAAAGGCAACGAAACAAATGAAAGGGTGAGATATCTAACAATCTAATAAATTGTATGATAAATAATATATGATAGAATTTAGATAACGTAAATCACCACTTCGCAACTTATTCTCACAACCAACAATCATAACATAATCATCAACGTAATATAATGACAACAATTTTTCCACACAACAATATTTATCACAACATATTCGTCAACGTAACGACTTAACTCAACACAACTTAATAACAACGCCAACTTATAACAACAACAACTTATAGCAACAACAACTTATATCAACAACAACACAACGACAATCACTAAACAATGAATAATAACAACAACTTTAACTTGCGACTCAATATGTGACTCAACTATGCAAATGCATGTGGTACCATTTGGAGCAGAACTCCCAACTTAAAATCATGCCAGTTTATTGAGGCATTAACAAGGCATAAGCCTTCAACGTGGTGCCATCAAGGCCAAGGCATAAGCCTTCAACTTTCAACGTGGTGCCAATCCAGGCCAACTTAATAATGCAATGTATGCCATGCAACCTCAACTTAAACAACAAATACACAACAATGCGACAACAACAACATCATACAACAACAACTTAAAATATGCATCTAAAGCCGTTATTAGATGTCGAGTCCCTCCATCTAAAGCCATTATTAGATGTCGAGTCTTTTTCATCCAAAGCCATTATTGGATATTGTGATCTTTATCCATCTAAAGCCGTTATTAGATGTCGAGTCCCTCCATCTAAAGCCATTATTAGATGTCGAGTCTTTTTCATCCAAAGCCATTATTGGATATTGTGGTCTTCCTCCATCTAAAGCCATTATTAGATGTCGGTCCTTTTTTCATCCAAAGCTATTATTGGGTGTTATGCTTTTCTCACTTCATCCAAAGCCATTATTGGATATTGTGATCTTTCTCCATCTAAAGCCATTATTAGATGTCGAGTCCCTCCATCTAAAACCATTATTAGATGTCAAGTCTTTTTCATCCAAAGTCATTATTGGGTGTTACGTCTTTCTCACTTTATTCAAAGCCATTATTGGATATTGTGATCTTTCTCCATCTAAAGCCGTTATTAGATGTCGAGTCCCTCCATCTAAAGCCATTATTAGATGTCGAGTCTTTTTCATCCAAAGCCATTATTGGATATTGTGGTCTTCCTTCATCTAAAGCCATTATTAGATGTCGAGTCTTTTTCATCCAAAGCCATTATTGGATATTGTGATCTTTCTCCATCTAAAGCCATTATTAGATGTCGAGTCTTTTATTTCATCCAAAGCCATTATTGGGTGTTATGCATTTCTCACTTCATTCAAAGCCATTATTGGATATTGTGATCTTTTTTCATCTGAAGCCATTATTAGATGTCGAGTCTCCTTTTTCATCCAAAGCCATTATTGGGTGTTATGTCTTTATCACCTTATTCAAAACCATCATTGGATATTGTGATCTTTCTTCATCTAAAGCCATTATTATATGTCGAATCCCTCCATCTAAAGCCATTATTAGATGTTGAATCCCTCCATCTAAAGCCATTATTAGATATTGAGTCTTTTTTCGTCCAAAGCCATTATTGGGTGTTATGTGTTTCTCACTTTATTCAAAGCCATTATTGGATATTGTGATCTTTCTCCATCTAAAGCCATTATTAGATGTCGAGTATTTTTCATCCAAAGCCATTATTGGGTGTTACGTCTTTCTCACTTTATTCAAAGCCATTATTGAATATTGTGATCTTTCTCCATCTAAAGCCATTATTAGATGTCGAGTCCCTCCATCTAAAGCCATTATTAGATGTCGAGTCTTTTATTTCATCCAAAGCCATTATTGGGTGTTATGCCTTTCTCACTTTATTCAAAGCCATTATTGGATATTGTGATCTTTCTCCATCTAAAGCCATTATTAGATGTCGAGTCCCTCCATCTAAAGCAATTATTAGATGTCGGTCCTGTTTTCATCCAAAGCCATTATTGGGTGTCATGCCTTTCTCACTTTATTCAAAGCCATTATTGGATATTGTGATCTTTCTCCATCTAAAGCCGTTATTAGATGTCGAGTCCCTCCATCTAAAGCCATTATTAGATGTCGAGTCTTTTTCATCCAAAGCCATTATTGGATATTGCGATCTTTCTCCATCTAAAGCCGTTATTAGATGTCGAGTCCCTCCATCTAAAGCCATTATTAGATGTCGAGTCTTTTTCATCCAAAGCCATTATTGGATATTGTGGTCTTCCTCCATCTAAAGCCATTATTAGATGTCGGTCCTTTTTTCATCCAAAGCCATTATTGGGTGTTATGCTTTTCTCACTTCATCCAAAGCCATTATTGGATATTGTGATCTTTCTCCATCCAAAGCCATTATTAGATGTCGAGTCCCTCCATCTAAAACCATTATTAGATGTCAAGTCTTTTTCATCCAAAGTCATTATTATATTTTATTCACAACAGGGCAAAATTTTGGGTTTTTGATATTTAATTATCTCCCACTGCGATAATATGAAGCTTGATCATCTTCATATCATCTAGTTGAAGATATTTAAATAGGGGCAACTGTTGCACCCCAAATTTTACCGCAATTTTCTTCTCGCATTTTGTTTATAAAAAAAAACAGTCATTCACTCATTGCATTCACATCATTACGTCGTCTTTAAATTGACCAAAAGTCAGTTTAAATCGATGTTTGCATCATTTTTAATTATAAATTACCTGTTATCTTACTTCATGCATTTTTACCTCTCTGCCTGTTTATTGCATTGTTTCAAATTATTTATATGTCGATGATATCAATATTTCGGTTTTGTAGACAGACTGTTAAAAATGTTTCGATACTGTGCGAAAATTAGCGGAGAAAATATTTCAAGTTTTCATCTTTTCATTGTTTATGAATTTACGTCGCGTAAGTCATAAAATGTGATCTCCCGATTTTCGGGTTTGAAGACTCGTTTTTAACTGTGAGTATTTTACAACCGGGTATTTGGTATTATTATTTTATTTCAATTTTTTATTATTTTGATAATTTTTCTTCAATCTTTGATACTCGTAGTTTATTTTAATGTACTCATTTTATTTATCGGGTAAATTTTTGTCCGAATTTATATCAGTTTTAACAATTTTAAATGTTCAATTTTTATCTCAAAAAAATCAAAACAAAAATACTATTGGGCTTGTTAATTTTTATCCAATCCAATTTTGTGGCCCATTTAATCATAAAGGGCATTTTAGGCATTTTAAAAAAATTTGTTTAACCTAATGTTGTAGTATATATATGTATGTTATAATTGAGACAAGAGGAGGCGAATTTGAAAAAGGAAAACGGAACATTGGAGGCGGATTGAAAAAGCAGAAACCAATTTGAAAATTATTAAAAAAAAAAATCTCCTCACAGCTTCTATTGGGACCCTCCCTTCTGTTGAAAATCCAACCCCCATACTTCCTCTCCTTCGGTTCACCATTCTCACCGCGTTTCCAACCTCATCCATTTCACTCACTGTTTCTCCTTCATAGCTCATACTGTTTCGCTGCTCCTCTCTTCTTCAGCTTGAACTGTACAATTGTTTTCAAGAATCTTTGAATTTTGTGGATAAACTTATAAGTTATGTTTATTTAAAGATGTCATGGAATATTTCATGTATGATTCTGTGATTTTGTGGTGTTTAGGAGGTTAGAAGTGATGCTGTGTTGGTTTTTTTAATTGTTACGTATAGTTTTTAATTGGTTATTCATATGATATTTAGTGTGTTTTTATTGGTTATTTTTGTATTAGTTTTCAATTTTAATTTCATTTTGACATTTCTCCTATTATTAAAAAAAACCACAAAAATATTTTCAAAATCCTCTGAAGTCTTAACTTTAGTTTGGTGATTTTTTTTATTTATTTTAATTTCTAAATCATTTTTATTTTAGCATTAAATAAGTGTTTGTGTGATATTTTTGTGCTAGTTCATGTTTTCTAATTTTATTTTCAATCTTTTCTTAACGATAAAAAATCCCTGGATGTTTGAAATGTTTTTTTTTTACATAATTTTTGTTGAATGATTTGTTTCTATTTCAAAAAAAACTAGTTGTCAAGTTTGATTCAATAGGTTTGGTGCTAGTTTTGATCTTTTGATTTCATTTTCCATATTCCTTCCATGTAGAAATGAGGCAAAGATGTGTATCTGACTTATAAATGTGTGAAGATCATATACATGATTTTTATTTGAATTTTAACATAACTTTGCTAATTTTACTTGATTTAATTTTAAAATAAATCCATTTGATGCTTGCCTTGACAAATAAGGGTTTCATTTGGTTATTTTTGAACATGTTTCGATGATAATATTTGGCCAAAGTATGGATACGTGTATGCTTCAGGATCATACAAATTTGATATTTGTATAGTTTCATTTGTTCATGTATATCATTTATTTTATTGTACTTCAATTTTTTTTATAATCTCGTTTACTAACTATTTTCCGATTTATTGCAATTTCATTTTATTTTATCCCACTCATTCTACTAATATGTTTGCTATTTGTGTAGACATCCGAGGATTGATCGGAACATTCAATTTCTTTTAGCATATCTACATTTTTATCATTAGCATTTTAATATTCATATTAGTATTTTTATTTAATATTTAATAATGTACATACAATATACTTGCATTTTTATTTTATTTTATATTTTATACTGTAAATATAATTATCCATATTATTTTTATTTCTTATATTTAGTATTGTAAATATATACTATATACATATTATTTTTAATTAGAATTAATTTCTATACTTTATTCTAATTAATAAAAATACAATAGTTAATATTTAAGTTTCACCGCATTTAATTTCTGTTTGTATGCTTTTACATATTTAATTTATCATTTCTTCTTTAATTTAATTTATCCCCATTCGAAAAAATGTACCCCAATCCCCTGATGCGTTGTAAATAATTTTACCGCTTTCTATTTTATTTTACCGTTTAATCCCTATTTATATTTGATGTATCCCGCTCCCAAAAACAATTCTTGTAATAATTATCTAGTGCACATTTATTTTATTTTAATTCAACATCACTTACACAAAACTAAAAAATCTTTTTAAAACTAATATTTGTAAATCATTTTTTAACCCGTAAGTCGACAAAGCTACGAAGCGTCGCGATGACCACACATGCACACATGTACGCTTGATCCTGGGCCTTCTTACAGTGAGCCTATTTCGATTAATTGTTTCAATTAGTCATTATAGTAGACTAGCCCACTTTGCTAGTACACATGTAATTTAATTGTTTTATACTTAGGTTGGCCACCTTGTATGAGCTTTGTCGATTTTACTTGTGATTTACAATTATCTCGATCCTATTCTTTCTTCATTCACCAAGCATTTAAAACACTTTCAATAAAATTCGACCCAACGTCGAATCTTCTTCTCAAACCTCGATCCAACGTCGAGTTATTTTTCAAAAATCAATTTTTCTACAAAACAAAAAAACATGGTGCTATGGTATTTAAGTAAATCGTTAGAGGATAGCCCGACGATTTAATTAAAATGTAAAGTATTTGGGCCATTAGAGGGTAACCAACGACTTAAATACTTTATTCCATACACTTAATAAAAGTGAACTTTGTTTCACCTCACTCTTTTCATAATAAAGATTTTGGATGAGAGATGATCGGTTGACCTCAATCACCAATCTCAAGTATTGAATTGTTAGAAGATAGCCCAATATTTTGGTACTTGTCATCCACAATTTAAAATCAATTCCAACACATTCAATATCTTTTGTGCGCTCCAAGCACCTTTTACCCTTTAAACCCTTTTCAAGATTAGACATGATTCATTTATAATTGAGATGCTTCTTCCTCTATTCCCAAGGTTTTCGGCTTCTCCACTTGAGTACTAGAGGTGTTCTCAAACCCTCCCTCATGTTGGTGAGTAGTCCTTTATTCTTTATCACACCTTGTGGACGTTAGACGAGTCTTTTCCTTTAAAAATGACGACTTGTCTTTTCATTTAAAATCAATCAACAAACAATCATTTTCTACAAGAACTACGGAGTTTTGACTTTCCCATTGCACGAGGGAATACGTAGGCACGCGGTTTCAAAACCGTGTCAAACTCAAAAATAATAAAAACATTTCTTCTCCCTTTCTTTCTCATTTCAAACTTAGAAGATCGTAAAATTTTTACACTAACACACAACCACATTTTGAACTAAATGGGTACCATCGAGTACGATGGATGTAAGGGGTGCTAATACCTTCCCCTTGCATAACCAACTCCCGAACCTATATCTCTTTAATCTCGTAGACCGTCTTATCCATTTCTCTCGTGGGTTTTATCTATATTTTCCCGTTCTTTTTAGAACAAATAAAATTAGGTGGCGATTTCATTGTTTTGAAAATTCATTTAAATGATTTTTAAAAATCGAGTCGCTTCAGTTGGCGACTTCACTGGGGACCGTTTCTCAAGCGAGTTAACCCTAGTTTAGTTCTTTGTGTGGTTGTGTGTTTATTTTGATTTCTTCTTTGTACTTCATCTTATGTTTATGTTTCAGTTATTTATGTTTCTATGATTTATTTATTATCTTGTTTATATATCCATTGTGTGGGAATTCTTGATGGGATTATTGATGCATAGATAAGCCCACTACCCAGGCTTCTAGGTCACCTTTTTAGGAATAGAGGGGTTGCGTAGCCTAGGTCCACCTGACTCCATTGTCTTGTTGTCCCGAAGCGAAGACTCCGGCTTAGAGTTGGTTGTTTTAAGGAGGTTGTTGGCCCGCGATAGCGCAGGACATCAATCTTTGGACAAATGACCTATAACTCTAAGTTTGTTCGTGTTGTCCTAACCGAGGCCAAACGCTCAATTTTTGGATACTACTTAGATTTGTCGATATAGTCAGTGTGCCGCGAGTGCTTTCTCTCTTTTGTCCAACTTGACTTCTTTCTTCCTTTTGAGTATCCCGTTAAGAGCCGTTTCTTGGGGTATACTTTTCCAAATACTATTACCACGTAGGCCTCTCGCGTGATGATAGTGTTTGTTAAAAGGGGATCTGAGACTCCAAGAAACACTTAGCAGAAAACCTTAGAACCATCCTATGGGGAATTTGGGTAGAAAACTTAGAGCCATCCTATCGTAGGAGCCCACCTAAATAAGTTGTTTCGATTACCTGTATCATCCCTGTTTCACGTTTTTGTGAACCTGTTACTATCCATTATGTTGCATTCCATTTGTATATGTGACATTTCATTTCATCACATCTTCCGCATTAATGACATTACATTTCAATGCATCATCTGCATATTTCATGCATACATCCAAGTTGTCGAAAGACTCATTTCGTTTGTCTCCATCTTCAGTTGTTGATTTGCTGTCAAGCTGATTCCTCTACACAAGCACGGAACAAGAGCCAACGTCAAGAGAAGAATGGAATACCAAGAACAACACAATGCAGAAGTCCAAATGGAAATCGATGAGTTGAAGTCAGGCATGACTAAACTTACTGAAATGATGCAAGTTCTGATCGCCAGAGGTGAGCAACCTCAAAGGACTATAATTTCTGAAGTCTCAGCTGCTGTTGTTGATCCTCAATCTTCTCAGATGCCAGTTACTACTTGGCCAGAATTTGGGTTACCCCGAAATTACGTTCCACCTACTGCAACTACTCCAATGGTTGGCGAGTCTTCCCGACCAGTTTTCCAGGCTCCAGTTTTCACTGAGCCTCAACCGATTATACATACTGCTCCTCATCGAACTTTTGTGCATCAACCTACTGCACAAGTTGCTTATGAGAACCCTCTCTTTGATTACCGTGCTGACACTCCACGAAGTGTGAGCCGAGAAGATTTTGATGAACTTGAAGAAGTCCGCGAGCAATATCAGACTCTGGAAAGAAGGATGAGAGCTATGGAAGGCAACGATGTCTTCGGTATTGCTGCAGAGAACATGTGTTTGGTTTCTGATCTGGTTATGCCTCATAAGTTCAAAATTCCTGATTTCGAGAAATACAAGGGGCACACTTGTCCAAAAAGTCATTTGTTGATGTACTTCAGGAAAATGTCTGCTTATACGAGGAATGACAAGCTTCTTATCCACTGTTTCCAAGACAGCCTGAGTGGAGCTTCATTGAAATGGTATATGGGACTTGAGAAAGACCATATTCAATGCTTCCAGGATCTGATTAATGCTTTCATGAAACAATACCACTACAATCTTGACATGGCTCCTGATCGCCGTCAATTGCAAAACATGTCTCAGAATGATAAGGAATCTTTTAAGGAATACGCTCAACGGTGGAGAGAGTTGGCCTCACAAGTTGAACCACCTTTATCTGAGAAGGAGCTCACTGGTTTGTTTATGGATACCTTATCTCCTTTCTATTGGGAAAAGATGATTGGTAGCGTTTCCTCTCGCTTCACAAATTTGGTGACTATTGGCCAAAGTCTAGAAGAGGGAATCAAGAGAGGAAAAGTGTCTGTCGCTGGTGAACCCTCTGGTGGTGCCAAGAAGTCTTTTGGAAACTTCCATAAGAAGAAAGATGGTGAAACTAATGCTGTCAGAATTGAAATAGGAGGACCTCGCCGTAGGCCTCAATACTATGACCAACCACAAGTAGATGCCGTCACTTCTGCAGTCAAGGCTCAACCAATTCAAATTCCTCAGCGCCAAGCTGTTGGACAAAATCAGAACCGTAATGCAAGAAGTAGGGGTCAATTTGACCCTATCCCAATAACTTACACTGAATTGTATCCTCATTTGGTTGAACTAGGTCTAATCACAACTAGGCCTCTAACTCCTCCAGATCCTCTCCCAGTCGGATTCAGGACTGATCTTCATTGTGAGTTCCATCAGGGAGCTGCTGGTCACGATTTGGAACGCTGCTTTGCGCTGAAGGCTAGGGTTCAAGAGCTAGTCAGAAGTAAAGAGATAAATTTTGGAGATCCTCCACCAAATGTTATCAACAATCCGTTGCCAGGAAAAAGTGGCTGAAGATTGGGCCAACATATTACAAGTTACTTCCTAAAGCCAGTGTTTCAGACAGGACAGCTCATCCTTGTAACCGATTAGTCACTAGGCCATGTTTCTTTTTGTTTGCATTTTCCTTTTGTTTATGTTAAAATGTTGCTTTCAAATCTTGTTTGTAATTTCGTGTTAGTTTTAATGAAATGAGCATTGCACTATTTTGATTCAAATCATCTACATTTATCGCTTTCAAAAATATATATTCTCCATGTTTAATTTCTTTACTGAACTCTTGATTTTGCAAAGATTGGAGGGAGGATGATAAAAATAAGATACCCATAATTGATGTTGGTATGCTTTCGAATAAAACTTTGCTGATGATATACATGCATTGTTTCAATTCCCAAACACCAGAGAAATAAGGAAGTTAAACCTTTGTCAACACCTTCGAGCCTAGAAGTTGGAGTTTCTTTTCATATGAAAAACCCGCAATTTTAACCTGGGGCAGGGTAATTCTCAGTTTAATTCGGATGTGCATTCGTTCAAGATACCTTTCAACAAAGTTTGTATTCAATCAGCTTTCCTTCACACACATCAAAGAAGTGTCGAAGATGTCATCCAAGTCAAAAAGTGATGATGATGGTTCCCCGTAATCTTTAAGTCAAGCAGTCACTGTCTTTCAAAAAATATATATCAAAAGAAAAAGCCGCCAAGTTAAAATTAAAAGGCAACTTAGGCAACCAATTTAGGCAAAAGTTAGGGATGACAAATTCAAACAAGAGTTGACAAAAGTCCTCAAACAGAAAAAAATGTTGCAAAAAAAAAAAAGTGACTGTTATCTCAAGAATTCCTCAGCTTCTGAGCCATCATCATTCCTATCAGTGTATAATCCAAAATCTCTTGGAAAGAGAATGCACAATCTGAGTTTAACTGAGCGTAAGACTGAAGAACATCACGAAGATTGGGTTAGGTACAAATATACTTTGAGCCTTTATCCTTTGTTTCTTAAACCGTGAACCAGACCATGTTACAACCCTCAAAAGACCTAATTGAAGCCAGGTTTCTTTTGAAAGCATACTACAACAAGGTTGCGTAATATGACTCCTAAGGTCTTTTGCAAAACAATTGTCTTGGTATATCTACACCGTTCTTTTCTCTTTTACTTTTAAATTTTTAAATCGTTGTGTTTTAACCAGCTATTCATTTCTTATACAGCGATTACATCATCTCAAAATGATTTTTATTTCAAAATTGTGCATTAACTTTGCATTAAATTTACCATGTTTGAATAAAAAATTTTGCTTGCAAACAAGCTTTCCTCATCAAGGAAGTCCAAACTGTTGAAAAACTTGGTCAGTGATCTTAATCAGGGGCAAGTGTCTTTCAGATCCCGTTGTGAATCAGTTCAAGATTTGTTGATTAATGCAGTTCATTCTCAAACTTATTTTAATCAGAAGATCTTTTTCAAGACTTATACCGGGGCACTCCTCTCCCTCAGTTATTTTCAAGAACTGAAGCCATGATCAGTTTATCTTCAACAATCAGCTAATCCGGGGCAATCCCCAAGCAGCTCTCTAGTCCTTCCTCCAAGGACCATCATTTCAATACAATCCACAAGTGTGTTAGAAATGTTGCTCAAGACATTTTCTCTCTAAGCAGAGTTGGCAGTGTTCTCCGTGTTGAGGAATCAGAGTTCCCATCTCACCTCCACAAAAGAGTCAATTTCCGTTGTCATAAACGTCTGCATTACATGCATAGATCATTCATATATCATGCATCACAAAATTCACATATCATGCATAGCAAGAGTGTTTTATCCTCATTAGCATTTCCCGAGGTCTTATTGCAGTCAACATCTTACCTTGCGGTCAAAATCCAACTTACTTGGTACCTAATGTCAATCTGTCTGTCTCTTTCCTTCCCGCCCAGTGCCATTCCTGGATGTCTGTCTATTCACCACTCCAGTGCCATTCCTGGATGTCTGTCTATCACCACTCCAGTGCCATTCCTGGATGTCTGTCTCTTTGTCACTCCAGTGCCATTCCGGGATGCCTTGTTTCTCCCTCCATCTAAAGCCATTATTAGATGTCGAGTCTTTTATTTCATCCAAAGCCATTATTGGGTGTTATGCCTTTCTCACTTTATTCAAAGCCATTATTGGATATTGTGATCTTTCTCCATCTAAAGCCATTATTAGATGTCGAGTCCCTCCATCTAAAGCCATTATTAGATGTCGAGTCTTTTATTTCATCCAAAGCCATTATTGGGTGTTATGCCTTTCTCACTTTATTCAAAGCCATTATTGGATATTGTGATCTTTCTCCATCTAAAGCCATTATTAGATGTCGAGTCCCTCCATCTAAAGCAATTATTAGATGTCGGTCCTGTTTTCATCCAAAGCCATTATTGGGTGTCATGCCTTTCTCACTTTATTCAAAGCCATTATTGGATATTGTGATCTTTCTCCATCTAAAGCCGTTATTAGATGTCGAGTCCCTCCATCTAAAGCCATTATTAGATGTCGAGTCTTTTTCATCCAAAGCCATTATTGGATATTGCGATCTTTCTCCATCTAAAGCCGTTATTAGATGTCGAGTCCCTCCATCTAAAGCCATTATTAGATGTCGAGTCTTTTTCATCCAAAGCCATTATTGGATATTGTGGTCTTCCTCCATCTAAAGCCATTATTAGATGTCGGTCCTTTTTTCATCCAAAGCCATTATTGGGTGTTATGCTTTTCTCACTTCATCCAAAGCCATTATTGGATATTGTGATCTTTCTCCATCCAAAGCCATTATTAGATGTCGAGTCCCTCCATCTAAAACCATTATTAGATGTCAAGTCTTTTTCATCCAAAGTCATTATTGGGTGTTACGTCTTTCTCACATTATTCAAAGCCATTATTGGATATTGTGATCTTTCTCCATCTAAAGCCATTATTAGATGTCGAGTATTTTTCATCCAAAGCTATTATTGGGTGTTACGTCTTTCTCACTTTATTCAAAGCCATTATTGAATATTGTGATCTTTCTCCATCTAAAGCCATTATTAGATGTCGAGTCCTTTTTTCATCCAAAGCCATTATTGGGTGTTTTGTCTTCCGTGTTGTATCAGTCAATTTACCACAAATTTCTAATTTCAAGTTCTTTCCAACAAATTACCGTAGAGTCTGTCTCATATCATGCATCATTAAAAAAATATATGTAAAAAAAAAACATTGCATTCAACGCTTTCTCGTTATATTTTATTCACAACAGGGCAAAATTTTGGGTTTTTGATATTTAATTATCTCCCACTGCGATAATATGAAGCTTGATCATCTTCATATCATCTAGTTGAAGATATTTAAATAGGGGCAACTGTTGCACCCCAAATTTTACCCTGCAATTTTTCTTCTCGCATTTTGTTTATAAAAAAAAACAGTCATTCACTCATTGCATTCACATCATTACGTCGTCTTTAAATTGACCAAAAGTCAGTTTAAATCGATGTTTGCATCATTTTTAATTATAAATTACCTGTTATCTTACTTCATGCATTTTTACCTCTCTGCCTGTTTATTGCATTGTTTCAAATTATTTATATGTCGATGATATCAATATTTCGGTTTTGTAGACAGACTGTTAAAAATGTTTCGATACTGTGCAAAAATTAGCGGAGAAAATATTTCAAGTTTTCATCTTTTACTCGCTGTTTTATGAATTTACGTATCGCGTAAGTCATAAAAATGTGATCTCCCTGATTTTTCGATACAGTTTGAAGACTCGTTTTTAACTGTGAGTATTTTACAACCGGGTATTTGGTATTATTATTTTATTTCAATTTTTATTATTTTGATAATTTTTCTTCAATCTTTGATACTCGTAGTTTATTTTAATGTACTCATTTTATTTATCGGGTAAATTTTTGTCCGAATTTATATCAGTTTTAACAATTTTAAATGTTCAATTTTTATCTCAAAAAAATCGAAACAAAAATACTATTGGGCTTGTTAATTTTTACCCAATCCAATTTTGTGGCCCATTTAATCATAAAGGGCATTTTAGGCATTTTAAAAAAATTTGTTTAACCTAATGTTGTAGTATATATATGTATGTTATAATTGAGACAAGAGGAGGCGAATTTGAAAAAGGAAAACGGAACATTGGAGGCGGATTGAAAAAGCAGAAACCAATTTGAAAATTATAAACAAAAAAATCTCCTCACAGCTTCTACTGGACCCTCACTTCTGTTGAAAATCCAACCCCCATACTTCCTCTCCTTCGGTTCACCATTCTCACCGCGTTTCCAACCTCATCCATTTCACTCACTGTTTCTCCTTCATAGCTCATACTGTTTCGCTGCTCCTCTCTTCTTCAGCTTGAACTGTACAATTGTTTTCAAGAATCTTTGAATTTTGTGGATAAACTTATAAGTTATGTTTATTTAAAGATGTCATGGAATATTTCATGTATGATTCTGTGATTTTGTGGTGTTTAGGAGGTTAGAAGTGATGCTGTGTTGGTTTTTTAATTGTTACGTATAGTTTTTAATTGGTTATTCATATGATATTTAGTGTGTTTTTATTGGTTATTTTTGTATTAGTTTTCAATTTTAATTTCATTTTGACATTTCTCCTATTATTAAAAAAAACCACAAAAATATTTTCAAAACCCTCTGAAGTCTTAACTTTAGTTTGGTGATTTTTTTTATTTATTTTAATTTCTAAATCATTTTTATTTTAGCATTAAATAAGTGTTTGTGTGATATTTTTGTGCTAGTTCATGTTTTCTAATTTTATTTTCAATCTTTTCTTAACGATAAAAAATCCCTGAATGTTTGAAATGTTTTTTTTTTACATAATTTTTGTTGAATGATTTGTTTCTATTTAAAAAAAAACTAGTTGTCAAGTTTGATTCAATAGGTTTGGTGCTAGTTTTGATCTTTTGATTTCATTTTCCATATTCCTTCCATGTAGAAATGAGGCAAAGATGTGTATCTGACTTATAAATGTGTGAAGATCATATACATGATTTTTATTTGAATTTTAACATAACTTTGCTAATTTTACTTGATTTAATTTTAAAATAAATCCATTTGATGCATGCCTTGACAAATAAGGGTTTCATTTGGTTATTTTTGAACATGTTTCGATGATAATATTTGGCCAAAGTATGGATACGTGTATGCTTCAGGATCATACAAATTTGATATTTGTATAGTTTCATTTGTTCATGTATATCATTTATTTTATTGTACTTCAATTTTTTTTATAATCTCGTTTACTAACTATTTTCCGATTTATTGCAATTTCATTTTATTTTATCCCACTCATTCTACTAATATGTTTGCTATTTGTGTAGACATCCGAGGATTGATCGGAACATTCAATTTCTTTTAGCATATCTACATTTTTATCATTAGCATTTTAATATTCATATTAGTATTTTTATTTAATATTTAATAATGTACATACAATATACTTGCATTTTTATTTTATTTTATATTTTATACTGTAAATATAATTATCCATATTATTTTTATTTCTTATATTTAGTATTGTAAATATACACTATATACATATTATTTTTAATTAGAATTAATTTCTATACTTTATTCTAATTAATAAAAATACAATAGTTAATATTTAAGTTTCACCGCATTTAATTTCTGTTTGTATGCTTTTACATATTTAATTTATCATTTCTTCTTTAATTTAATTTATCCCCATTCGGAAAAATGTATCCCAATCCTCTTGATGCGTTGTAAATAATTTTACCGCTTTCTATTTTATTTTACCGTTTAATCCCTATTTATATTTGATGTATCCCGCTCCCAAAAACAATTCTTGTAATAATTATCTAGTGCACATTTATTTTATTTTAATTCAACTGTCACTTACACAAAACTAAAAAAATCTTTTTTAAAACTAATATTTGTAAATCATTTTTTAACCCGTAAGTCGACAAAGCTACGAAGCGTCGCGATGACCACACATGCACACATGTACGCTTGATCCTGGGCCTTCTTACAATGAGCCTATTTCGATTAATTGTTCCAATTAGTCGTTATAGTAGACTAGCCCACTTTGCTAGTACACATGTAATTTAATTGTTTTATACTTAGGTTGGCCACCTTGTATGGGCTTTGTCGATTTTACTTGTGATTTACAATTATCTCGATCCTATTCTTTCTTCATTCACCAAGCATTTAAAACACTTTCAATAAAATTCGACCCAACGTCGAATCTTCTTCTCAAACCTCGATCCAACGTCGAGTTATTTTTCAAAAATCAATTTTTCTACAAAACAAAAAAACATGGTGCTATGGTATTTAAGTAAATCGTTAGAGGATAGCCCGACGATTTAATTAAAATGTAAAGTATTTGGGCCATTAGAGGGTAACCCAATGACTTAAATACTTTATTCCATACACTTAATAAAAGTGAACTTTGTTTCACCTCACTCTTTTCATAATAAAGATTTTGGATGAGAGATGATCGGTAGACCTCAATCACCAATCTCAAGTATTGAATCGTTAGAGGATAGCCCAACGTTTTGGTACTTGTCATCCACAATTTAAAATCAATTCCAACACATTCAATATCTTTTGTGCGCTCCAAGCACCTTTTACCCTTTAAACCCTTTTCAAGATTAGACATGATTCATTTATAATTGAGATGCTTCTTCCTCTATTCCCAAGGTTTTCGGCTTCTCCACTTGAGTACTAGAGGTGTTCTCAAACCCTCCCTCATGTTGGTGAGTAGTCCTTTATTCTTTATCACACCTTGTGGACGTTAGACGAGTCTTCTCCTTTAAAAATGACGACTTGTCTTTTCATTTAAAATCAATCAACAAACAATCATTTTCTACAAGAACTACGGAGTTTTGACTTTCCCATTGCACGAGGGAATACGTAGGCACGCGGTTTCAAAATCGTGTCAAACTCAAAAATAATAAAAACATTTCTTCTCCCTTTCTTTCTCATTTCAAACTTAGAAGGTCGTAAAATTTTTACACTAACACACAACCATATTTTGAACTAAATGGGTACCATCGAGTACGATGGATGTAAGGGGTGCTAATACCTTCCCCTTGCATAACCAACTCCCGAACCTATATCTCTTTAATCTCGTAGACCGTCTTATCCATTTCTCTCGTGGGTTTTATCTATATTTTTCTGTTCTTTTTAGAACAAATAAAATTATTTGGCGATTTCATTGTTTTGAAAATTCATTTAAATGATTTTTAAAAATCGAGTTGCTTCAATTACTCATCAAAACATAACAATTTTAATCCATAGAAATTTAGGGATTTCAACCTAAACATGTTTCTCACCAAACAGAACAACCACAAATACATAGTAAATTCTCTATTATCCTAATTCCCACATACTACTCATCATACAACCCATTAGAAAGTCAGAACCCCACCCTTACGTTGGATTGAAGGTCGCTCTACGGAGTTCCGGTCGAATTTCGGTTTGGCTTTCGGTCTACAATTTTCTCGCGACGACAGTTTTTCTCCCAAGCCTATTACTCTTTTTCTTTCTCTTTCACGATACTATTCTTTTCCTTTTCTTCTCCTTGTTTTCTAACAACCTCTCCAAAAACCTAATTTCTTATTATTTATAATAACTAATAATTATATTTCTCTTATTGGACCTATTTCTCTACACCTCTCTTTCCACTAATTTCAACCATCTAAGCCCAACAAATTATTCTAATTTTATTATTATTACTAATAGTCAACTATTATTATTATTATTATTATTATTATTATTATTATTATTATTATTATTATTATTATTATTATTATTATTATTATTATTATTATCTATCGGCTAACCAACAATTAATCCAATTAACGCCTCTTATAATAATTTCGATAATTCCCAACTTCGACTAATTCCAATAAATAATTTTTTATATAATTTAATTAAATAATTAATTAAATTTCCGGGCGTTACACTAGTAATGTTTGATATTTCTTAATGTCAAATGGAATCTCTCTCTCTGTGTGTGTGTGTAACACCCCTTCTAATTTACCCGCAATTTATATAATTTATCAGAGTTTTAATCACATAACAAGAGGCGTCACAATTTAATTAATTCAAATAACTAAAAACAGTAATCATGCCTTTTTAACTGAAGAACGTATTAAATAAAACCAATGAATTATGTTTAAGCAGCGGAAAAATAACATAAACTCCGGAATGGTACAAATCAATAATTGTTCTAAAACATAAACCAAAACATAACTAAAACAACCAGTTTTAAATCCATAAAATCAATCAATCGTTCCCCAGTGTTACAACTACCAGAGCATGATACTGACACGCGGAATAACTACGTAGCACAACTCTAAAAGCTGTCCTCACCAATTCCAAGCAGCTAATCACTTCGAATCTGAAATCATTAAAGTAAGGGTGAGATTTCATCAAAATTAAGATGCATTATGCATTTCTCAAAACAATAAAACAACCAATTCATTATTCACCCTCATTAATGGCATTAGCATATGATTTCATAAACACAATTCACACATTCGTTTATACATACAGCAACAAATAGATGCAATTGGAACACTGGAATTCATCCTAACATATTCCAAATACATATGCAATGCATACTCAATGCATGTGGTACCAATCGTGAACCAAGTTCACACCCTCTTCCGCTTACACTTCGGAAACAACATCAATTCAATGATTCACCCATATATCACCGGGTCAAGAATCTATCCTCACTACCTCTGTACATTAGGTAAGTCTATTGGCCCTGCAAGTTCAATTCCGCACAATGAGAATGAACCATAAACAATGCTTATGCATGTACATCAGAAGCATGCAACAATTCAAATACATAGTATGAACATACATCATTATTCCATCCATGATCAAATACAGCAACAATAACACATGCCAATAGTGAAATCATGAACATCGTGTTAATCCCAATACATAGAATTAACAAACAGCAAGAATACGCAAAGAATAACCACGAAATTACAAGGTATTCTTACTACGGAAATTATATTAGTTCTTCCAGATTTCAATTACTGATTTTGAAAGTATTATTATTAGATAGTGCTCGTCCTAAGCTTTCCAACGATACCAACTATGCCTAAATCGGAGTTACGGTTAAAAAGTTATGATAAAAATCGTTTTCAGAAAAATCTATCCATTTCAATACAGTATGCATCGATCCAAAATGCTATGCATCGACCTCAAATCCTCTTGCATCGACCTCAATCCAACTTGCATCGATGCATAACATTTAATTTTCTGCATTTTTCAAAAATATTACAGTATGTGTTGACACATACGAAACTTGCATCGATGCATAGCCCTGTTTTTGGCCTATGTATCGATGCATATGCATCTTGCATCGATGCATAGCTTCCCAAATTCCCTTATGTATCGATGCATGGCTCTATGAGTCGATGCATGCATTTTCTTTACTCCTGGTTTTCTAAAATCCCACTGCTTGCATCGATTCATGGAGACTGGGGTCGACTCATACTGATAATTTTTCACCAAAAACTCAATTTTCTCCACTGATATGAATCCTCATCACACCCAATCATCACCAAACCTCATGTCATCACAAAACAGAATTATTTACTGCATTATTACATCCAATTGATCACAGAATTGGTTTTCTAATTAACCTATATTCGTCATACATAGATTAATGATTCATAACAGTCCCAATTACGGTTTTACGTCGGATTATAACATTAGGGCACATTCAATTATCCTAATTCGAGATTTCTAACAGATTGATTCGTTCTAATGATCATCAAAATCCATAAGGCATAAAAACCAGATTCAATCCCCCCTTATCTCGGGATGAATCTTCGAAGTTCTGACGAATTGGCTTTTCTCCTCTTTTCCTTCTCTTTTCCAACTTCACGTAGTATGCAAATCCTTATTTCCTCTTTTCCTCACACTTTTCCTTTAATTCTTCTATTTATTCCCTATTGTTTGCCAAATAATAAAAATAACTAACTTAGGTTTTTAGTAGAGCTTTTTACTCCACACACCTCCAATTCAACCTTACACCCCCAACCTTCCTTTTAATTAATTAAATAATTAATCTATTTAATCCAAAAATATTAATAATTAAGCTTTTAATTAATTTAATAATTAAATTCCTAATTATTTAATACTTAAATTAATTTGGGATGTCACACTCTCTCTCAAATCTTCAAATTTTCTCTAACTTCATCTTCTCAAATTAACTACTTTTCACCATTAATTTATCATTTTTTCTTGTGCATTTTCCAACAAATTTATCCCACCTTTTTTCATTATTTTTTCTATAATTTTATATCCTTATTGTTTGGGAAAAAAACCATCTAATATTTCTCCTTCTCTTATATGAAGCATTTCAAACTCTCTTCTTAAAACTTGTAGTTGATTTATATATTTTTAACCTTGTTGATCCCTATTTTTTTCTTTATAGTGCCCCATATTGATGAAAGGTAACATAATCATTTTTAACACTTAGTTTCTAAAATACGTAACTATAAGTAATTTATATTTAGGAACTTTTGACTACTTTTTTTGCTATGATTTTCATTAGAAAAACATGTAGACGGTATGATATTAAACAATTTTGTAAATAAAAGAGATCGTGCTAGACTGGTCTAATGGCTAAATAGGTCTAATCCACGTCTATTTTTAATATGGTCTAAATGACTTTGGCCGAATAAGCTTTAGTTCGGTGTCGGACAAAGATGATCGAATTCTCCTAGTCCTGACAGTCTCGTTTCGACTGCTCGTTTTTGTTGAAATAATATAGCAAGTGTGAGTAAGTGGAGAAATAGTCTCATATTGAATAGGAATGTGGACACTTAAGCATATATAAGTGGGATAACCCACTCACATATCATCTTAAGGTTTTAGGTGGACAAGTGGTGTGTCTCTCACTAGGATGCTTGTTCCTCAACTTTATATTAATGCTCATACTATTAACTCCCTCCAACATGGGTGTATCGAAATGCGCCAAAGAGATGTGTTCTGTTGTAAGGTGTCAAGGGCGGTGTAAGGTGTCAACGGCGGTACAAGTGGGAGAACATTATGGACTCACACTTGAGGGGGAGTGTTGGAATAATATAGCAAGTATGAGTAAGTGAAAATAGTCTCACATTGGATAAGAATGTGGAGAGTGTTGGAATAATATAGCAAATATGAGTAAGTGGAAATAGTTCCACATTGGATAAGAATGTGGAGACTTAAACATATATAAGTGGGAGAATCCACTCACCTATCACCTTAAGGTTTTAGGTGGATAAGCGGTGTGTCTCTCACAAGGGTGCTTGTTCCTCAACTTTATATCATTGCTCCTACTATTAACTCCCTCCAATAGTTTTGACTCAGTCTTGACAGTTATCTATTTTTGCGGACCCGTATATATCTTGATCCAAAAATAAGAACCATACGCCAGAGAAAAACTATATAAACCCTCACACATGCGAGACCAGGTATTCACTATTCACTCTAAAAACCTTTTAATACCGGGCTAGAGCTTATTCGACCAAGGTCATTTAAACCGTATTGAAAGTAGATATGGATTAGACCCATTTAACCATTAAACCAGTACAAAACACCATTCATTCAACAACTCTCAAAATGATCCAAAACAAACTATCCTAGATTGCACTTTGTAAATTTTTAAAATAAGATAAAAATACATTATTAACCGATCCTTGGCACATATTTAGTTTATCATAAACAATAAATTAAGAAAAAAATTTCTTCTAGATTGAAGTTATTCTTTTGTAGAGTTTTCTTCTTGGTTGGAGATTTCCTCTTGATTGATGTTTTCTTAATGGTTGCTGTTTGTTGAGACAAGTCTGATGCACTGAGTCTAGTTATAAGTCTTGTATTTATCTAACTTAATGTTGTTTTCTTAGTCTTGTTGTGGTTTAAAACTTTTTATTTCTTTCTTAATATTTATTTATTTATTTATTCAAATTTGTTGTTGCTTGCGAAAGTGTACCATTTTTCAAAGTTTGAAACTTGAGTCCGATCTTGTGTTTGTAATCCTTAAATATATTTATTATTATTATTATTTCCATATGATTGTGTCTGTCAGTTGGATGAGATGAAGGTGTATTTTTCATTTTGATTTATTATTATCATTTTAATCTTACGCATATAACATGTGATTCAATCCTCCTCATTCTATGATTAGATCCGTTAATAAAGGCAGGGAAAATCTAAAAATTTATGTTTCTTCCGTGATGAATCATGTGAGTACATGGTGACACATAACATTTCTTTGGAGTTTTTCTAATGTCTAATATAAAAAATATACTTAGCGAACATTCTACAACATGAACCAATATACGTAAAGCATGTCGGTGTATAGTGAATACTTGATCAACATATATAAAACATGTCACTGAACAACATAACAAGCACATGTTAATACCTTACATTCCACATATTAGTGTAGTTGATGATTCTCTCAAACCTAAGTAAATGACATCATGTGAACATATTAGTAAATAATATACATATTAAACAAACTCCATACAACTCAAGCAAAAAACATGAATCACCTCATTTTAATGTTGGATAAATTGTCTTCATTATAATAGTTAGAAAATACCATCATATTAGATGCCCGCCTTTTCATCATGTATCTTTTGATTTCCTCGATCATAGTAACTCTTAGATTAGATCTAGCATCAATAATGATACTATTAAAGGATTCTTACATCTTGTAAGACATAATAAACCTTACATTCATAAATTGTTATTTCATAAACCATACACATTTTATTACCCTTCATTCATAAATCCCCAAGAAACTCAAAATTAAAATGGAGTGAAATGGATGGACTTATCATCAATAGAGTAAAACTCATTCTTTTACGCATACCTCATATTATTCTTTACATCATCGTATCATATTGCTATTCTTAAACCTCCTCTTCCTTGTATCGTTCATGATTCATCACTTTTCTAAAAACATTGTTGTGTTTCTTCAAAAGTTGAGTATCTTATCCTCCTCCAATTTAGGGTTTTTATTTTATTTTATTTTATGAGTTGATGATTTGAAATTTCTGTATTGTCTAATTTAAACTTACAGCAAACACTTTTTCGTATCATATTCCACATCATTATCAATTGTACAAGTTTATTTACATTGACAAACACAAGAGACATAAATGATAAACATAATATATTTTTAAAAGTTAAGAGACCGAAATATTCTTTGTTAAAATTAATAAAATTCGAGTTTAAGATATAAGACCTAAAAAAAACTTAAGGCATCATGGAAATATGTTTAACTCAATTAAGGGTTAAAAACAAATGCAAATTTAAATCTTTAATTTATCTTATGTTGTTTTGAATTACCATCCTATAGAACCAAAATTAACAATGAAGTAATTTATTGGCTCTCTAAAATTTATTCAATTTATAACGTTTATTCATTAATATAAATATTTTTCAAAGGATTATATATTTTAATATACTTTGAATAACTAATTTATTTGATGGTTTTATAGTCTAAATACACTGGTTCTTCTATGAATTAAAAAAATCAATTTTTAACTATAATAACGATATTGGAAATTATATATCAATTGGCTCTCTAAAATTTATTCAACTTATAAATTTTATTCATTAATTTAAATATTTGTCAAAGGATTATATATTTTAATATATTTTGAATAACTAATTTATTTGATGGTTATATAGTCCAAATACACTAGTTCTTCTACGAATCTAAAATGTCAAATTTTGACTATAAGGAAGATATTGGAAATTATATATTATTGTTTCACTTCAAATATAAAATTTCTCTTACATAAAATTTTAAGAAAATTTAATAAACAAATCTGTTGGGGATCAAACCAAAAATCTTTGGTTCCGTAGACTAGCGCCTTATCTATTTGACCACAAAGTTTTTATGTTTTTTAAGTGTTCCATTTGTTGATATAAATACTCATTTTAGTCTCATATCTTGTACTTGAGGTTCATCTCGATCCCATAACTTTAAAATACCATTTAGGACCCTCTACTTTTCAAAACTTTTCAAAACGTATCTCATTTTTCCTTTCCATCATTTTCCTTTAAACGAAGTTAAAATTTTCCATGTTACGTTTGATTCGGCTTCACGAGGCATCCATGTTAGCACCAATTATTCTAATTAAGCTTCATCTTCAAAATATCTTTTCTTAGATTTTAACCACCCCAAACAATGTATTTATTTTATCGAATAACAATTAATCAACCTGATCATTGTTCAAAATAACATGTTTTTTTCCTTTCAAATACACCAGTTGCATGCCAACCAAACCCATACGAAAGAAGGAGAAGAGAGAGGTCCCCTTATAACTACACCAAATAGACAAGACGCCAACAATATTATCTATTGTCTAGACAAAACTCCAACCACAAAAAACCACAAAAGGTATTTCCCCAACGTAAATGAACTAGAAATTCAAAAACAAAACTAAGTTTGGTCTCTTGCAGAATGCCAAAATCAAACAAGTTTAGACAAATATATAAACAAGTTTGGTCTCTTTTCCAATTTTTTATTTTTTTGTATGGTGCTTCTAAGACTAGCGGAGGGTTGATGATGATTTGACATGTCGTGGTTTGGTTGATTTAGAAATTAAGGAATGATATAGTTTTTTCTGATTCTTCTATGACATCAAAAAACATGGAAGAAATGAACATCCTCTTGGTTTCAAAATAGTATCTTAGTAGGTATGGGGAGAATTTATGTGCCTTCTTAGATTGACTTGTGAATCCTATCCAATTTCTATGCAAATAGAGGTGAGTGGTTTTAACCTTCATCGAATGTGTTCTTAGTTGTGTCTTTTGTGATTTTGGTGCCCCTTTTAGGTATCCTTGTGCTGAAGATTTCTAGCTTCGTCTGATGCTAATTTTTTTTGTAGTTTTATTCAATTCTTGTGTTTTGGTGAATTTATGATCCCAGATCTAATATTTCTTATGTCATTCTCCCATGATCCCCTTGTACATTGTCCTTTTTGCATTCCTTTTTCATTTATATTTATATATTTCGTTTTCCTTCCAAAAAAAATAATTTCATCCCCATATTATTTTGAATAGAATTATTTAACCTACAAACATTAAAAGAAACGATCTCTAATAAATACATTAAAAAAGGATCTCTTACTATTTTATTAAAGAGTTAACATTATATAACAATAAAAAATAAATAAATAAAAATTAAAATACTAAAAATAATAAAATCCACATTTTAATCAATTTCATATTAAATTCGCCTTAAAAATTAAATACAGGTATAATATTAGTTAAAAATCATTAAAAATAATAAAATCGTCTTGCGATTGGTTTCATATTAAATCTTCCTTAAAAATTGTGTATCTTTGTGGAAATATTGTTAGTACATTACTCAAATCAAGGAAAAAGTGAGATAAAGTCTTTTTCTTAAACAAGAACCAAGATTTCCACAAAACAAAATGTCTCCGAATTTGCATAATTCTACACCGAAATCCTGCCACAAATGCTACCTTAAAAAGTGATCCCACTTAATTCCTTAGCTCTATCTCTCTATGTTCTTATCTATTTACATTTTAATTGTGTAATAAAACTATATGAATAGTAGTTACTTATTAAAAGCTGTATATATAGGTAGTGTATATACAGTATATACATTATTTTTTATGCAAAATACACTAATTATGTCTCTCTTATTTGCGCAACTCACATGCAGTTTCTATAGCTATAGCTGCAGTAACAAGTCCTGTGACTGGCTTGATTATTTTAGGACCACTATGTAGCTGAGCAGGTAACAAGCAATGGAAAAAAAACAGCTTGCTGGCATACTAAAGGCCAACACCTATATTCCCATCTATTCTTTGCACAAACCCTACCTAGCCTCTCTTTCTCTGTGTGTGACCATCATATCAAACCCTAGTTTCCTTCAGTTTTCTTTTGTTCAAAGAATCTGGAAAAACTTTTAACTATTGATCAGAGTTCACATTCCAATATCAACCCTTTTCCAACATTAATCCATTCCACATAGTTCTCAACTTAGTTTGACTAGTTACTGTGTCATGTTGTTTCTATATATCACAAGTAATTAAAAAACTAATCTTCTGAATTGGTCAAACTCATTATTGTGTGAGTGGTTTAGTGTTGAATTTGAAGTGTGAATTATTATTTGCTTTTTTAATAGTACACGTTGATTTGAATATGAAGTAGGTTGCTCAATCTTTGGACCAATAAATAAAATAATTCATGTCATTGCTGCATATTTAAGTGTCCGGCTGATATCAATATTTGCCTGTACCATTAATTTGGCGTGACTGAAGTCCATTTCATATTCATCACAGATGCTAGGACATATACCAACAAACAATTCAATTGTAAGACAACTAGACAAACTAAATGTTTGAATCTTGGTTGGAAGGGAGTACTCATCTAGTAAATGTCAATATTGATAAGTTGGATACAGTAGTGTCTGAATTCAAATTTAAAGCTTTACAATAGTGTCTGAATTTTTTGTGGTTATTAAAATTAGGCTATTAATTAAATTATTAAATTATATATTTAATTCTAATTCGATCAATACATAAATTGTTATGCAAAGATGAGTGTTTTTTTAATCAATTTTTAATAAAATATTACATCCTTTTACTTGGTATAAAATTCACATTTTTACTAAAAAAAAGTAGTAGATATTTACATTTAAACTATTTTATATATTTTATATTAGACAAACTTTTTGTCGTATAAATAACCAATGAATTTGACCAAATAACAACTATTTAATAGGTCAAACAAAATGTATCCCATATTTTACCTCAAATTTACGCTAGCGCTTACCGTTATAATTATTTCATTAAATAGTAAAAAAAAAACTTATGATTCTTCCATCTCTTATTATAAAAGTCTACAAATTTTATAGATATTGATAAAAGTCATTGCAACAATAATATATGTAACAAAAATTTTATTACTGCTATGAAATTAATGAGAAAACAATGTAATTGAAGAGTAGAGACGGAGGAGAGAAAGAGAAGAGAGGAAATAAGATAGTATTATTCTCATTATATGTGTAAATTTCAATTACAATATGAGTTATATTTAAAAGATATATGTATTAAATAGAAAATTAATTGAAATCTTCTAATTGATTGACATCCATAATCATTCCATTTATAACACCATTGCATGTCCACAAAGAATATGCCTCATTAAAACCTTAATATTGTGAGGGAGCTACCTCGTTACTAGTGAAGGAAGAAACTCATTCGAAAAAATTCTAGTGAAGGAAAAAGAGTACAACATTCTTTGTGAGGGAACTACCTCGTTACTATTCAATACAAATTATTACAAATAAGAAAGAAACTTATTGGGAGACAATAATCCAATATTCATAATTGTCCCATCGGATGTTTGTTCAGGATATGCCTCGTTAAACCCTTACTAGAAAAAATCCTATGGGAAAAAATCTAGTGAAAGAAAAAGAGTACATTCCCTTTTAGAAAAATTCATTTCTCCCCCTTAGCTGAACGAATTTGGTTCTCCCCCTCAGCTGAACAATCATTTCTTCTATGATGAAGGTCAATCTTTTGCACTAAAAGGTCGGTAAGATTACCAGATGAATAAATTTGTTGGAGCTTATATTACCATTTTTCTGAAGATCGTAAGTGGAAGAAAACTTTGGAGAAACATGTTTTCTTCGACCTCCTTTAATGTAATCATCTTTCAATAGAGTAATGCATACAATATTATCTTCATATATGGCTGTTGTATTTCTTTTTCCATAAGTCAACCAACAAGTCTTTTGCTATGATTAGTTTCACATGTCTCCATGAAATAGTGTTACCAACATAAGTAAACAAATAATTTGTGTGATCTACCGTTATGAGGATGTGTGATCTACCATTATGAGGATCTGAAAAGCATCATGTTTATGCATAACATGTTAATTCAAATTTGGATACGAATAAAACAAACTCATGTCTATTTACCCCCAAGCATCATGTTTATGCATAACATGTCGAATTCTTTTCTAGATATAAAAAAAACAAGGAGAATTGGATTGATTTGTATATCTCTTTCTTAGCAAATATTCACTAAGACGATTATACCACATGTGTCCATATTAGCTCATAAAGACACTTGTTCAATTTTATGGAGTAGCTTTCTCCAGATCCAAAATTAGTGTCTCTAATATATTAAACCCTTTAGGAAGTTTCATGTAAATGTCACTATCAAGTGATTCGTATAAATAAGATGTCACAACATCCATCATGTTCATATTAAGCCCTTTATGTGCTACAAGGCTAATCAAATATCAAAACAATTAATTGAATTCACTACAGGTTGATATGTTTCATCAAAACCAATCTTAGGTCTTTGCAAAAATCATTGAACAACGAATCAAACTTCATACCATTCTTATTTTAATTTTTCATAAAAACTCATTTATATCTCATTAGTTTCACACCTCGAGGTATCGGACTATAAGTCCAAAAAAGATTCGCTTTTAAAGCGAGTTTAATTATTCTTCAACTGAATCTATTTATTTTGGCCAATTATCACGTTGTCTATAATCTTATATAGACTTTGATTCATGATTTATTCATTTTGTCACATTGTCTACTATCTTTGATAGACTTTGATTCATGATTTGTTCATTTCGACCAATTCTTACTTTGTCTACAATCTTTGGTAGACTTTGTCTCACGATTCTCGTTATCGTTTATCATCTTTAGCTCTATACTGTATATAAATACATTGTCAATGTCGATTTTATTTGATTATCTTAATTTTAGTTCTGTTCCATTTCATCTATGACATAATTTATCGAGATCTCTTTATTTGATATTTCAAATACTTGATTAGTTCTTCTGGAATTGAAAAATAAATTATGTCAATATTCTCTTAGAATATTTATATCCTCGCTTGGGTCATCTTTAGCTTTAGTTACTTTTCTTGGTAGAGGACTTTTAACATTGAAACCAACTTTTCTACCACACTTCAGGCGCTGCTATAACTCATTTGCAATATTAGATTGTACAATAGGAAAATCCATTTTGAGTGGAGTATTAGAAACTGATATTTTGTTTCATAGATTTTACAAATAAATTGCATTTTGAACTTCGATGATCAAATAATATAATAATATTTTATTTTAAATTATTCTGTTGAACTTCTGATTCACACTCTGATCTGCTTATTCTCTCCCCCTAATGTTGGAAAAATTAATTTATCAATTGATAATCAGCCTACTGGGCTTCAAGCATATATTTAATTATCGGACCAAAATAAACCTCATATATGATATCACATAAAATGAATTTTCTTAATATTCTTTCAAAACTCATCTTATCGTACTATAATGGAGCAATTAAATAATTTCAACACATCCAAAAGTTTACTTAGATGAGATGCTTTAGGTTATTAACCTACAACAATTTGTAAGTTAAGAGGAGAATGCACATCTACTAATTTGTTGGCTTAATAATACGAATAAATTTCTCAATATTCGTATTTTATGTGTTTGAAATATTTAACTTAAAATTTATGATCTCACAAGTATCAACCATACAATTAACTTTAGAAGTCTAAAGAATGGATCTTCAAGTCCATTTTTATGAACATATGCTACATGATGTTCAATATCAATTTAAATAATATATGTGATACTTATCAAGAAATTTTTGAAAAATCCAGATAATAAGATCTGACTCTAATTAGTTGAGAAAACAATTTCACAAATTTCTGGTTGTGACTTGTGAATAGACATATGCATGATCTTTTAGTCGATGCAACAATTAATGTCATAAAAACTCAATTTCTCAAATTTTTTATTTAGGAACACACAAATTTTGTTTGATTGAAGAAACTTCTGGTTCTTCAAAACTAGTTATCGCATTATAATACACTTGAGACGTCTGGATCAATTTTGTCAACAACACACTTAAGTGTGATTTGTAAACTTCTGATTTACAATGGTATGTGCTTCAATTGTACTAATATAAGTGTAGTACAAAACCGAGAAAAACGTCAGTAGCTTTTCCATTACATATTTTCTGTCCGAATTATGTTTTTCCGATTCTTATTTTTTCCTTATATTATTCTATTGAAATTTGCTTATGATATTTTTATTTTATTTATTTATTAATGAATAACTTTTTTTATTCTTTAGGTTTAGTTTATAACAATAAAATCAAATGAAAATTAATCATTTGTTTAAAATATCTATTTTATCTTTATGTTTTGATAACAACAAAATTTCAATTATATTTTCACTATATATTGTAAACAAGCACAATCGATTTACAAATCAATCCAAATCTCCTTGTTTTTTTATATCTGGAAAAGAATTCGATATAATAGATATTCATGTGGATGACATAAATATTATTGGAGCTCCTGAAGAGTTACCAAAAGTCATAAATTGTTTATAAGAAATGGTTTGGTGTGAAGGACTTGAAAAATACAAAGTTCTTACAACGTGAAAATTTAGACAATAGAATTTGCGTACACCAAGAAGGTTATATAGAAAAGTGTTAAAACGTTTCTATATGGAAAAAGAAATACAACAACCATATATGAAGATAATATTGTATGCATTACTCAATTGAAAGATGATTACATTAAAGGAGATCGAAGAAAACATGTTTCTCCAAAGTTTTTTTCACTTACGATCTTTAGAAAAGTGGTAATATAAGCTCCAACAAATTTATTCATCTGGTAATCTTACCAACCTTTTAGTGCAAAAGATTGACCTTCATCATAGAAGAAATGATTGTTCAGCTCAGAGTGTGAACCAAAAGTTCAACAGAACAATTTGAAATAAAATATTATTATATTATTTTGCTATCCTTCGGGGATAGATAAGTTCTTCAGAAACCTATATAAATATTATTTTGCTATCTTTCAGGGATACATAAGTTTTTCAGGATCTATATAATTAATTTGTTTTGCTATTCTTCCGGAATAGCTTTAACATTATTCATGCAATTCTTCTGGGATGCATGGAAATCATCACTGATTTTCTTTTTTATTTGCTAATCAATATATTTATAAATAACACATAGAGAATATATTATAAAAAAGTACCTTCTAAGTCTCAGAGCTTCGTCTCGGAGCTTCGTGCTGATAACATGTTATGAAATTAATGAGAAAACAATGTAATAGAAAAGTAGAGATGGAGGAAAGAAAGAGAAGAGACAAAAAAAGATCGTATTATTCTCATTATCTGTATAAATTTCAATTATAATATGAGTCTTATTCTCATTATTTATATAGATTTCAATTATAATATGAGTCCTATTTATATGATATATATCATAAATAGAAAATCAATTAAAATTTCTTAATTGATGGACATCCATAATCATTTAATTTATACCAAATATAATTAAACATACAATTAATGATATTTCTTGATTTCAAAGTGTCCATCTAATCAAACAACCGCGCATATTTGTGTTACAAAACAAAATTATGCATTAGTACTTGTTTTTTTTTAAAGGTGTGGACTAGACCGCTCTTTGTAAAAATGAGAATAATTTATCTCAATGATATATACTAATAAATTTTATTATATAAAATAAGTTGTCAAAATTAAATATTAATTCAAAATTTTAAAATATTAATCTATGTCTTTTTCAATTATAAAATGTTCAACACCCTTTTTATTTTAATATAGGAGTTATTATTCATGACATATCTATCTTAATGCACTAATATTAAATCATATATATATTATTTTAATTTAATTTTTATTAGTTAAGACTTTAGATTAATACATAGTCAAGAATTTCATTGGTACACTAGGGTAGTCAAGAATTTGTACTTTTTAACATGACAAAATAAAAACTAAGCAATGGTAAATTGTGAAATTAAAGTTTTTTTTTTATATTTAAATTTGGACAATACAAATGAAATCTCGAAGTGTGTGCAGCCATAATTTAGGGAATAAAATGTCGCTAGCATAAAAAGAAAAAGAATATGCAATTGTATGACTGTGCATTTGATTAGACATAAGTCTTATCTAGCCCTAAGAGGCTCCTATCTATTTATATGCAAAAACCCTAGCTAGTGTGTTAGAAGAATAACTTCTTTCGTATTAATCATCAAAAAAATTCCTAATAAAAGTAAGTTTTTGATATGTTATTACTTTTACTAATTTATTTTGACAATGATATCTTATTGTTATTTGCTAATAAACTCGCACGCCATGTCATGATCATGGTTATTGTGATTAAGCATTCAAAAACAAACACTAGTACTTGTATAATTTAATAAGCAACCTATCCATTAATAGCCATTGGATTGAACTCAAGTTGTAAGTATGTGGTTAGATTTTACAAGAAGTCTATCTAAACACGGGTTGTTATAATTAAATTTCAACTCGACTAAGTAGCTATTGTGTTAGTTTCCATTTCTTTTATATTGTTTTAATTACCATTTTAAAGAAATGAAAACCATTGGGATTTTTTTCTTTTCTTGAGTAGCTCGTTAATCAAATCCATGAAGATGTCTGATGTGTGATGAATTCAAATATAAGTGATTAAATGTTATGTCAATTAAAAATAAATAAAATATTAAATATATAAAAAGATCATTTATATTCCAATTATCTTAAGATTTTGGATGAATTTATGGTTTTAAATTTTTTTGAATTATAAACGTTAAATGTATCAATATTTGTAACGCTTTTTGTACTCTTCAACTGTATGAAAGCAAGATGGGAAGGGTGATTAATTGGCGAGGTCCGTCTAAAGTTTTTTCATCGAACTTTCTTCAAGAGAATAGTGTAAATCCAATCAAGTGATTCAAATTTTGGAAAATGGTTGGAGTAGTCAGGCTCCGTCAAAAATCATAGCTTTCTTTAAATAAATATTGAAGAATAAAATCTCACACAGACTTAATATTTTAGTTGATCATTTATATCTAAGTTTGGTTGACTAGTCAGTCGATCATTAATTTGTCTTTTATGGTTTGTGTACACCATTTAAAACATAGTTTTAGATGGATTAATATAGTTGTAGTTATTCTTCAATTTATAGTTGGTTTTGTGAAGGTATTGGAAAGAGCGTTTTAGAAATCATATTGAATCAATTGGTCAAATTAGAAAGCGGGGGATCACCGTTTTTATCAAATATTGGATCAGATATGTTATTGAGTTAGTGAAAATCGCCAAAATTAGAGAACCAACGGTTTTGAAAAATCAGCAGTTTAAATGCATGCTTTTTTTTCCAGACAAAATGACATCGATTTAATTTTTAATAAATAAAAGTAAAATTTAAATAGACTTTGTTCAATAATTATTTAAAACAGTTTTTCTCATTTACAAATACACCTTATTAATATTAATTTGAATTTATATTTTGTTGTCCGTAATGACTATATTTAGAATTTAAAGGATGAATTTGAAAAATTATAATATTTTGAAATATTGAAATTTTATAAGTGTAGTGATTTTTTTAGAGATCTAGTCTTCTGATTTGACCAATTTAATACATATATAATTTTGTTATAGAGATTGATTTATTCAACCGAATTATTTAATTTAATCTGATTTAATCATTCAATTCAACCAATGGCCTAGTAATTCAATCAATGAACTATTGATCAAATACCCTCACAAACCTTAATGATCAGTTTAATTTTTGAAATATTGATTCGGAATTTTGAAGATGGTATATGGATGTATTATTAAGTGTGTATTTGGATTAACTTTTAAAAGTCCCAGAATAGGTGTAGAATTGATTCTGTGTAATTTTGAGGTATTTGTTTTATCAAAAGTAGAATTCATTCTTTGTTTTATCAAAAGTAGAATTCATTATGACTCTAGAATTGATTCTACTTGAAGCTAGAATTTGTAGCTTCTGCCTCTAGAATTGATTATGGATGATTTTTACACTGAAATTTATCATTCAACTCATTTTTACATAAATGTGTCCAAAGTATAAATCAATTATACTAAACTTAGCTGTGTTAAAATCAATTCTATCAAACTCAATTTTACTAGAATCAATTGTGCCTACAATAATTTGAATTATCTATGTGTTGTTTGTCAATTTAGTATATTTAGTTTATTCGTTATAATTGAGTCTACTCACATATTTAGAAGTTTAGATCAAAAAGTTCAAATTGTGCCGAGTTTTGATTCAAATTAACACTTAATTTTTGGAATTTTAATGACATTAACCTTCAAAAAAAATCAAAATGAAACAATTACCATTCATAAAAAATATTAAATATTCTCATATTTAAAAAAGAGAAAGAGGAGTAATATTTTTATAAACTTGCTAAAAATGTTAAGTGTTTACATTTAGTCCATCTTTTAGAGGTCTATATTAGGATGCTAGCTCTCCACCACTCTAGTAAAATTTATATTAGTTCCTCCATTGGCTATGGACACAAATTAATATAGTGAATTAACTCTAAAACGAACAAATATTATACAAACCAAACAAGGCCTAATTTCAAAACATGAATCCCAAGATTAAAATTTCTTAACTTTCATAACACTTAAGTTGAGAACATGACAAACATTCCTATACTACATCTAACCTTTCTCAAATGAGAATGCTTACAGAACTTAACATAGTAACATCCAATTAATTATTCAATAACCTAACTTATTATGTGTTTCTTCTAAATTTCTATCAACTCAACAGCTTTTCAAACATAATTTTATGTTCAATTATCAGTTCACCAATAATGATTGTATATATTCCATGCAACTGCATTTATCTTCCATTTTCAGACAACTTCTCAACTTTAATCCTAATCTAAAACAGAAGATCACAAGATTTCATTTTTCATTTCTTAGATAAAAAGTGATGAAAACAAAACAACCTTTCTGCTAATGATAGATAAACATGATAAACAAACACTTGTAAAAAGGTATCAAGAAAAAGTCACACAAAGAAAAGATGATAATAAAAAATAAAAAACAAAAGAAAATTATGAAGAAGAAGAAGAAAGAAAGAGACTGCTAGCTATATATGTCTCAATCAAAAGAAAGGGTTGGGTGTTGTATTTCTCAGCACATGTAATGCGTCAGTTAATTACAAAACAAAGGAAATTTTTGTAAAGTTAGTGATTGTTGCTCATGAACTAAAACCAGAAGTCTATGAAAGTATCATTAACCCTATATCATATGCATATGTACCTTGACCTATATCATATGTGCCAGTAACCCACTTGTATGCAACATAATACAACTCTCACATGCACATACTTTGAGGATGCATTTAAACATTATCAACCAAACAAGAATACCTTTTCCATCTCTAGCATTTAGATTTAGACATCCTTTGTCTATGGTTGTCTATTATCATACCACTTTTTTATTGTTTTTCAGACTAGTAGTTGCTCTAAATGCTTCTTCTAATTCTCCATTTTTACACTATAATACAGATTTTTTGTTGAAACTACCAGCTATTGTATGGTATAGTAGTAGCTCTGTTACAATCCATATCCCCAGAAATCATGCAAAAGATAAGTTGGAAAAAAAAATAAAAAGTACTTTTCAAATTCTTTGTTCAACCAAACACGAAACCTATTTCGTTCTATTTTGATGGGGCAAAGGGAACTGATAATCAGGAAAAAGCAGCTTCGAGTTCAGCACTAAATTTTTATAAATTTTATAAAATAAAATGCTATAAACAAATCAAATCAGAGAAATTTTTATATAAACTGCACTTGCACATATCCAAATGCTGTCTGCGCCGCGTAAACAAGAAGAAAATATAACATGAAAATCTGAAGTGAGATTTTGGATTGGACAAAACAAATTAAACATTCTTCCAGCACCCTTTAATTTCGTGCACACTGAATAATCATCATCGTTGTAATCATTTGTAAAAACACATAACTATAGTACTCTATAGCTAGTAGCTTATTATACTGCTACTTCAAGCTGATATTGTTAATCAAAATTAGACATAGGAAATTAACATTCATCCATAAAATTAACATATTTAATGGTAAAATAATTATTGAAATAGATCATAGATAGAGATAGAAAGAGGGTTTACGTTACGTTACGTTACGTCTTTAGGATCTTGGAGGTGGGAAGAATTGCGTACCAGCCATGAAAGCATTTAGAGGTGCTGGATAAAGAGATGAGTATTCAAATGGATTGTTAACATTTGTTGTGGTGGTTGTTATCAGATTCTGTTGATTTCCTTCGCCGCCGCCGCCAGAAGAACCCTCACCACCACCACCACCTCCACCAGCATTTGCACTAGTGTAATTCACTTCAAGTCCTTGATCATAGAGAATTCCCTTGAAAACACGTCCTCCTATGTTCACAGCAGTTTGATAAGCGTAGCGCTCGTCTTGTGCATCCATTGCACTCACTTTCACACACCGGAACACCGCCGGTGAATTCAGCTCCGGTGGAAAATTCCCCAGCTCCAACCCTAATTTCAAAACAAACATAATCACATAAGTTAAACCTAAATAATTCTATATAGCTATCATTTTCAGAAATCAAAGAAAGAAAGAACAATTTACCTAACAATTTCATCTTCACAAATGATAAAAAAATAGAGAGAGAAAAAGAACAAGATAAAAAAAAAAGATAGATTAGAGTCTGGAGAAAGAAATGGATATATAGATTATATAGACCAATTAGGTATCCTATTTATCATAGAAGACTATAATTCCTCTCTTCGAGATCTCTATCAACAAGCTATATAGTTTGAAAAAATTTCACTGACCTAGCTATATAACATAAAACTAAACACTAAAATTCGAACACTCGTGATTATTTTTTTATTTTCATTTTCTAAGCTCTCACTTTCTCTTTCAGTTATTTTATATATATAACTATATATATATACCTGTTGTAGTGATAGGTATTGGAGTACAAGCAAGAGAACCAGAAGCTCCTACTGCAGAAGAATCGTTTGGATTTTCTCTGTGTCGTCGCGAGGAATGAAACTGCTGCTGCTGCTGCTGGTGGTGTTGGTGTTGATTTTGTTGCTGCAATGATGAAAGCTGATGCTGCCGTTCGCGGCGTTTCGCGGCGGGAACCCAAGTACTTTTAACATGAGTTTGACACTGAAACCCTCGGCTCTTACAACAAGTTCTGCATCTAAGATGAGGACAGTCTTTCTTCGCTTGGTTACCACAATCCTGACAGTTCATTCCACCGCCGCTTAAACCACCGCCGGAAGACCTCATCACTGTTAATCCAAATCTAGTTGATTCATCAGAGAACGAAACGGAAACGTCGTCGTTTAAATTGTTTTCGTTTCTTCGACTAGTACTACCTCCAACACCGAAAGAGTAAAAGTTGTTAAGATTTTGTTGATGATGGAAAGAAGATTGATGTGGTTGTGGCTGTGGCTGTGGCTGTGGCCATATCTCGAAACCTTTGTTGTTGTAGATCTCTTCGTTTCTGAAGAGAAACTGATTATTATTAGTGTTTCCACTGTTATTATTGTCTTCTTGTTCTCTAGCTTCTTCTTTTCCTCTACCACTGCTTAGAGAGAAGAAACCAGCCATGTTGATTGGTAACACAAAAATGAAATGATCTTGTTCACCAATTCAGTTATAATTATTATAACAATAACAATAACATCCATATCAGTAGAAAAAGAAGAAGCTTCGAGAATCTTAAATTAGTTTTCAAGAGAGAGAGAGTGTGTTTGTTAAAATTTTCTGTGTGTGATCAGAGACTATAACCGTAATTTTCTTTGGTTTCGAGTCCAAATTAAGTAAGTTGTTTAGTTTAGGTTTGGTTATTAATTTTCACCCACTCGTTCTTGTTTTAAAATAGAGAGATTTTTTTTGTTGACTCTCACTCACTCTGTTTGTTACTGTGGGTAAGTGAAGTTCTGGTCAGGGGATATTTCTTTTTCTTTTCTTTTATTTTTTTCGGCTTTTGAGGGAGAAAAACAATTTTTTAATCACAAAAAGTAAAAGAAAAGGAGATGTAAGAATTTATATTAATTATTCTGTCAAAAGAAAAAGAATTAATATTAATTTTAATATTTTTAATCAATAATGATACTTTAATTATTGGTGTCAAATTTTACCCTATCCATTTTAAAATAACAATCGTTTTAACACATAAATTTTATTTAAAAATAACTATTATTTTCATTTTTAATATAATAAAATTATTATTTTTTTAATTATATCATTTATTTTTTATTCTCTATAATAATTCTAATAAATTTAAAAGATAATTTTATAAAAACACAATATTTTATGAGAATATCATTGTATTACTTAATTTATATAAAAAAATCTTAATCAACAACCATTTGAAAATGAATAGAGGATATATAAAATTTGTCTTAATAATATAGTCTCTTTTACATGGTTCTAAATATTTGTGTGTAGACCATAAAATTTCATATGTAGTATTTTTTGTAACCGTGTTGAATTACGATTGTCATGTGATTTAAGATCATGCATCTAATTATTATCTGATGCAAATTTCATATTTAATTTTCTTAACATTTTATATTTTAAACACTTTTCAATAAAAATTCACTCCACAATTGCTGTAAAACGAATTGCAGTAGTCACAATAACCACCATCGTAATTGTATTCATGAGTGCAATTGCAATTTAAAATCATAGTTTTTTATTAAAATTTTAATTTTTAATAACTAATAAATAATATGTAACAAATTCAAACCTACATACATGTTATCTAATGTCTTTACACAACAATCTATCGAATTAATTTAATAAAACACAAATGTGAAATATCTGCGAGTTTAAACTTAAACACCCCTACTATTAAGATGTTTTTACACAAGTAACTTCTAAATTGACTTAATCTTAATGAACACATAAATAACTAATTAATTATCTTAAAAATTATATTCAAAACGTAACAATGCTATTATTGTGGCATACCATAATGTATATAAGAAAAAAAATTAAGATTAGTTAATGAGAAAAATAAAAGTGCATGTGTCGTGTTTGTGTTTGAGTAATTATTTTCTGGTTTGTGTGTTGAGGTCCTTCTCTCGGCGCAATTATGGCACGGAATTAGTTTCTCTGCTACGCCGCCATGATAACTGCACCCATCTACTATACTGTAGAAAAGAAAACCATTTATGAATTGAATTGAAATCACAATAACTGAACCCATTTCTCTCTCTCTAAACAAACACTGCCTAGTGGCTACTATTATTGCTGAGATTCGAATTCCAACTCAAACTCACACAGTGTTTTATTATTATTGTTCGTATGTGTTCGTGTGAGGGAGCATGAAAACCTGTAACGCTACAGTGATCTCTAGCAGTTAGGGTAAATACAGACCGTTTGATGATAAATCATCACTTTGGTGATTTGATTGTTAGTGGATAAGATTGTTCCACGTGTCGTGTCAGTGGCTTTTGCTTATTCGTCTTTATACCGGAAAACTCGGTGGTACTTTTTCTGACCAAAGTCTATATAATTAAGATTGATTTCTTGTTCCGGTTTTTTATGAAATGGAGTAATTGACAATAGTAGTAGCCGAGTGAGGAAATGCGTCACTCACACCACATGCACCTGCGTCCCTCATTCTATCTCTTATGTCTCTATCATTCGTCTAATCTTCCACATCTTTATATCCAACGGCTCTAACTTATCCAATCCATCTCTTTTTACTAAAATAGAAAAGAAAATGACTCAAACAAATAGAAAATGAAAAAGACATTGTGTGTAAACTATATCGGTAAGGTGGTTAAATAAAAGTTCTAAGATTTTGATTACTTTTTAAATTAAATAAAAAATATTATTATTAGTGCTTAAGACACTTTTAGAGGAGGAGAGAGTAAGAAAATAAATTTTTTATTATTAAATTGATTTGTTATAAATAATGATACAAACAATAATTATTTATATACATCTAATATATAAACTAAATTGACTAATAAACCTTAATTGGATTTGCGCTTAAGTTATACAACTTCGATTAGATATGATATCGCAACATATTCTCTATAATTTAAGTTGTCAAATATACTCTAAAAATAGGCAATTTGAACTATTTCTATTTTCTTTCTCAAATTCAGTAATTTGTCGATCTTTAATCCTTTGGTGAAAATGTCGGCCAACTGTGTTTCACGTGAGCAATGTCAAACTTCAAGTTCACCTCGATTCACCTTTTCCCTCAAGAAGTAAAATATAGTTTCGTTGTGTTTACTCCTTCCATACAAAATTTGATTCTCCGCCACATTTATGGTTGACTTGTCGATTTGCAACACAAGAGGTTTCTTCACTTCGGCCTCCATTACTTCAAGTACTTGTCTGATCTAAATTGCATAGCAAGCAGCACATGCTCCTGCTATATATTCAACTTCACACGATGATAATGACACCACCTATTACTTTTTCGAGCACCACGAGATTGGGGCACCAAAGACTTGAAAGAAATATCCAGTTGTGCTTCTTCGATATTCTTTATCTCCAAATTAATGAACATTTGAAAAACAAGTAATTGTTGCTTCTTTGCTTTTAAAGTCTCATTGAAATAAAGTTCCATAGTTTATCAATTCTTTTAAGTATATTAGATCTCTTCTTGTGATTTTTATGTGCGACACTCTTGATTCACTCATGTATTTGCTCACTAATCTGACTGCAAAATATATACAAGTATTTTTGCCTTATTGATTTGTGCATCATTTTTCTTTAGATTTTGTGCTCATCTCCATTTTATTATCGTTGCTCAGTCGCAACTTTGATTATTAGTAGGTTGTTGTAACGTCAGGATTCATTGGGCATACCTGCAATGAAGGATTTGTGGATCACCTGAATTTGTCGGTGCTTATCGATGAGTTATGACTCTGCAATTTGTCATATGTGAAAGATTGTATGCTTAGGGTGTGAGAATCCTAAATCTCTGTCTTCAAAAAGAAAATATATGCTTTGTCATAACAAGGTGTTTGATGTGTTTTTCACACTTCCAACGCATTCTTTGTGATTTACGAGTTAACGCTTTGATCGACATTAGTTACCATTTTCATATGCCACATTATTTTGTTGTATCTAATGTTTGATGTAGTAGCATATTTGTGCGCTATGTTGAGCGTGTTGTTTTTACTTCCCACAGTAGGGCTCAGAATCAGCGAAATTGGAGAAATATAGTCATATTTTTGAACCGTGCTTTGTGTCACTGAGGGTCGTTCTGTGATAAAGGGTAGGATCCTTGTTCCTACCTCCGAGGCCTGGCTGGGCATCTCCATGCTACAACGTATATGCCTTTGGATTGGCTAGAGCTGAAAGTATGGTGCATCAACTATGCAAAAATACGTTAAGTTTGTATCAATAGTGCAAAAATGAGTAAACTTTGTTTTAAGTTGTATCAGATACCCAAAAATGCATTTATTTGAAATTCGGTATGCAATCATGTGAGAAATGCGTTTGAGCCATATCGGATACACATAATTGTATTCATTTTATATCAAGTACGCAAAAGTGTGTGTATTCTTTATCTTGTCGCCTTTAGGATCCAAAAGAGAGATAATCACGAAAGAGTGCAATATGAAAAAAATAGCATACAATATTTTTATTAATAGTGGAGTAAATTTGTTACTTTGAGATAATAGAATGACTAAATAAATAAACCTTCAACTATAACGGTTCTTCAGCTTGCCTCTAGGGTTATGTTGGATCTTTTCGGGGTAGAGAAGATAATGAAACGAAGGTGAAGTTCCTTGAAATTTTAATAAATAATTCTAAATAAAACAACTAAAATTATTATTATAACTCTGAATAATATAACTATAATTATTTAATTCTAAATAATAGTAATTAACACATTCATCCACAATATCACACCACATACCACACACATCACACGAAAAATAGAAGATAATCAAACGAAGGTGAAGTTCCTTGAAATTTTAATAAATAATTCTAAATAAAAAACTAAAATTATTATTATAACTCTGAATAATATAACTATAATTATTTAATTCTAAATAATAGTAATTAACACATTAATCCACACTATCACACAACATACAACACACATCACACGAAAAATCACCAATAATTTACTAAAATCAATTAAATAATTAATTCTAAAAATTCAGGTTGTTACAACTCTCTTCCACTTAAAGAATTTTTGTCCTAAAAAATTATCCGAGGAATCGGGTACGAATCTCTCATCTAATCTTCACGCTCCTAAGTCAAACTTTCACTTGCTTGTCCATCCCACAGTACCTTCACCAAGACAATCTCTTTATCCTGCAACTGTTTCACTTATCGACCTTCTATCTGCATTGGTGATGCTGCAACTGTCAGGTTATCTCTCACTTGTACATCATCCATTTGGATCACATGTGAAGGATCCAGAATGTATTTTCTCAACCGAGATACCTGAAACACGTCATGAAGATTCTCAAGCGACAACGTCAAAGTAATCGTATTGGACACCTCACCTATCTTCTATGAAATATGATATGGACCAATAAAATGCGATGTAAGCTTTCACGAATTTAGAGCTCTACCAACACTAGTTACCAGAGTAACCTTCAAGAACATGTGACCTCCTTACTGGAACCCAAGTTATTTCCTTCTCTTATCATGATAACTCTTATGACGACTCCGTGAAGCTCTCATCCTCTATTTGATCATCTTAATCTTATTAGTCGTATATTGCACAATCTCAGGTTAGAGCAAAAAATTCTCGCCTGACTTATACCAACATAATAGAGTCTTACACCTCACACCTTACAACGCTTCATATGGCTTCACTCCAATACTAGTATAGAAAATGATGTACGTAGAATAAATCAATGACAAGTGGCTATCTCAAGCTCCTCCTTATTCTAAAACATAAGCCCTCTAAAAATCCTCTAAAGACGGGATAGTCCTATCTGCCTGTCTGTCCGTTTGCGGATGATATGCATATCTCAACCTCAACTTAGTACCAACAACTTTCTGCAAACCTTCCTAAAATATTGACTTAAACCTCAGATCCCTATCTGACACAATACTCGAAGGTATACCATACAAATCTTACAATCTCTTTAATATACATCTCCACTAACTTCTGCATAGAATGATTAATCTTCATCTGCAAGAAATGAGCTAATTTAGTCAATCTATCAGTATCACCCAAATCGAATCATTACCCTTAGCGAGTCTTTGGCAAACGTGACACAAAATCTATTGAAATACTATCCCATTTCCACTTAGGAATAATCAACGGTTGCATCAGACCCATATGCTTCTGGTGTTTAATCTTTGATTTCTAACAAGTCAAACAAGCATACAAAAGCTCATTAATCTCTTTTTTCATATAGGACGGCCAAAACAATTTCTTCAAGTTCTAATACATATTTGTAGCATCAGGATGAATACTTAAACCACTTTGATGTCCATTTTAAATAATACTCTTCTTAATTTCAGAAATGTATGGAACCCACACTCTATTTCCAAACCTCATCACACCATTCTCATCAATTTATAATTCACCTCCATTATCTTGGTTGATTAGTAGTAACCGATCACCAAACTCGGATCAAATTTCTGAGCATCTCTAATTTCATCAAGAATACCACTAGTCAATTTCAACATTCCCAACTTCACATTGTTAGGAGTTTCCTCACACACCAAGCTCATATCTCTGAATTTCTCAACTAATTCCAATTGTCGAACCATAAGCATCGACATATGCAAGGTCCTCATACTCAAAGCAGCGTCCAAAATGTAACACCCTGACTTAAATTAGAATTTATTTATTTAAAATAAATAGAAGGTTCGGTGTATTTTTATGAATTGATATGGTTGTGATGCATTGTTGATGATTAGACGGTTTAGAATTATAGATGATGAGTGCTGGAGGGGTGTATGACTAAAATTGTAGAGAATGGGGGTGTAGAGAATATAAGACAATTAGTAGTAGTATTAATATTAAGTCTATTATTATTAGTATTATTATTAATAAATAATAATTAGTTTAATGAAGGGCAAGATGGGAATTGAGAATTAGGGGCCTAAGGTTATTATTGGGAAAAATAAGGAATAAGAATAACAATTTCTATTGGACCGTGAAAACTAGAGAAGAGGAAGAACGAGGAAAAGAGAAGAGAAATCAAGTTAGGGCAAGAAGATTCACCGTAGGAATCAAGGAAATTAACCAAGAACCTAAGGTAAGGGTGGGGTTCTATCTCTATAAGGGTTTGTATGATGAAGGATTATGGTAGAGTTAGGCTATGTAATTAGAAAATCATGTTTTGTGTGAAATTGTTGATGTATAAAAAATTGCATGTGTGTTGTTATTGATGATGATGTTGTGTGAAAGTTTGTGTTTTTAGTGATTTAGATTAAACTCCAAATGATGGTTATTAATCTGGTATATTTGGTGATAAATTTCTGCTATTTGATGCTTGAAAAATTGGGTTTTTTTAGAGTTGGAATTGGCAAAATCGCAACGTCCATTGTTGCAGAATTTTCTGCTGTCAAGGCATGGAAATCGATTAACTATATAGGGTAATCGATTTCCTGAACTAAGAATACAAATTTTTGGCTACTGGACTGTGGAAATCGATTAACCATACGAGGTAATCGATTTCCTGAGTAAAATTTTGAAAACATGACCTGTTACGTTGTGGAAATCGATTAACCATATGAGCTAATCGATTTCCTGAGCAAAATCTAGAAAAATTATAATTTTCAAAAATTCGTAACTTTCAAACCGTTAGTCCGTTTTTGGTTCCGTTTAGACCGTTCGAAATCTAAAAATGTTTTCTAACTAATGAACATGATTTAGAAACAATATGAAGTGATTTTGTAGGTTTTTTTATACTGATGTTTATGTTGCGAAGTTGTGAATAAGACGATGAAAATGATAAGTTTTGCGATGCGATGATGTTGTGACGTTGTATGATTGGCAAAGTGTAATCAAGAATGTTAATTCTCTTGTGATGTGATGTGTGTTGTGCCGTTGTATGATGTATTACTACATGTTTGCATTTCGTTGCACATTCATAAGCGACGGCGTAGCCTAAATGGCATAGTAACGATGAAGCCTAAATGGCATGGCGACGGTGTAGCCTAAATGACATAGCGAAGTTGTATTGATACCACATGCATTTAGTTAGAGAAGTAGGTGTCATTGCATTCAAGACGTTGTTGATGATTATTATGTGATTTGATTGACTGTTGTGTGTGATTTTTGAATCTGTGATGTGTATTGATGTTGATGCATGAAGTATGATTATTATTATTACGAATGCTATACTTTATTTATCTATTATCATACTCACTTTTATATTGTTATGATATCTCACCCCTTCTGTTGTTATGTTTCCTTTAAGTGGATAACGTGCAGGTGATCAGAATTAGTGTTGCTTGAGGTATGGAATTGCGCCTTATATTGTGTAGATTAAGTCAGGTCTTGCTCTGATACGTAACACCGAGGATGAATGCTTGTCTGCTTATTTAGTTGTTATTTATTTTAAAAGATTGTGAGAGCATTGTAAACTCTCTTTTATTTGATAAGACGTTGGTTATGAATTGTTGAAGTGAATGATTGACTATACTTGGAATCATCTTTCTTTTTATTAATAAAGAGAAGTTGAAAACCATGTTCTAAAGATGTTGTCGGTTCATCCGAAATAAGTGTGTTATGTATCATTATGTTAAATGTTGAGCAAATTGGTATGATTTTTGAGATGATGAAATGTGACATCCTATTTGATGTTGTTTTGAATTTTATTTCACTCTGATTTTCTTGAATTATTAAATGGGAAAAATAGGGTGTTACAATTGGTATCAGAGCAGGTCCGTTCGTCCGGCTAAGTTGTCTAACTTTGTTTGTTCCTATGTATGCGACATATGTGTGAAACACTGTCAGTACTTGCTTGTTTTTGTAACTACTTGATTGTAGGAGTGAGTTTGAAGAAAGTGGGGGGAGAAGCTTTACTTCCCCGGGAAGCTTCAAGTGTGAAGAGTTGGATCAATGTGTTATTGATTGCATGAGTGAAAATGTTGGTGAAGTTGTGTTGTTTCCCGATTTCGGAGGAAGTATAAATTCAAGATTTATGACTAGCGGTTGGGTCGAAGTATCCTTGAGAGGGAATGATCAGGTACTTGTGTTGTTCGCATCTCTAGGAGTGGAGGGTGATGTTATGGCTAATGTTGTGCTAGTTGAGTGTGAGTCTTGATGTTTTCCCGGGAATAATAGTGACTTGTATTTATAGCAAGATGTTGGATTAACTTGAGGTTATCCTTGGTTTGAATGTTTGAAGTTAAACCAAGTGAGTATGAATTGTTTTGATGAGTCGATGCAGGTTCTTGTGCTAGAAGATATTTGGTAAGTAAGAAGGATAACTCTTAGAAGAAGAAGCTCATGTGGTTGGAATGTTTCAACATTGCCGGTTGATCGTGAAGTTCTCGGTGTTGAGTTACCTCTTTTTGTTCTTGAAAAGATTGATTGTGTCAGTGTCAATGTTTGCTATAATACGCGCAATTGAGTGAATTTATTGTTGGAATTGTAACTTGATGCAATTAATCATGGTGAATGATGTGGTTGTTATATGTTGAAGTTGGGGTCTCAAATTGTGTATTATATGATGTTTGGTGTTGTTTGGATGGGTTAAAAAAGTGATTTTCGTACTCAAAACAACAGATGTTTCACTTTCACAGGGTGGAAATCAATTACCCACTATGGAAAATCGATTTCCTGAAGCGAAAATCTCAAAATTGGCCACTGTGAGGGTGATAATCAATTAACTATATAAGGTAATCGATTTCCTGAAGCTGACAACTTTTTTTTGAAAACTTGTAAAATTCATAACTTGAGTTCTGGACGTCCAATTTGAGTCCCGTTCGAAGCCTTAGAAAGCTAACGTAATGAAATTTATTTTAAAAATGGTTCCAGGACCAGGAATTAATTTATTTGGCACGTGGTGATATTGGATGAGAGGTGGTTTGTTGTTGATCTCATTTTTGGTACCAGACTTGTCCCTATGGCACCATATGTGATGTCACCTTTAGAGTTAAGAAAATTGAAGAAGCTATTGGAAGATGTGCGGAGAAATAGATTTGTAAAACCAAGTGTATCGTTTTGGGTGCTCTAATGTCATTAGTAAAGGAGAAAGAAAGTAGTACGAAATTGCGTGTGGATTACCAATAACTAATTAAAGTGGTGATTGAGATTAAACACCCACTTCAAATGATTGATAATTTGATGGATCAATTGGTATGGGAGTATGTCTTCATCATTGTCGAATTGAGGTTAAGTTACCTTCGTATTCGGGTTAAGGATGAAGATAGTGAGAGAGAAGCTTCTAGAACTCAGTATAGGCATGTTGAATGTTGCGATGTGAATTTCAGCTTCGAAAGGGAGGAGAATTTTTGCTAAGTTGTCAAGGTGTAGATTACGGTATGAGAAGATGAAATTTTATTTATCATGTTATTTCAAGTGACGGTATTGAGGTAGACCCATCTAAGGTTAATGCAGTGTTGCAGGGGAAGCTCCAAAAATTAGTTACGGGTATTAGAAATTTTTTTGGGATATAACTAGTAATTGTCGCAGTTCATTTGAGACAAGGTCAAAAATGATATATTATTAATGAATGAGATTTTGGTATTAGTAAGGATGTGAAAGTATTAGAGATGCAACTTATGTCGATTAAGAATGATTAGAGTGAAGTTAGCTTTTGAGGAAAAGATAAGTAATGCTAGAGGAAAAATAAATTTGAGAGGAAGTGAAATCATGTTTAAGATGTCAAAATATTGACAGGAAAATTTTGGAAGTTCTTTTACCAGCCAGATGATGAGACAGTATTATTGAGATTGAGTTTGGAATGAGATTCGAATTTGAAATATATGGATCCTCTAGGTTATGATATTTAAAGAAAGACTAAGAATTTGTGAATGTTGTTAAAGTTCTCTACATGGATAAGGACTTCAGTTGGAACAAAATGAATTATGGTGTATTTGGTATGTTAACATTTCATGAGTTAGAAAATACTTAAACATTTGTGTGATTCAAAGTAAGTGTGAAGAAGATTATATAATGTGTTCGATCAACGGTATCTCATCGCCGATATCAAATGAGAAAGAATTGCGGAAGAAGTTGTAAACCTTAAAGAAGATTATTGGACCATGGTGCTTGGGTGACTTCGAGCACGAGTTCTAAAGGAACACTATTATAGTTTGGTAACGATGGTTTATACTCCATTATGATTGTCGGCTATTTATTGACAAATTGAGGAACTGATCACCCTCAATCTCTTGTTGATAATAGACAGTATCATGTTGGATTGAATAAACTTATCTTGCAAGATGATAGTGTGTAAAGTGATTGACGTTCTATCGAGAGGATAGTAGCTCACCAGTTCGCGTGAACCTAAGAGGAAAGTGGCTATGAAAAAGACTTGGAAATTATTTAAGCAGGTCAGAGAATTGAGTGTGTGTGCGAGCTAATTCTGCATAGTGGAAGGTTGAGAATGTCAAAAGGTGAACAATTATTTTCTAGTGGATATTAAAGAGATTCTAAAGATAGATGTGAAACTTGTAGATCTGGTAGTTGATGGAAATCAAATGAAGATAGTGACTTAAGGTAGACGATCAGAGTCGTGTAGCGGAAGCGTAAGGTGACGCACTTTGTTATGCGGGTATGACTTTTGAAGTCACAAATTAAACGTTAGAAGTTGTGGAGTTTATACAACTATTAGACATTCCAAAATGGAATCAATAGGGGAAATGTTATATGTATTATTGGTGTTACCGCCATTTTAATAGATGTATTAAATTGCAAGCTCGATTGTTGGAATGTAGCCTTGTGGTACTAGCGTTGTGTATCAATATTGTTGATATTTCGGTTATGTGGAGGTTCTTATGACAGTGTTGCGGTGTAATAAAGTGATAGAATATGTATCCTAGAGTGATGGGGCAAGAAGTGAGATGAACCGGTGCATTCTTAACCCGATAGCAATGAATCGTGTGGGATTATGGTTGTTGACTAGGAAGGATATTGGTTAGTGGTATTTGAAATGATGCCAAACACGGCGTGGGAGTTGGAAGGAAGGATGCAAGAGTCGTATCAACATTTATTAGTATCAAGTAAATTTTTGAGGACGAAAATATTCTAAGTGGGGGAGAGTTGTGACACCCTGATTTAAATTAAAATTTATTTATTTAAAATAAATAGATGGTTCAGTGTATTTTTATGAATTGATATGGTTGTGACGCATTGTTGATGATTAGATGGCTTAGAATTATAGATGATGAGTGTTGGAGGGGTGTATGACTAAAATTGTAGAGAATGAGGGTGTAGAGAATATAAGACAATTAGTAGTAATATTAATATTAAGTCTATTATTATTAGTATTATTTTTATTATTATTAATACAAAATATATGGTTTAATGAAGGGCAAGATGGGAATTGAGAATTAGGGGTCCAAGGGTTATTATTGGGAAAAAATAAGGAATAAGAATCACAATTTCTATTCGATCGTGAAAACCAGAGAAGAGGAAGAACGAGGAAAAGAGAAGAGAAATCAAGTTAGGGCAAGAAGATTCACCGTAGGAATAAAGGAAATTAACCAAGAACCTATGGTAAGGATGGGGTTCTAACTCTATAAGGGTTTGTATGATGATGGGTTATGGTACAGTTAGGCTATGTAATTAGAAAATCATGTTTTGTGTGAAATTGTTGATGTATGAAAAATTGCATGTGTGTTGTTATTGATGATGATGTTGTGTGAAAGTTTGTGTTTTTAGTGATTTAGATTAAACCCAAATGATGGTTATGAATCTGGTATATTTGGTGATAAATTTCTGCTATTTGATGCTTGGAAAATTGGGATTTTGAGAGTTGGAATTGGGAAAATTGCAACCTGCATTGTTGCAGAATTTTCTGCTGTCAAGGCATGGAAATCGATTAACTGTATAGGGTAATCGATTTTCTGAACTGAAAATACAAATATTTGGCTACTGGACTGTGGAAATCGATTAACCATATGAAGTAATCGATTTCCTAAGCAAAATCCAGAAAATTATAATTTTTAAAAATTCATAACTTTCAAACCGTAAGTTCGTTTTTGGTGTTGTTTGGACCGTTGGAAAGCTAAAAATATTTTCTAACTAATGAACATGATTTAGAAACAATATGAAGTCATTTTGTAGGTTTTTGTTTAATATTGATGTTTATGTGAATTGCGAAGTTGTGAATAAGGCGATGAAAATGATAAGTTTTGCGATGTGATGATGTTGTGACGTTGTATGATTGACGAAGTGTAATCAAGAATGTTGATTCTCTTGTGATGTGATGTATGTTGTGTTGTTATATGATGTATTACTACATGTTTGCATTTCATTGCACATTCATAAGCGACGGCGTAGCCTAAATGGCATAGCGACGAGGAAGCCTAAATGGCATGGCGACAGTGTAGCCTAAATGGAAAAGCGACGTTGTATTGGTACCACACGCATTTAGTTAGAGAAGTTGGTTTCATTGAATTCAAGACTTTTTGATGATTATTATGTGATTTGATTGACCGTTGGGTGTGATTGTTGAATGTATAATGTGTATTGATGTTGATGCATGAAGTATGATTATTATAATTATGAATGCTATACTTTATCTATCCGTTATCATACTTACTTTTATATTGTTATGATATCTCACCCCTTCTATTGTTATGTTGCCTCTACGTGGGTAACATGCAGGTGATTAGGATTAGTGTTGCTTAAGATATGGAATTACGCCTTATATTGCATAGATTAAGTCAGGTCTTGCTCTGATACATAACACCGGGGATGAATGCTTGTCTGCTTATTTAGTTGTTATTTATTTTAAAAGATTGTGAGAGCATTGTAAACTCTCTTTTATTTGATAAGACGTTGCTTATGAATTGTTGGAGTGAATGATTGAATATACTTGGAATTTTCTTTCTTTTTATTAATAAAGAGAAGTTGAAAACCATGTTTTAAAGATGTTGCCGGTTCATCCGAAATAAGTGTGTTATGTATCATTATGTTAGATATTGAGAAAATTCGTATGATTTTTCAGATGATGAAATGTGACATCCTATTTGATGTTGTTTTGACTTTTATTTCACTCTGATTTTGTTGAATTATTAAATGGGGAAAATAGGGTGTTACACAAAACACTCGACTTACCAGGATGGTAACTAAAATCAAAATAAAAATCTTTCATAAGTTTGTGCCACCTTCTCTGCCTCATATTTTACTCTTTTTGAACAAACAAATACTTTAGACTCTTGCGATCACTAAACACCTATAATCTGGAGTCAAACAAATAATGTGTCCAAATCTTCAACACAAAAACCACGACTACCACCTCTAAGTCATGTGTAGGATAATTCCTTTCATTAACTTTCAGTTGTTTAGAAGCATAAATAACAACTCGACCATTCTACAAGAGCACACCGCCAAGACCCATCTTAGACACATCATAGTATACCATAAAATATTCACTCGTATTAGGAAAAACCAATATTGGAGCAGTCATCAACTTCTTCTTTTTCAACACTTGCAACACAATTCACAAATGCTCAACATGCTCTTCTTTTGAGTTAGAATAGATCAGAATATCATCAACGAAGACAATAAAAAACTTATCCAAACATGAATAGAAAGTTCGATTCATATACTCCTTGAAAACACTTGGCGCATTAGATACACCAAACGACATCACAATGTACTCATAGTGACCATTCCTTGTTCTGAAAGCCGTCTTCGGAATATCATCTGGTTTAACACGAATTTGATAGTAACAAAATCTTAAATTAATTTTACTGAACATGCAATCACATACCAACTGAGTCATTAAATTATTGATTCTCAGAAGTGGACACTTATTCTTAATAGTTACTTTATTTAACTATTTGTAGTCTACACATAATCTCATACTTTTGTCTTTCTTATTAACCAACAACAATAGAGCAACTCACAGAGAAACACTCGGTCAGGAAAACTTCTTCTCAAGCAGTTCTTCCAACTATTTCTTCAACTCACCAAACTCTGAAGCTGACATCCTATAAGGATCCATTGACACTAGAGTAGTATTGGGAAACAAGTCTATAGAAAACCAAACCTCTCACTCTGTTGGCAAGTCATTAATGTCATCTGGAAATACATCTTGGAAATCACACACAAAAGGTAATTCATCACTCGCATTTTCACGATCGACTTACAATAATACAAACATCGCAAACATATGAGCCTCATATTCAAAGAGTTATTCTACTTGCTTAGTAGACAAAACATCAACTTTCCACTATCACCAAACTCAAATCCACACCCTAGAGTCAAGTTGCAGACACCTTCATGAAAAACATAAGAAATTACACACCACTAGCATATGACTAGCTGTCACATTGATCTCTATTCTCCGAGAAGCAAAATCAACAATACCTGATTGTTCTCCTTAAAGGACATCCCAACTTGGCCCGCAGACAAGAATCTTGAATCCATATTCCCGTTGGGTTCGGGAAACAACACAACATCAATAGCACTTGAAACATCATAGAGAAGAAAAAGCTTCTCCCCACTTGTTTTAATCACACTCTTGCAACCAAGTGGTTAGAAAAAAGTAAGTATCAACAGTTTTTTACTCACATGTCACATACTAAGGAACCAACAACATTAGACAACTTGGCCAGACAGATCAGCCTACTCTGATACCACTAATGTAACATCGTTCTAACCCCACATGTGTAATTCATAGAATTTACAAATTAAACCAAATAATTATCACCACTCAAGGGTGTTACACTTTATAGGAAACATCATAAACAACAATCGTGCTTCATAACACAAGTTACATCAATAAAAACATATCTTTATAAATCAACTCATCACTTTAAAAATACCACACCGGAATCATCGTCATGACAACATAAATAACTTTTCAAAAATGCATCATTTAGTCTCATCAATTATTAAATTAATTTTACCATAAAAACATCCATAAATTATGTCTACGTCAAAAGAATATAACATTCACATACTATAGCATTCCCAACTCGATATTACATATCAGAGCAAGACACATTCTAAATAATAGAAATAAATAAAACACTTTGAAGTTATCCTCTAAGTTTCAATGAACTACTCATGGTCACCTGTGCGTTACCCACGTGGAGGAAATATTCAAGCAGAAAGGATGAATAATCACAATTCATTATGAAAGACATAAGGAAAAGATTAGTAGTTACAACAACATCATCTCATAACAACACACTATTCATCAATACTTCATATTCACATATACATTATAAAATCGCATGTACATATCATCATCAAACATCATATAGTAATATAGTTCAATATTTTCATTATATCACAACTCATCAAAGAATTTATGCAATGTCACTCAGGATTTTAATGCAACACAACTGACTCAATGCAAGTGGTACCAAAATCTTTGATAAACACTTGTTCACCACTCTCCAAAGATCCAAACCATATGATTGATTCCCTCTTGGAACCAGAGCACATCATAAACATACACAATCTACTCAATAAGATTGAGGCTCGTCATAAGCGGAACAACTTCCAAAAATAGCGAATCACCATCCAAAAATTTTAAGAATGGATGATGCACAACAATGTTATATAGAAATCCGACCATGACTAGCCAATTGCATCATCATTCACATAAACATCACATAATCTTCTTCACATAACATGTTTACATATTTAAACATGTACATCATTAAAACATCGTCACATATACATCAATGACATCATATCAACAATGTCAAATTTCATCATTATAACAGATCATCACAGTACATCATTAGTGCAATAGTACAATAGTTCATTAATAAAATATATACACAATTGACTTCCCAAACATATTAGACATAAAAATACCGTGAAAACAATTCTCTTATCTATACTATGTTATAATTATATTCATTAGCTTTCCAATGCCTCAAACAGTTCTCAAATTTGGATTTACGGTTCAAAAGTTATGGCATTTTTAGTTTTGCTTAAAAAACCCGCTGTCAGACTGTACTAATCGATTACTGAAACGTGGTAATCACTTACCACACCAGAAAACTAAAAAAAATCAATTTTAAGTTGGTAATCGATTACCAATAAGTGGTAATCAATTACTACAGAACCTATGTCAAAAATGCTCAATTTTCGTCATTCTAAAACCCTTTCAAACATGTCCCAACATACCCAAACCTCTTATATCAACAATAAAACATTACATATATCATTAACACAATATATATGCTTCAATTTTCACGCAATTCATCAATTCAAACACATTGATTCAATAATTTCATGAATTTGCACTATACCTAAAACCTTTAAAACCTTAACAATGGCATAAACATTGAGTTGACTCAAAACCGAATTTTATTCTACAATTATCAACACCCATCAACAACCCAAAGAGAACTAAAATCCTACATCTACCTTAATCCGATATCAATCATAACAAATTTAATTACACCCCTTACTTTGTTATCTTAACAAATTTGATCTCTTATTCTCTGCATTCTACAGAAAAATCCCTTTGAGCCCTAGCCTATTCTCTATGTTTCTCCCAATTCTTAGATCGTACAAGAATGGTCACTATTATTCTATTTTTTTCTTTTTATCCTTAGGACCTTTTCTATGTCATTTCCTTTATGCCCTCACTTATCACCATATATTACCAGCATGCCCTCATTATCTCTACACACCAATTATTCTATTTAGCCTATTTGTTCTATTTAATAAATAATTCTAAATAAAATAACTAAAATTATTATTATAAATCTAAATAAGATAACTTCTGATTTGGACTGCTAATCAGAATCTGATATGGCCCGAGAAGATGATGTGTGTAGATCTGGCTTTGAGAGAGAGATGAAGGTGTACATGCAAGGCACTTCGATGCTAAAGTAAGAATGGGCACGATGAGATACAAGAGAGTGTTTAGGGTTTTAGAGAGTGAATGTTGGATCTCTCGTCCTCACAAGTGAGAGAGTTTATATAATGCCCCGACGCTTGGCCATTGGTTCTTATTTTTGGGCCTAGATATTCGGGTCCATGAATATAGATAAATGTCAGGACTTGGTCAAAACGAGTAGTCGTGCCCGTAATTAGCCGTTACTCCGACCAGAAGAGGGTTTATGGGCAGATGCATTATGGATATTTCCTGGTTGTGTGCTCCATGTGTGTCGAGTAGACTGGGAGAAAGTTGTCAGTGCGATAAAGTGTCTAGCTCGGGGCATAGTTGGTATTGCTGCCTCTGGGGTGCAATCGTCCAGGCATGTTAGACGGAGGTCCAGAGCTAACGGACCAAAGTTGTTTAGGCCATGTTGAAGGTAGATGTAGATTGGGCCAATAGTAACCATTAGACCGGTCCAAAACAACTACAAATATTTAATTCTAAACAATAGTAATTAACATCTTAATCCACACTATCCCACATAACATATCACACAAATCACATGGAAAATCTCCAATAATTCACATAATTCAATTAAAGAATTAATTCTAAGAATCTGGAGTGTTACACTAATATCTTTCTATTTCATAGCTGGATTTCGCACCATTCTCTTGGTTGCATGGACCATCTTAACCTTTTTTTTAGGTTTTCTCGATGTTTTCCCTTACCTTTGAGATAAATAAGTTCAATAGCGACTCTGTGTTTTTTTTGTGCAGTGAGACACTTGGAATCAGGAAAACTATTGGAGATATACAAGGTTGATCGAGAAACATTTCTAGACACCTCAGACTTGTCTTATTCATATATATAGAGCTGGAGAGATTGAAATACATTTAGGTAGAAAATAAGGTTTCTTCTTGAAAATTTATAGTTTCTTGTAACAATTCTTCGAAATATAGTGTATTTAGGAGCTACTCTCTTACCTAAAATATATCGTTTGATCTATTAACATAAATAAGTTATCGTGTTTATATTATTTATTTTATTTTCTTCTACAAAGTTAAACTAATATTTTATAAAATAGAGAGTTTTTGCTCAAAATGATTTATCTTAGATGTAATTGTTTATAAAATTTGATACGGTGTGCATATAAATTTTTTTGTCGTAATGATATATTTCTTTTGTTCATTTTTAAGTGTTATTATAGTATAAAACTCTTTAATCAAGATAGTAGATTGTTGGAGTTATTTTTTCTATTATACCCTCATTCATTTTCTCTTTTCAAATAAATTAAATCATACATTCTCTCTTTTTCCAATACTAGTTGAAAAAATAATTAATTTTATGAAAAATATGAAATTGAATTATTGAAAAAGTAAATGTATAATTGACAAATTTAACATTAAATTATAAAACGACACTTTAATAAAAATAAAAAATTATTTAACATAATACTTAAAAAGAATAAAACTATTTCCTCGGGGCCTATTATCTGCCCATAAATCCTTCTAAACTATTTCCAACCACCTTTAAAAAAAGTAATATTAATTAGAATGCTATATAGGTGCATGATCTAATAATGCAAATCGAATTTTGTCAAATATATATCATATTGTGCAATTTCATTCGTTAGTTTACATTTGAACAAATTATGTCAACCCTACTTACTATAGTATTAGTGTCCGAAATTTTACTATATATCTGGAGTCTTTATTTTGTCCAATAAGTTTAAGTGTAGAAGGATTACAACTATCAAGACAAACAAGTGTCGCCACAAACTTCGGACAATTGAACCCGTGATGTGTTTTATAATGCAAGAGGTATTTTTCTAAAACTTTATTCCAACTCACACTTGCCTAAATCATTTCCAGAAATCCGTTAACTTTCATGGTTTTTCTAAATAAATTATTCACATTTTTGTCTCTCAAAAGAATATATATCACGATACTATCACTATGTATCAACATGAAAATGATAGGTTGAGCAAGTTAATCTTAATCACGAGTAAAACAGTTGATACTTACGCGTTTTAAGAAAAAAATAAAACACTTTACGCGTTTAAGGAAAGAAAAAGAGCATTTTATATTTTAATATGTTTGAAACTAGAATTAAATCCTTTTTAAATTGTTAAAATTTGTAATTTTGGTTGACTGGAAAAGGATGTTTGTTAGAAAATTAAGCTTCCCCTTTGGCAGTGCATATAGACCAGCACCTGGTGAGTTGTAATTTGTAATACTAGCCAGCTTTAGTACATTTTTTAAATAACTTAGTTATACATCGATTTACCCCTAATGACTGAGAAGTTGTACTAATCTCTTCTTCTAAACGAGTTGAAGATGCCCGTTTGTCACACCTACGTGTCACCAACCCATTAATATTGTTGAGATTATAATCTCTTGTGTCACAGCAGTATGTTGTCCAATAGAACAATTGCGTGTCCACTTAGTATGGGTCGAAGTGTATCGAATTGTTTGTTAAGTTATATAGTATGTCAAAGTGTCGAAGCAGTTTGCTTGACACATGATTTCGAATTTGATCTAAATAGTTATTTTGGATTTTTATAGCTATGTGTTTTACTTTATGGAGCAAGCAAGTTCATTATAAATAGAGTAAGTAATCCTTATTTTTAATAACTCATAACTTGTATTCACATAATTTTGCAGTTGCAAAGTGAATAAGATTTTTGTCCACAGGTTGTGGGTAGAAAGAAACTCTGTAGAAAATCATCAACTTCTTCCCCAATTTTATCAAACCCTAGTTATTTCTTTCATTGTTATAATGTATTGATAATAATCTTGTTCATCAAGATTGATGGAAATGCTTCATAGGTTTTTGGTGGATGTTTGATAAAAAGAGATCTGGTTGAGAGATTTAAGGAAAGAAAATCATGATGGAAATAAATCACCTAAACATGTATTTACCAGAATGTCATCCAATTCTAAAAGTTGATAACTATGAGAATTGGTGCAAGAAGATGAAGGTTGTGTTCTATTGTCAAGATCTTTTGATCTTGTGAAGGATGGATTAGAACCGCTTGAAGAAGATGCATCAGAAGCAGAAGAGGCAACACACAAAGAATTGAAGAAGAAGAAGAAGAATTATAAGTTTCTCTTTATAATTCATCAATAAACAATTTCGAAAATGCGAAAGAAACTTGAGAAATTCCGAAAAGTCTTTTGGAGGCGCAGAAAAGGTAAAAGAGGCGAGGTTACAAACTTAAAAAAATGTATGTATTGCTTCAGATGGAAGAAAGTGAAAGCATAAATAATTTCTTCACTAAGGTTACGAAACTGATGAATCAAATCAAGGTATGTGGAGAAGTGTTGACAACAAAATCAATTGTTGCAAAGATCTTGGGGTCATTGGCTCCAAAGTTAGACCATATAGTGGTAGCCATAGAAGAGTCGAAGAACTTGTCGACATTGACAAAAGAAAAGCTTGTAGGGACGCTTGAGTCTCATGAGCAAAGAATGGATAAAAGAGTTGCAAGCAAGTTGAAGAGTGATGTGTCTTTGTAGGCACAATCAGCAAGAAAAAATAAAGAAAAAGGAAAGTGGTTAGACAACAAAGGTATAAGGGGTAACAACAATTCGTCAGGTCAAAACCAACAAGATGGAAATTCATTGAACCAGGAAAGACCATCATACAAAAGCAACCAAAGAGGTGATGTTGCAGGTAGAGGAAGAGGTGGTGGTCAAAAGCCTGCCAAGAGTCACATTCAATGCTTCAATTGTCAGAAGTATGGTCACTACTCTAGTGATTGTCATGAAAAACAAAAGAATCAAGAAAGTGATCCAAGGTTTTCAAAACATGAAGAAGATATGATACTGATGGTCACAACAATATATGAAGAGATATTCAAGAACCAATGGTACTTGGATTTGGGATGCTCATCACACATATCGGGATGGAAAGATTAGTTTATCAACATAAATCCCTTGATGAAGAACATGGTGAAGTTTTCAAATGACAATACATTAGCAGATGAAGGTATTAGTGATATTCTTATTATGAGTAACGATGGGAAAAGGTCAATAATTTCCAATGTATTGTATATATCATTCGTGAAGAGCAATTTGCTCAACATATGACAGTTGGTCGAAAAGAACTAAAAGGTGAAGATCGAAGACAAGTTGATGAGATTTATCGACTCAAGAGGAAGGTTAATCTTGAAGGCTCATATGTCTCAGAATAGAACCTTCATGATTGAACTTAATATGATGAAGCACAAGTGCCTTGTGACTACAGCTAGCATGTATGAATGTATATGACACTATCGACTAGGTCACTCAACTTAAAAGACATTATATATTTGAAAAAAAGAAATATGGTTTCAGGGTTTCCATAAATCGACATTCCAAATGAGGTATGCAAGGAATGTGTGCAGGCAAAGCAACACAAGAATAGCTTCAGCAAGGATACATAAAGCAAGTCGAAGGATATTCTTGAAATCATATACTTTGATGCATGTGGACCAACCCATGTGGATTCGTGGTATTCTTGAAATCATAGAAGATTTCATTCGAAAACTATGGACTTACTTGATCAAGAAGAAAAGTGAAATGATCAATGTATTTTCCAAATCTAAGTCCATGGTCAAAAGACAAAGTGGTAGAAAGCTCATGATTTTGAGGACTAATAGTGGTGGAGAATATGCGTCGAAAGGATTCGACATGCTATGTGAGAAAGAAGGGATTGTGCATGAAATGATCAATGTATTTTCCAAATCTAAGTCCATGGTCAAAAGACAAAGTGGTAGAAAGCTCATGATTTTGAGGACTAATAGTGGTGGAGAATATGCGTCGAAAGGATTCGACATGCTATGTGAGAAAGAAGGGATTGTGCATGAGATGGTGCCACCCTACAATCCACAAAAAAAAGGAACTGCTGAAAGGAAGAATCCAACCATCATAAATATGGTGAGACGTATGTTGAAACACAAGCATTTTCCTAAATATTTTTGGGGTAAAGCTATGTCGAATGCAACATACATTTTGAACAAATGTCTGACAAAGAAGCTAGAAGGAATTACGCCATAAGAATGTTGGTCTGGTGTTAAGCCTAGCTTGAGTCATCTAAAGGTGTTTGGACCTATAATACATAGACATATACCAAATCAGTTGAGAATAAAACTTGATAATAATTCGAGTCAAATGATCATAATAGGCTATCATTCGACTGGAGGATACAAGTTGTTCGTGTTAGTGTAAGCCCTAGAGGCCAATATTTTTGGTACTTGTATCGAATTATTTATTAATAACATAAGGAATTTCTTTATTATGTTTGCTTTTCGAAAATAATAAATTCCCTAGAATAGTTAGTCTGTTTAATGAAATGTTAAGTATGACTTAATCATGAGATCCCATTAAACGTAAGGATACTATTCTTAAAGTATCCGTAATCGAGCTTTAATGGGAAGTGGGATAACATTAAAGCATTGAGATTATTATGTAGACAGATTGATGATCATATCTCATGGATCATGGATAAGGAGTTATCAAGTCTTGACATAGGTTTAAATATTAGGAGTAATATTTATACTGGATTGATCCGCTATGAGAATAATACATAGAATGTTATGCGAAGTGTCATAAGTTATTCTCATGGTGATAAGTGGTGTATACCACTCTTCAACCTGAAAACCACTATGGACCCTAGATGTGGAGTCAAGTGCTTTATTGCTGATCAAACATTATCCATAACTAGATGACCATAAAGGTAGTTGATGGGTACTTCACAAAGCATGCTGAGGGACATGAGTGACCTAGATGGAATTTGCCTATCATGCGTAACAAGATAAATGTCTGAGGGCCCAATATTGAACTGGACAAGGGTGACACGATCTATGCCTTGTGTTCAATATATACATAAGGGCAAAAGGGTAATTGTACACACAAGCATTATCACGAAAAGGTTTTGTCAGATCACATGGAATTTTCGTGACTTGGGTAACAGTGATGTGTTGCTAGATACCACTCACTATTTATTATGTTAAATGTGATTTAATATAATTTCCAACGTCGCAGAAACCTACAGGGTCACACACATAAGGGCAGATAAATGAGAGATAAAGTAAATGAGGAACATAATAAGGTACGATGCACTTAAGTTGAATACGGAATATGGTAAGGTACCACACGATTAAGTGATATGCAATATATCATAAGGAATGATACTCATATGATTAATTGGGCTTTTAACTTATAGCCTTTATTGGGATTTTAGCTTGCATCCCACACTTTTGGTTCTATAAATAGAACCCTTGTGCTGGAGCATTTCACTTGATGAAAATTCGGTCTTGAAATCCTACCGTATTTTCGCTCACTCTCTCACTTAAATCTTCCATTCGTGAGCATCTAGCATTGTGACCGGGAGCGATCTATTCCTGTGGACTGAGTAGAGACGTTGTTCTTCATCAATGTTCGTGATCACAACATCAGAAATCGAAATTGCCACAAGAGGTAACATATTTTATCACTGACCATGATCATTCGTAAGGATCTCTAAAGGAAAATTGATTTTTCGTTGCGTTTTAATATCGCAATTTTCCTTCAGTTCGACCCAATAAAAATGAAAGTAGTGACCATCAGGGAAATGATCATAAATGAACTTAAGGAATGGGATTATACTTAAAATGTAGGCGAATATTCATTGAGAATCTTTTGTGAAGAACCTGGCACTGAAGTCGAAAAAGAAGAATTTGGACACGAATAAGTCAGAGGTAAAGTAGGCTAAAGCATAACTCATAGAGCAAGACACATGCCTACAAGGTTGTAATATTGTGTGATAACATTAGATAAAGTGGTTGATAATGAATGTGATCTGGTACACTATGCTTTCTATGTAGATGTTGAACTAGTCAATGCAGTTGATGCATTGGAGGATTCAAAGTGGATGAAAGCAACAAAAGAGGGATTAAAGTTCATCAAAGTCAATAACACTTGGTCACTTGTCGAATTGCCTCAAGGAAATAAGGAAATTGATTTCAAGTGGGTATATAAGGTGAAGTTGAATCCCAAAGGGGAAGTAACTCGACACAAGGATAAACTTATGGAAAAAGCATTTATTCAGAAAGAAGGAATCGACTTTGATGAATTTTTTGCACACATTGCTAGGATCAAAACAATCAAATTGGTTGTTGGTCTAGCAAAAAAGAACAATTGACACATGTGTCATATGGATGTGAAATGTGTGTTCCTAAATGGACTCTTAAACGAGAAAGTTTATGTTGCACAACCAGTTGGGTTTATGAAATAAGGCGAAGATAAAAAGGTGTAGAGGCTGCATAAAGGCCTGTATGGACTTAAACATGCTCCAAAAGCTCGGAAAATAAGAATTGATAGTTTCCTAAGCGAGAAGGAATTTATGAAGTGTCGAAATGAGCATGGAGTACGTGTAAGAATAAGCAAGAGTGAATTGATTATATTATGTATCTATGTCGATTACTTGTTAATAATAGGTAGCTACAAGAAAGAGATTAAAGACTTCAAAGGTGATCTTAGTAAGAAATTTAAAATGTATGATCTGAGTGAGATTTTACATTTCATTTGAATTGAATTCTACAAGATAATTATAGGATTAATGATGTATCAAAGAAAATATGCAACTGAAAATCTCAAGATATTTGAGATGGAAGAATGCAACTCGACTTCGACACCTGCTGAACCAAGACTGTAAATGTCGAAAGACTGAGATGAAGATGATGTCGACCCAACCCAATATAGAAGAATTATTGGGGCATTAATATACTTTTATCACACACGACTTGACATAGCATACAATGTAGGTATGATGAGTAGATTCATGCAGAAGCCAAAGATATCACATATAGAAGCGGCGAAGATGATACTGAGGTATCTCAAAGAAACTCTCAACTATGGCATTCCTTTTGCTGCAGTTGATAAAGGAAAATAATGCAATTTAGTGGGATACACCGAATGAAGTTGGTGTAGTGATGCAGAGGATAAAAAATCCACAGTTGGCTATGTGTTTATGCTAGGTTGCACGCCAGTTGGTTGAAGTTCAAGAAAAGAACCAGTAGTGGCACTATCGTCATGTGTAGTAGTGTTCATAGTTGCGTCCCTATAAGTATGTCAAGCAACATAGATGTTGAAGTTGGTCAAAGAGATTACAGGAAACGATCATGAATCAATTACCATGAAGATCAACAACGTGTCAACTATCAATCCGACAAGGAATTCAATATCACATGGTTGAAGCAAGAACATTGAGATGAGGTTCCATTATATTCAAAAGCTGGTAGCTAAAAAGAAGTTGAACTTGGAACATTGCAAAACTAAGAATAATATTGCATACATCATAACGAAGGGTGTGCAGGTCGAAGTGTTCACAAGACTAAGATCTATGATGAATATAGATAGCTTAGACACAATAAATTAGATGGTGTGTTGATATTGTAATCCATTGTGTCTAAGCAACATGTTGCTCCATAGAATAAGGGTGTGTTGACTTGGTCTGTGTTGAAGTGCGTCGAATTGTTTGTTGAGTTGTATGGTATGTCGAAGTAGTTTGCTTAACACATAATTTCAACTTAAATCTTAATAGTAATTTTTACTTTTATAGTTGACACAGGGAGCAAGCAAGCTCATTATAAATAGAGAGAGTAACCCCTATTTTTAAAATACTCATAACTTGTATTCATAGAATTTTACAGTTGCAAAGTGAATAAGATTTTTTTTCCACGGATTGTGGAGCAAAGAGAAATTATGCAGAAAATCATCATCATCTTCCCTAATTTTATCTAGCCCTAATTATTTCTTTCATTGTTATTGTTTATTGATAATAATTTCGTTTATAAAGATTCATAATAATTCTCCATGAGTTTTTGGTGGTTTTTTAAAAAATATAAGATATATATTTTAATTGTTTTTTTCTAGAAATTTTTGAATTAAGTTGGATCCAACTAATCTTTATAAAATAGATCTATGACAACAATATCAATATATTAGATATGACAATTTTCCCCATACCTAATATATACCTTCAAAAAAGGCCTTAACGTATAGGATAAAAGTTCACAAAATAGATATGATAAGGATAATTAGTAATTATCTATTAAAATAAGCGGATATAGGTATGAGTACGATGACTCTATTACCCACACAACCTCATACTCGCACTACATATTTATATAATGTCATTTATATTATTATATAAAAATACACTTTTATCAATTTTAAAAAATATATCGCTATTAAACTATTACACACTTTAAAAGTGTTTATTTATTTTTTAACTCAACAAACATCCATAATTTTGTTAATGTTGTGTAGTTGTTTTTTAAATTATATGATATTTTGTAATTAATTGATTTAATTTTGCTACAAACGCGCGTAAGCGTGTACGAGAATTAGTATTGAGGTACACATAAAGTACGCATATTAGTATGAACATTGGTGTCCACACAGATATTAACTCGGGTACGAGAATATTTTTAAATTGCGTGTTTGGGGACTGATACTATAATATCATACCCAATCCCTGCCTATTGTCATCCCTAGGATTAGAATGTGTGAGTTGGCCTAACTCAACCCCTACAAAACCGGCTTATAGGGTGATGATTACCCCCCACTTATAAGCACATGATCAGGCTATATATTGTCTGACTCTTAATATCCTCTCTCACGACCAAGATTGAATGTTTGGATCGTGAAACTAAATGATGAATGGCTCGAAGTAGGTGACCCAACAAATCTTAAATTGGACTCTAATATCATGTTAAAATGTGTGGGTTGACCTAACTGAATCATACAAAACTTAGGATGAGAATTGCTCACTTATAAGCACATGATTCAATCATATATTATTTCATGTATGACTCTTAACACTTACAATATACTTTGTTTTGGATACTTTTATACAACACTCATTATTTCAATTGAAAATATATATTTTAATTTTAAAGAAAATAATCATGAAAATTTTCACATCCAAAACCGACAATATCTAGTAGCCGCACTAAGCTGACAAGAGGTCAGCCGAAATACTTTATATAAGATAAGTCTTACATTTGATTTTTTAAATAAGTGTGTTCAGCCTAATAATTTACACCCTCCGAATATTATTATAAGTAATTTTTATTTTTTAAATTCATTTAACTATCAATGTATCTGATACATTAATAATCAAATAAATTTAAAAAATAAAAATTATTTATAATAGTGTCCAAAGATATACTAGCTCTAATATCAAAAGTTTCACTGTCCTGATGTCATTTCACTCGAGAAAACTATTCCTATATATTGACTGGTCCCAAGCCTTATTAATTATTTGTTCTAAAAATTCAAATAATGGTCCAAAAGTTTGCCAGAATATTAGTTCACGTGTTAACTAGTAGTACCTTGTAGGTTGACTTAAAAAATTGAAACTACTTCATATATACTCTCTTCATCTCAAAATAATTAATTTATTTCAAAAGTTTATCTTAAAATAAATTAAATACATAAAGTTCTGGTCAATCGCACTATTTTTTCCCCTTCTTCCTTTTGCACATATTGCTGAACTTCCGAAGTCTTAGGACAGACAAACAATTGACTAATAGATTCGGTCTTTGAAATACTACATGCAATATTTGTTGATCCCCATCCCATATAACCCATCTCCTTCATAATTTTATTTTTATTGAAAGTCTATTACAATAAACATCATCTAAATGCAAGCTATCAAAAACAAATCATCTAAATGCATTAATTTTTTAATGTATCACAAAATCATCATCATAATTTCATTACAACATTTGAGTCTACGACAACGCCTATTTTATAGAGAGTAAAATAAACATTCTCGTTGAAATTAGAAACAAATTATATATTCTGTTGCAGTAGTGTATATATTTTTTCCAAATATCATGCAACAATTGAGAATCGTTTCTATGACAAAAAACTATTTTTATTAATAAAGAGTTAAAATCATTCTAAGAGTTAAATAAATATTAATTTTTGGAGACCGTTCTCCTATATTTAATTAAAACAAATTTTAATTTGGACAGAGAAAAATATCAATCGTTCCTATTTGAAATTCCTCCTACTAAAACAAAGTATTTCGCTCCATCTGAAATTCATTGCGCTAAAACAAAAGTGTTTTGTTCCCTTTCTGAAATCTAGAATGCTAAAACAAATTATTTCTTTCCCTACTCTGAAATTGAAAGTGAAAATTCTTCTCTTCTAAACTCACCAGTTCTTACCCCTAAACTCTTTTTTTCCTTCTCCATTAATTTTTCAAGATATGAGCGATTCTTCTCCAAATCCCTAAATCTAACCTTTTCTTTCATTCTCTTTCTTCTCAAATGCTTCAACTTACATACACAAAGTTAGAATTTTAGGATTTATCAAGGGTTTCATGAAACTTAATTATTTCACGAACTTTCAGCAAAAAATATACTACTTACCACGTGTAGAATATAATTAAAAACACATTAATTTAGATAAACAAATGTATTAAGACTATTGTAATAACTAATAGTAACTACTCTTGTTAACTTTCTGTTATAAAAAACAGTTAGAGTTAGTTAGAAGTTAGCTAATATTCTCTAGGATTTTCATATGCTACAACATGTATATGGTGTTCCCTAACTCTTGTATATATACAACACAATGTTGTATCTTCTTCTTCAATGAGAATTCATTTCTTTTCACCATGTTCATCACATTTCATAATATGGTATCAGGCTGCAATCAAATGCACAAATCTTGATTCTCATTCCTTGCTCATTTGCTTCGTTTTGCTTCATCTTCCTTGAAGCTTTCCTTATTTTTAATCTATGAGTTTCACCATTCACAGTTGTTTCTGTGTCATATTCTTCACCTGATCACTTTGATTTTCATCCTTTCATTCATCGATTCATCATGCCTCCGCGTCTTGCTCCTAACTCACAGCTTGATCTCGATTCCATTTATTACATCCACCCTAGTGAAGGTCCAAATTTTGTTACTGTCACTCCTAAACTCGATGTCTCCAACTACCTCACATGGAATAGATCCATGCAACGTGCTCTTGGTGCCAAGAACAAACTTGCCTTCAGTTATGGTTCCACTGAAGTCCTTAACGCTTCTCACCTCAATTTCACCTAATGGCAACGCTGTAACCACGTAATCCTTTCTTGGATCATAAATTCGGTTAGTGACCAAATCGCTTCTACTATTCTCTTTCATGAATTTGTTTTTGATGCTTAGAAAGATCCTCATGAAAGATTCTCAAAAGCTGATTGTATTCGCATACTTACTCTACGATCTACCATTAACAATCTGAAGCAAAACTCAAAAACTGTTATGGAGTATTTTCTTGAGATCAAAGTCCTATGGGAGGAGCTCAACTCTCATAGACCACTAAATATTTGCACATGTGCTCTTCGTTGTCACTGCAATTCCGTTCAGAAAGCTCAAGATCATAGGCTTGAAGAACAAGCTATTCAATTCCTCACTGGCTTGAATGATAGCTTTTCTGCTGCTAGAACTCAAGTTCTTTTCATGGATCCTTTGTCATCCATAAATTGTATCTATTCTCTTATTGTACAAGAAGAGAATCATCACAAGAATTCTGCACTTGTTGATGATTCTTCAGTTCTTGTCAATGCCTCACAAAGATCTGATGAAAGATATAAAGGTGGATCTTCCAACACGAAGAGTTCTCCCAGTGTTTGCACCTTTTGCAATAGAACTGGTCACACGGTTGATTTTTGCTACCAAAAGCAAGGACACCCAAATTTCAACAAAAAGAAAGCTTCTGTGAATGCTAGCCAAGCTGATGCCTCATCCAATGACACCACTACGGATAATGCTGCCACCAACAATCAACTACCCATAACACAGGCACAATACGATTAGTTAATCAGTTTGCTACAAAATTCTAATGCTACTGCACCTGCTGGCAGTTCTACATCCAACCAAGTCTCTACAAGCCATACTGCACCTGATCAAATTTTAGGTATCATGTGTAATACAACCTACAAATCAATTAGCTCTTCACATTCATGGATCCTTGACTCTGGTGCTAATTGTGACACCCCAAAATAATTCAATAATTAAATAATTATGATTTTTAATTATTAATTTAATTGAGAACATAATTTATTAATATATTGGATTTATTGGGATTAATTATGGATTTATTAGAGGTGTGTTGAGTAAAGTGAGGGTGTGAGGAGTAAAAGACTCTACTCACATTATTTATTTTATTTATGTTAAAGGAATAAAAGGAATAAAAGAAGGAAAGAAAGAAAAAGGAGTTATTTTGGAGAAAACAAAGATACGTGAAGTTGAGAAGAGGAAAAGGAAGGAAGAAGACCTAAAGTGTCAGAATTCGAAGAACCCACAAGGTAAGGGGTGATTTCGATTAGTTATTTCGTATTATCGGTTTTAAATTCGACCGTATAGATCATAGCATGTTAGGAAATCTCAGTTTAGGAATTTCTAGGTTTCCATGGATATATGCCTATTTGTGTCAGATTGTGTCGGATTGTAGAAATTCATTGATTTGTATGATATAGGATCAATATTGATGAGTAAAACATGTTATATGGTGTGTTATTGGTGATGAATGATTGATTTTATGGTGTCGGAACGTGTGGGTACGTTTCGGAATGAATAAGAAAATGGTTTTGGGAAATGCTGCCAAACCGCATTTTTGGGTCGTCGGGAACCGTTCCCCGTGGGAGAACCCGGCCCAGATGTAAAACTTTGAAACGAGCATTTTGAACTCGGAACCGGTTCTGTATGGGAGGAACGGGTTGCACGTTGGTTTTCCAAAGAAAAAATTTTCTGGGAACGGTTCTACGGAGGAACCCCCATACATTTTTCCGGGCGTGGTATTTTTGAATTGTGGAACCGTTACCTGTGGAGGAACCGGTTCCATGAAACTTTTTGAAAATTTTTGAAACTTTGAAAATTCATAACTTTCAAACCGTAAGTCCGTTTTGAGCGCCGTTTTAGACGTTGTTTCTTAAATTTAATGCTCTATTTTCTAAAATGAAAAGATTTTCTAAGACTTGAAATTATTTTGAAAAAGAGTCGAATTTCGAAATAAACAACTATTGACTGACGCACGTTGAGGTGTATGTAGCAGTGAAACCGTAGTGATGGAGGTATTGGTATTGTGTGGATATAAAGCATGTTTATACTGCTGTTAGTTGTATGCATGATTGGTTGAATTATTATGTTGATTGGTTTGATTCAGTTATGTTAAATTGATGTATTACATAGACTGATTTGATGTTGCATGCTAGAGATGTGCGTGCACTATGCATTGTTTGGTGAAGTTAATTCCCATTGTGCGGAATTTGACTTGGATTGCCGATAACCGATACCCGAGTGAGGATGGGTGGTTAGGCTGGATTCGTGTCTGGGGGTTTATGGACGAATCGATGGTTACTGTATCCGGTTGGTGATGGATCAGTGTTGGGTGCCTTGGTCACGTGTTGGTACCACATGCATTGAGTCTGCATTTTATTTGCAATGAATTGTAACATGTTAGGATGTCTTCCAGTGTTACCATTCTCTGAATGTTAATTGTTGTGCATGATGATTATATGGTTGTAATTGTGTATTGAATCTGAAGTTATGCTGAAATGGGTGGATTAATATGCTTGTAATATATTGTTGATTGAGGAGCTTATAATATGCTTTAATTATGAGAAGTCTCACCCTTACTTTAACAATTTCAGATTAAAGTTAGCAGCTCAGGAGTTGGTGAGGATGGCTCTAGAGCTCATCGTTTAAGTCCGCGTGTCAGTGTCATGCTCTGATTAGATTGTAACACTGGGGAACGTTAGTTGAGGAATTAGATATTTGCTTAATTGTTTCTTTAAATTTTGTTGGGAATAATAATGATTGGATTATTCCGTTTTTGGTTATGATATTTTCCGCTGTGTAAGACATGGTCTTAATTTGATTGACTTATCTGAAATGTTGATCCTCAGTGTAGCATGGCTACTGTTTATTTGGAGTTTTATTTTATTTAAATAATTGTGGCATCCCTGTTCCGTGTTAACTCTGATGAAATATGACTTTAACCGTTAATATAATTAGTATTATTCGGGGTATTTTAGAAGGGGTGTTACACTAATGACCATGTTTGTTCATCCTTGAGTTTATTCAATTCTTTTTATAAAATTCCACCTATCAAAATCACTTTACCTAATGGCAATTGCACAATTGTTAACTTTGCTGGCAATATTAGTTTTACACCTGTGATTTATCTTAATCATGTCTTATATGCACCAAATTTCAATTTGAGTTTAATCTCAATCTCAAAACTATGCCATAATCTGCAGTGTACTGCAAACTTTTTTGTTAATCAATGTATTTTGCAGGAAACGAATTCTCTGAGGATGATTGGTTTGGGTAGAAAAGAGAATGGATTGTACATTTTGCGGATAGAGGATACTCATTATGAAGCTTCTCCCTTAACTCAACACCCTAAACTCTCTCAACATAGCACCTGCAATTCTACTGAATCTTTCCCTCTGCCAAATAACCAGAACATTGTTATTCCTAAGTCTGCTTTATGGAATTTTAGGCTAGGTCATGTTTCTTCAAAACGTATTGCTCAAGTTTCTAAATTTTACTCTTCTATTTCCTTTGATAATCATGCCACTTGTGACATTTGTCATTTATCTAAACAAAGAAAATCACCCTATCATTTAAGCTATTCTATTGCTTCTACTAAGTTTGAACTTTTACACTTTGATATATGGGGCCCTTTATCTATCCCATCCATTCACAATCATAGATATTTTCTTGCCATACTTGATGATACACTAGATTTGTGTGGATTGTATTACTTAAAACCAAAGCTGAAGTTTCTGCACATGTCAAAAATTTCATAAATATGATTTCTACCCAATATCACATCACTCCCAAAACTGTTCGTACTGATAATGGTCCTGAATTTTTACTTCATGAATTATACTCTTTAAAGGGTATCTTGCACCATAAATCATGTGTTGAAAATCCACAACAAAATGGCCGTGTGGAACGAAAACACCAACATATCTTGAATGTAGGAATACCCCTCCTTTACCAGTCCAAACTACCCAAAACATATTGGTCCTATGTCATTCAATTTGCCACATTTGTCATCAATCACATCCCCACTTCTGTTCTCCATGAAAGATCACCTTATCAACTACTACATAACACCATCCCTTCCCTAAACTGCTTTAAAGTGTTTAGTTCGTTATGTTATGCTTCCACACTTCAGGTACATTGCACTAAAATTGATCCTCATTCCAGAAAATCTGTCTCTATTTGTTGCACCCCAAAATTTGCCCTCCTATCTCGGTTTTATCTGGTTTAGGCTTCGCATTTATCATAACACTCACATGCATTCATATCACTGGGTCTATGGTTACGGATTGGAGTTGATTCCCAAAGATTTCTCTGTTGAGCAGAAAAGGCGTGGTGTTTTCGACCAATTTGGGGATATTTGAAAATGACGAGTTTTAATGTTAAATCTTATTCGTTCATATCTATCGGCTTTCGGGGCTTGGTGTTCGATTGTTGATTTGAATGGTCTGTTCTTAATGGAGCTACGGGAGTCTGGTTATTTTGTATGTTATTACCTCCTGATTCAGGAGATCAATTCATCACGAGTTTGGGTTTTTGCTGTTGTTTCAAGTTCGTTATTCAAGATGTAAAAGGATGGATATTGATTATCTGTTTATTGACCAACAATACAAGTCTTAGTGCATTTGGTTTTCTCGTCAGTTTTGTTCACTCTTGGCAACAGTGGATGTAGGTGGAAATTTTCGTCCAGAAGGTTTTGTTTGTAATATTTGAGGGTGTCCAAATTGCCACGTGTTTAGATCTTTTCTAGTTGCGTTCATCGCTCACGAGATTCAAGGCATTCAATGAAGATTAGAAGTTTCTTTTTGAAATTCGTTTGGTTTCAAACCTTTTTTTTACTACCGAGTATGGTTCAATTTGGAAACGCGGTGATAATTCCATTAATTTCAAGTGGAATCTATCGCTCAATTCTTGAAAGAATCATGAAACCGACAAGTCGACTAAGATTTTCAATCAAGAGTTTTGTGGCCGGATTTTCTACACGAACGGATTAACATAGAAGTTTTGTGGCCGGGAAATTCGAAAGGATTCAAGTGTTTCTAAAACTCAAGCCATCAAACCATCTTTGTATTTAGAGGATGATTCTCAAGTTTTGTATACTAGAGGGTTCAAGTTCTAAAAATACAACAATCATGTTACTACTCATTTGATTCAAAAATACGGATGGGAATGGTGGACGGATTTGGATTTAGGCGCGTATCTTAAGTCAACATTTCGACTTAGTTTTGTTTTAACCAAAGTAATTTTGGTTCATGACATTTTTTGGTTGGAATGTTTTATTCGTCGTGATTTTTCGACTTTCATGCACAAATGCTACAACACTGAAGGTCACATTAGTAGTATTCAAAGATTTGAAATTAAAACTCATGTCGATGCATAACTACCAAATTTTGTGTTCATAAATTTTCAAGAGCTTTGAATTACTCTAAGGTTTCACAAAAGTACAAGAATGAGTACACGATTTTACAACCTATCAAATCTTCGAATACAAGTTCTAATCCAGAAGCCAAACAATTTCACTCATTATTCAACTTCTTTTTGTCATTCAAGTGTCACAAATCTTGTTTGAATACAAAAGGACATTCGAAGAACGCCCGTTTACAAGTTAGAATCAAACCTCCAAGTTCAAACATTCTCTTAGCTTTGGTTTGTAAAAATACTACAATGTTTCGAGATTTCTAAATACAAAGATTCCTAGGTTACAAGTTTTGAATTCTAACATTATGCTACAAGTGTTATATGCCTAAGTCCTTTCTTTCCATTAAGAGTTTTGCTGTTTCGTCGGCTTCCAAGTTCTCTTGCTACATTGAAGATCTTGCCTCCTTGCCCAGAGCTGTCTTTTGTCGTTCCTCCAAGTTCATGCCATGACTCGTGTTCATGAAACAAAGCAAAAGAATATGATTAGCAAATAACGGACAGCAATGATAACAATACAAGAGAATACACAATTTCTATCTCATCATTAGGATTTTCTTTCCGGAATCAGGTTGTGCAAGGGTTTCGATCGTAACCAACCGGCCTCATAGCAAATCATCGGCCATAAACTCGCTATTGCAAATCCACAAGGGTACCCTTGGTTCACAATAGGAGGTGTGGAAAGAAGATGAGGAAAAGCAGTTTTGAAAAGCAGTTTTGGCATGACAGTACAACAACTTTACACAGGGCAGCAAGGGTAGACACTTTTTCGGGCAAGTTTTACCATAAACAGCATCCAACAGCCAGCATATCAAAACAAATAACAGTCTAATACACAAAGCAGCCCAAGATAACAGTCTAATACAACACAGAGCAGCCCAACACAGGAGCAAACACAAAGAGCCCATGATTTTTCGTTTTTGCTCAAGCAAACAAAGCCTTGCTTTTTTTCAAAAAAATCAGAACAACAGAGCCCTGCAAAACCCTAACTGACACTATATAAACATTCAAAGCACAAGAACCACAAGGCAGCAACTATTCACCAAAACCCTAGTCGAATTCGTCAGTAACCCTAACAGCATACTATAGATTGCCAAGCCAAAACCCAGAAATATAACAGTGTTCATCATCAACCCAGAAAGATAACCAACAACATTCAAACGAAAAACCAGAACAACATCCATCTAACTAGCATCATCATCATTTTCCAGAAAAGAGACCCTTCAGAAAGAGATAAAACGAGGAAAAGGCAAAGTGTAAGGTAAAACGGATCGATCTCACCGGGGTTGCGGTTGTAACCCGCCATCCGCCGCTGTTAGACCTCGGAGTCTCTGCATATACTTTTCCGACATCCGTTTTTTTTTCCATCGTATCGCCGTCACCGAATAGGGTCTAGGGTTCCATTATTTTCCCTTTCAGTTTTCCAAACCTATAAACGTGAAAAAACAGAGATCATAATACGCACAGAGTAATCGGAACGGAGAGATCGAGAGATGAGAAGCGGTTTCCGTCAAAATCGCGACGAGAGGATCGGTGAGGTTGTGAGCGGCGACGTCAGAATCGAGATTTGAGAGAATCGGTGAGGGCGTGAGCGGCGATGAGAGCTTGCATGAGAATCGAGTGAGGGAGAGTTCCAACGAGATCGTGAGGGAGGAAAAGTTTTTTTTCTTTCATGAGGAAGGCGAGAGAGATGAGCGAACAGATGAGAGATCGTGAGATGAGGGATGAGTGTTTGTGTTTTTAATTATGTTAATTAGTTTAAGTAGCAATTAATGTTTTTTTTTTCTCTTTTTACTCATTCTGATGAGTTATATTTTCTGAATAACAAAAAAACATAATTTCAGTTTCAATATTAAATATAATTAAATATTCTTTTTTTAGATAATTAATAGATAGTAGAAAAAATATTAGCTTAAACATTTTTTGTGTATATTTTTTTTTTTTTATGGTTAGTGTTTTATTAGTAAATTGATTAATATAGTTTAATAGGATATTTAGTGTTAAGATGGTGGTGTTGGTGTGGTGACACTTGTCACCACCGTGTGGCCTGTTCGAATCTGGTATGTGTATGTGTACTATATCTGTTTTGCACCCTCCTGCTTAAGCCATCAGATCGGCCAGAGCCCAGATCCGACGATCCAGAACGGTGGACCACAAGATGCCTCATGGAGCTGCTACACAAGATCCAGAAGATTGTTTTGGGCTTGGGCTCAGATTGCTACTCACACCCTCCAGTTTAAAGCTTCAAACAGGCCCATTCCTAAACTTTTCTCTTTAAATTCAATTATTATGCAAGTTTTTATGTATAATGATGTATTAACTAATATTTTGGCATATGGTAGTTTTTTATTTGTTGAATTACCAATTAAATTGTTAATTGATTTTTCATCAAGTAAAAGAATATCTATACTAATAATTATTTAAATTCCGAATTGTATTGTGTGTTAATTTATTTTCTTTATTTATCCGCTATTACATTATCTGCTTGCATGTTTATTATGCGATTGAACACTCCACTCTCACATTAATATAAAATCAACAACGCCTCCGCTCTTTCTCTTATTTTTGGTTACCCACACCAAATTCTCTAAGGGTCTCATGGTTGGGGATGGGCATGGCCATCCTCACGAGGTTAATTAGGGCCCTCGTTGCCTTGATTAATCATAACCCGAAAAATAATTGGTCCATATACCAATCACCATGCAGGTCTCATGGTGGGGATAGGAGCACCTATCCTCACGAGGTTAATCAAGTCCATATACTTGGTTAATCATAACCCGAAATATCATTTCTCTAAGTCCAACGCCGCAATTTTCAACACTTTCAAATAAAAAAAGTGTTATGGTACTTAATTAAATTGTTAGAGGTTCGCCCAACAATTTAATTAAAATGTAAAGTATTCGGGCCATTAGAGGGTAACCCAATGACTTGAATACTTTATTCCATACACTTAAATATTTAAAACACTTTCATATTAAATTAATTAATTGAATTTGTTTTCTTTAAATCAATTTTTCTACAAAAAAAACAAAAAAAACATAGTGTTATGGTACTTAATTAAATTGTTAGAGGTTCGCCCAACGATTTAATTAAAATGTAAAGTATTTGGGCCATTAGAGGGTAACCCAATGACATAAATACTTTATCCCATAACACTTAATAAAAGTGAACTTTGTTTCACCTCACTCCTTTCATAATAAAGATTTTGGATGAGAGAAGATTGGTTGACCTCAATCACCAATCTCGAGTATTGAATCGTTAGAGGACCTCCCAACGTTTTGGTACTTGTCATCTACGATTAAAAACAATTCAACCCATTCAAATCCTTTTTCGCTCATATGCGATTATCAAAATTAAAAACATTTTCAATTAAAATCAATACAAACAATCCAAGACATTTTCAACCAGAACTACGGAGTTTTGACTTTCCCATTGCACGAGGGAATACGTAGGCACGCGGTTTTGAAACCGTGTCAAACTCAAAATAATAATAAACAAACCCCTTTTCTTATTTCTCATTTATGACTTAGAAATTAGCGATTACACACACAAACACCTTTTTGAACTAAATGGGTCCCATCGAGTACGATGGACGTAAGAGGTGCTAATACCTTCCTCTTGCGTAACCGACTCCCGAATCCATGCTTTTGGTCTTGTAGACCGCCTTATCCGATTTTTGTGGGTTTTATCTATATTTTTCCGTTCTTTTTAGAACAAATAAAATTAGGTGGCGATTTCATTATTTTTGAAAATTCATTTTAAATGATTTTTTTTGAAAATCGAGTTGCTTCAGTTGGCGACTTCACTGGGGACTTTTTTTAAAATCTTTTTTTTGACTAAGCGAGTCAACCCTAGTTTAGTTCTTCGCATGTTTGTGTGTTTGTTTATCGCTTTCTTCTTTATGCTTATCTATTGATTATTTGCTTATTTTTCTCTATGCTTTATATATATTAATCTGTTGATATATTATTGTGATGGGAATTCATGGGCATTGTTACATAGATAAGCCCACTACCCAGGCTTCTAGGTCACCTTTTAGGAATAGAGGGTTCGTAGCCTAGGTCCACTTGACTCCATTGTCTTGTTGGCCCGGCGAAGGCTCCGCTTAGAGTTGGTTGTTTTAAGGAGGTTGTTGGCCCGCGTTAGCGCAGGACATCAATCTTTGGACAAATGACCTATAACTCTAAGTTTTGTTCATGTTGTCCTAACCGAGACCAAACGCTCAAATGTTGGATTTAGAGCATCCTGTTAAGAGCCGTTTCTTGGGGTATACTTTTACAAATACTATCGCCACGTAGGCCTCTCGCGCGATGATAGTGTTTGTAAAAGGGGATCCGAGACCCCAAGAAACATTTAGCCAAAAAACATAAGATTAGCCTTACCCGGGGAATCGTTGGGTAGACGTCGAAACCATGACCGGCCGATCCTATGAACCAGTTCTATTTAATTTGCAACATGCATTGCATACATTTGCATAAAACCATTTAGCATATAACTTTTATTTTCAGGGAACCTTATAGATTTTGTTGGTGCAGTAAGCAGAAAGGAAGAATGAATCCAACTGTGAAGATCGTTCCATGTCTCAAATTCAAAGAATCAAGTTGGGAAGGCGATAACTCAAAGTGAAAGAATTCCACCTGTCAAGAGAGCTTATTTTGGGAAAAGATTTGGGAACATCCTAGATCTTTTGACTACCAATGTGGACATGGAAGCTTTGATTGCTCGCAAAGTACTATGATCCTCTTCGATGCTTCACATTCCAAGACTTTCACTTGTTCCTACAATTGAAGAGTTCGAGAGAATCCTTAATTGGCCTTTGAAGGACGACACCCTTTCCTCAACATAGGGAAGACCTCGATAAGGCTAAGGTAGTCCGCTTTGTTTCTTCTGTAAGGGAGGTGGCACCTGGATTACGATAAAGGTATTCGAGGCGAATTGGAAGATAAGTTGTTAAGTTTGAGTGTTCAAGACGATTGGCCGACTTTCAGCTCCATTCTTGCTTTGCTCATCTTTGGGGTGGTTTTGTTTCCAACTAATGAAATTGGTTACTTGAGCCCGTCTGCTATTGGCATATTCATGTCGAAGAACCCTGTTCCTGCACTGTTGGCTGATGTTCTTTACCATCTCCATGAGAGACATCTGAAGAAGAGAGGGGTGGTTCTGTGTTGTTCTCCACTGCTGTACTTATGGTTGACATCTCATATCCCTCAGAGTGGACCGTGGGAGAAGATCTTGAGAAACTTATCTTGGTCTCAAAAATTGGCTTCACTAACATCCGATGGTGTGATGTGGCATTCTCTAGGATGGGGATTCATTGATGTTATCACTCACTGTGGTGGATATTCTAATGTTCCTTTGATCGGGTCTATGGGTTGCATCAATTATAACCCAAGACTTGCAACAAGGCAATTGGGGTATCCAATGGAGAATGAACCAAGGCCTGAGCACTTGGAAAGTTTCATTGTACACGAACTTGGTAAAAAGGACCGCAACGAAGTATTGAAGATCCGAAGAGCTTGGGGTCAAATCCATAGGGAAAGTCGAGAGTTAATCAAGAGGGGCGGAATTGATGGAAGGTCTTATCGCCAGTGGGTGATAGAAAGAGTCCAAGAAATCAAGCTGCCTTACTTTGTGGAGGTACCCTTTGATCATCCTGAACCGGTAATCACTCATGTGCCAATAGAGGAGAATACGAGGCTCGTGAAATTATCGAAAGATGGAGGAGGAAAGATTGAGCTACAAAGCTCTAATTTCGCATTTTTCTCAGAGCTGAAAATTTGGAGGCTAACCTCAAGGAGGTGAAAGAAGAATTAGAGGGAGAAGAATACGAATGAAAAGGATGAAGAGCTCCCGATGAGATGTTCAAAACTTGAGGAGTGCCGCAAGTGGGGCAAGGACCTCCGTCGACAATCGAATACCGCCAAAGAACAAAGGGCCAGCTTATCTAGATGAAGGAAAGGTGTTGAAGAAAAGAGAGCATTGAAAGCACGTCTCAAGCAAAGATTTCAAAGTTAGAAGCTTCTAGCACGAACCAATAAAATGCTAGAGAATGAGATAAAAAAGAAGAAGTCGCATCGCGAGAATTGGAAGCAATTGAATTAGCTGAAAAATTCAAGAGCGAACATCATGAGGGAAGAAAGAGATAGCAATAGGGATGCTTACGAAGGCCTTAGAGAGCAATGCCAAGGTTGGATTGATGAGATCCAAAAGTGAATCGTCTGTTAGATGAAAAGGATGAACTAGTGTCCTTTCTAGAAGAATGAATGGGCTTTTCTATTGGAAGTACAAGAAATGGTTGACATGTGTAACCGTTTGATTATTGACGTACCTTGAGGCTCAGTCGGCCCTAGAAGACCTCGAAGACAACCCGATACCTCCGCGTGAGTGATTTCCTCCGCCAAGAGGTGGTGAATGTTCAAGGCGGAAACTAGAGATTTGAAGCCTCGTCGTGGACAACATTTCTAGTTTTTAGCCACTTATCTAATTTGAATATTTGAATCTAATTATTATTGTAATGATTTAAATTCCAGATTTAATCTTATTGCTCTATTTGAGCTTGAAACCTTGTAGTCACAACTAACACTTTGAGTTTCTATGAGATTTCGTTGAATTGCGTTTAATCGCTTTTTCTCTAATGTTTATTGTTAACTAGCGAGTCTTCAAAGAGTCCCGAAAATAAAATGTACAAAACATATCATGGGCATGCATGCATACTCCCATAGCATATCATACATAACAGGTATTGAGATCACCATCTTATTTGGTTTTCTTCTCCACAGAGACTACAGGTTTCATTGTTCATCGTTACCCGACAAGAAGTAACTTGAAGAAACCGATGGAGAAGATGGAAGTCGACATGGCCGCCCTAGGGACAAGAATGGATACTCGTATAGGCAATTGATGGAGATAATTGAACATGGCTCGCAACAAGAGGAGTTGAGAGCCGGTTGTGAGGCCTGCAGTAGTCACCATGAAGAAGTCGCTCAAGGGAATGCTGTGTCGAATTTAGCTTGAAGTCAACGTCGGTCTTACCGATCTTGCCGGCGAGAACCAGTGCTCAAACGGATCATCTGCGGTGGTTCCTCCGCCTACCCCACACGCCGCCCGAACTCGTTGGTGCCTCCACCAGTGAAGGACTATTCGATTCGATTCCTCAAGATGATGAAGATAACTTTGAAGATTGGTTTTCAATGTTGAGGAGCCGACCAAGTCGATAGGAAGTTGAAGATGCTCGAGGAGCGCATGCAAGCCTTTGAGAATCGGGATGTTTGGGGTTCGACATGTCCAACTTGGGTTTGGTCGGAGTGAAGATTCCTCCAAAGTTCAAAATCCCGAGCTTTCAAAGTACAAGGGCAACTCTTGTCCTAAAACTCATTGAGGTATTACTTTAGGAGGATGTCGCACACGAAGGATGAGAAGCTCTTGATGCATTTCTTTCAAGACAGTTTGGTGATGGGCCATTAGATTGGTATATGGGCCTTGATAGCTCCCAAAGCGAACTTGAGAGAGTTGGTTGTAGCTTTTGTTCAACACTATGGCTTTAACACGATATGGCACCCACGAACCCAGTTGCACAACTTGGCTCAAGAAAATCGAATCTTTCAAAGAGTACGCGCAAAGGTGGCGCGAGGTGCTAAAGTTCAACCCCCTATGGTGGAACGAGAGATGGTGGAGATGTTCACCGGCACACTAGATGGGCCATACTATGCCTCTTGCAGTCTGACCAGTACTTTCGCTGACATGGTGATGTTTGGTGAAAGAGTTGAGATGGGGATCAAGTTAGGAAAGATTCAGGATGTCGGTGCTGACAAGAATCAGGTTGGTGGCGCCAAAAAGTCTTTTGGTGGTTACCAGAAGAAGAAAGAAGGCGAGTCGAGCGCACTGTATGAGCGAAGAGGAAAGGAGAAGCGCCGAGAATTCAGTCGCCAAGTTGCTGCTGTAACTATTCCCGCTAGTGTTCCAAAACAAGATGTTGTTCCAAGACAACCACCACCTAGACCCGTGAAGAAGTTTGATCCCTTGCCAATGTCTTATGCAGATGTGTTTGCTCATTTGCAAAGTTTGAATATGATTGAGCTGCGCACTTTGAAGATTGACCCAGATAACCTGCCGAAATATTTTAATGCAAATGCTCGTTGCCTTTACCACTCCAATGCCCAGGGGCATTCTATCGAGAATTGTATCGCTTTCAAGTACAAAGTTCAAAATTTGCTAGACACCGAGGCAATCAACTTTGGACCTCCTCCCACCCCTAATGTCATTCAGCACCCTTTACCTCCTCATGGTGGAAACGCTGTTAATGCAATTTGCGAAGATGGAGGTTTGAACCTGATAATGGATGTTAATGATCTGACCACCCCGTTGTGGTGGATAAAGAAGCAATTGCTGTTGAAGGGAGATTTCCCTGGTTGTGATGATGGTTGTAAACAATGTTTAATCCAAATTGAAGGCTGTGATAATTTGAGAGACGAGATTCGTCATTCGACATCAAGGGACTCTTCATTCGTCCGTAAAGAACTTGATATGCGAATGTTGAAGATGAGGTTGACGTGGTCACTATCCCCGCCACTTCTAGAAGGATTCCGCCACAATCCCGTGCCGACTAAGAAACCTCCGTGATTATCACTTTGCCGGTCCAAGACCTACACTAGTGAAAAGGCCATCCCGTGGAATTATGGGTCCGAGTACTACCGTGATGGCAAGAAATTGAATGTGGAGACCTCTCAAGGAGGAAAGTCCGATGAAAAGAAGATTGAAGATTTGAGCTGCGCAGCATGACATTGCGGAAGAAAGTCGGATTACCGAAGTGGACGAATCTTCTCTCCACCCAATCTAGTTGAGAAAAGTCCAAGCTTTGGCCAAGGCTAAAGCAAAGGGAAAGGAGTCATGACTGGGGGTGAGTCAACACCAAAGATTTCAGAACCTGTTCTGAGCCCTGAGATGACCAAGGATGTTGAAGAATTGATGAGGTATATAAAGAAGAGTGATTACAAGATAATCGACCAGCTCGGCCAGACGCCCGCCAAGATTTCTATCTTAGCTTTGTTGAGGGATTCCGAGCCTCACCGCAACGCTCTGATGCAGCTGTTAGGAACATCCTTCGTTCCCCAAGAGATCTCGGTTAACCAATTTGGAGGCATTGTGAACAACATTTCGGCAAGTAATGGTCTCGGTTTTACTGACTTCGATTTACCTCCCGAGGGAAGGAAGCATAACAAAGCGCTACACGTTTCTGTGGAAATAGCGAGAACTACTTTGTCCCGTGTGCTGGTTGACACGGGATCATCCCTCAACGTTCTTCCAAAGTCTACTCTTTTGAAGTTGGATTATGAAGGGGTTGTGCTGAGACCCAGTGATTTGATAGTTAAGGCGTTTGATGGGTCGAAGAGGTCGGTGTTTGGCGAGGTGGACCTGCCTATTAAGGTGGGCCCACAGGTTTTTGATGCGACCTTTTTCTTCATGGATATTAATCCCTCCTACTGTTTTTTGCTCGGACGCCCCTGGATTCATGGGGCTGGTGCTGTGACATCCACCTTGCACCAAAAGTTGAAGTTCTTAATTAATGGAAAGGTGGTCACCATTTATGGTGAAGAAGATTATGTCGTCAGTCATCTGAGCAACTTTCGATATGTTGAAGTTGAAGGGGAGATCCACGAAACTCCATGCCAGGCTTTTGAGGCGGTGTCGGTCGATAAGATCCCTTTGCAAAAAGGTGAAGTCTCCATGGCATCCTACAAGCAGGCTCAGGCTATTGTCAAGTCAGGACATCCTGAAGGGTGGGGAAGAGTGCTAGAACTTCCTACCCAGACGGATAAGAGGGGTTTGGGTTTTGCTCCCAGAATGAAGGTCTCAGTCTCCACCCCAGTGAGCAAAGGAGTGTCTCCTCCTGTTAAGTTTGTCAAAGGTGGAATCCAGATTGAAGATGTTGATGCTGTTGATGGTGAAGCGGACGGTGACTATGATGTGGACAAGTGGATCTACCCTACTGTTCCAGGACGTGAGCTCTCAAATTGGTTCGTTGAAGATGTTGAAGATGTGGTTACCCGTTTTGAAGAGTAATTTTCTGTTTTTATGTCATGCCATAATTTCTACGTTATGCCCAAGACGTAGTGATCATGCTGTAGGGCCACCATGTTTTTAACTTTCAAGTTTATCATTAATGAAGGACGTCCTTTTTTTTGCATTCAAATTTTTCTCTCTTTATTTTTTTTCTTCACTCATTTCTTTTAAAGGTGACAATATCAAATTTTACTTTCTTTTTATACAAACCTTTTGTCTTTTCTTTTTATTAAAAAAAAACTTAATTAAAAAATAATAATAAAAATAAAATTACCAACAACGCAGATGTGGTCCTTCGACGGACCCGGATTTTGTCGACGATGATTCCGCTGTGGCTCATTATGATTTCGACGAACCGATTTATCAAGCTGAAGAGGAAGCCGAAGAGGACTGTGAATTACCTGAAGAATTAGCCAGGATGTTGAGGCAAGAAGAAAAGGTCATCCAGCCGCACCAAGAAGCTCTAGAAGTGATCAATCTAGGAACCGAGGATGCTCGAAAGGAGGTCAAGATTGGGGCAGCATTGGAAGAGGGAGTTAAGCAAAAGCTTGTCGAAATGCTACATGAGTACGTAGACATCTTTGCTTGGTCTTATGAAGATATGCCCGGGTTAGATACTGACATCGTTATGCACGAATTGCCCCTCAAAGAAGGATGCCCACCGGTAAAGCAGAAGCTTCGCAGAACACACCCAGAAATGTCAAGGAAAATAAAAGAAGAGGTTCAGAAGCAGATGGAAGCAGGTTTCCTAAAGGTTGTTTCTTATCCCCCATGGGTTGCCAACATCGTACCAGTGCCGAAGAAAGACGGCAAGGTAAGGATGTGTGTTGATTATAGGGATCTGAATAGAGCTAGCCCTAAGGATGACTTCCCTCTCCCGCACATTGACATTTTGGTCGATAATACTGCTCAAGCTAAAGTATTCTCCTTCATGGATGGTTTCTCTGGCTACAACCAGATTAAGATGGCGCCCAATGATATGGAGAAAACCACTTTCATTACACCGTGGGGAACTTTCTGTTACAAAGTGATGCCTTTTGGTTTGAAGAATGCTGGGGCAACGTATCAGCGCGCTATGGTGACTCTCTTTCACGATATGATGCATAAAGAGATTGAAGTATACGTTGATGATATGATTGCCAAGTCCCAGATAGAAGAAGAACACCTGGTTCACTTGTTGAAATTGTTCGAAAGGTTGAGAAAGTTCAGGCTGAGGTTGAACCCAAGTAAGTGCACCTTTGGGGTGAGATCAGGGAAACTTTTAGGCTTTATTGTGAGCGAGAAAGGGATCGAGGTGGACCCTGCAAATATAAAAGCGATACAAGAGATGCCAGAGCCAAGGACAGAAAAGGAAGTGCGAGGTTTCTTGGGAAGACTGAATTACATCGCTAGGTTCATTTCCCATCTCACAGCCACCTGTGAGCCCATTTTTAAGCTGTTAAGAAAGAATCCAACGACCAGGTGGAACGGCGATTGTCAGACGGCATTTGACAGTATAAAGAGGTACCTACAAGAACCTCCAATTCTCTCACCCCCGGTGGAAGGTAGACCGTTGATTATGTACTTGACCGTGTTGGAGAATTCCATGGGTTGTGTGCTCGGTCAACATGATGAGACAGGCAGAAAAGAGCACGCCATATACTATTTGAGCAAGAAGTTCACAGAATGCGAATCGAGGTATTCATTATTGGAAAAGACTTGTTGTGCACTCGCATGGGCAGCAAAATGACTCAGACAGTACATGTTGACTCACACTACTTTCTTGATCTCCAAAATGGACCCGATAAAGTATATCTTCGAGAAGCCAGCTCTCACAGGAAGGATAGCCCGGTGGCAAATGATCCTGACAGAATATGATATCCAATACACTACTCAGAAGGCCATCAAAGGTAGTGTGGTGGCAGACTATCTCGCTCAACAACCATTAGAAGATGACTATCAACCGATGAAGTTTGAGTTCCCTGATGAAGACATTATGTATATCAGAGATTGTAACATTCCAGGCCCTGAAGAGGGACCCGAGCCTGGCTCGCGGTGGACGATGGCATTCGATGGAGCCTCAAATGCATTGGGAAATGGTGTTGGCGCCGTCATCACTTCTCCAACCGGTTTTCATATTCCATTCATCGCCTAACTGCTTCGATTGCACCAATAATGTGGCCGAGTACGAAGCTTGTATTTTGGGATTAGCACCATTGATCCGAGGATCAAGATCTTAGCGGTATCCGGAGATTCCGCTTTGGTAATTAGTCAAATCAATGGAGATTGGGAGACCCGCCACCGAATTTGATTCCATATCGAGACCATGTCTTGAAGTTGATCCCTTATTTCGACGAGATCACTTTTGATCACATCCCAAGGAGGAGAACAATTTGGCGGATGCTTTGGCTACTCATCATCCATGTTTAAGGTCGATGGGCGAATGATGCCCCATCTATCACTATAATGAGGTTGGATGAGCTGCTCGCTATGAAGTAGAAGGTGAAGCGATGAAAACCTTGGTTCTATGACATCAAAAGGTATCTCGAGACGAAAGAATACCCTGATGATGCTTCCATCGTTGATAAGAAGGCTCTGCGCAAGTACTCGGCTAAATTCTTCCTCAATGGCGGTGTGTTGTACAAAAGGAACTATGACTGCTTTTGCTCGATGTGGATAAACACGAAGCAAATAAGATTATAGAAGAGATTCATGAAGGTTCCTTCGGGACGCATTCTAGTGGACACACCATGGCCAAGAAAATCTTGAGAGCAGGCTATTATTGGTCCACCATGGAGAATGACTACTACAACCATGCTAAAACATGTTACAAATGTCAAATCTACGCTGATAAGATGCATGTACCACCTTCTTCATTGAATGTTTTGACTTCTCCATGGCCTTTTGCGATGTGGGGCATTGATATGATTGGAGAAATTAAGCCCACCGCTTCTAATGGACATCGATTCATCCTCGTTGCCATTGACTACTTTACCAAATGGGTTGAGGCAGCATCTTATGCTCGTGTCACTAGGCAAGTGGTCACACATTTCATCAAGCATAATATCATTTGTCGCTATGGGGTTCCCGAGAAGATCATTACTGATAACGGCTCGAATCTCAACAACAAAATGATGAAAGAGCTGTGCGACAGTTTCAAGATAAAACATCATAACTCTTCTCCATACCGTCCAAAAATGAATGGTGCTGTGGAGGCGGCAAACAAGAATATCAAGAAGATTGTACAAAAGATGGTTGTCACTTACAAGGATTGGCACGAGATGTTGCCATTTGCCTTGCACGGATATCGCACTTCAATACGCACGTCAACAGGGGCAACTCCCTTCTCCTTGATATACGGTATGGAAGCAGTCCTACCTGTGGAAGTTGAGATCCCTTCCTTAAGGATTTTAACAGATGTGCAACTCGATGAAGCTGAATGGGTTCAGAATAGACTTGACCAATTGAATCTCATCGACGAGAAGAGATTGACAGGCTATTTGTCATGGACAGCTATACCAGAAGCGTATGAAAAGGGCTTTCGACAAGAGAGTGTGTCCTCGGAATTTCCAAGCTGGCGACCTTGTGCTGAAGAGAATTTTGCCTCCCAATAGTACCGACGCTCGGGGCAAGTGGGCTCCAAATTATGAAGGACCGTATGTTGTGAAGAAAGTTTTCTCTGGAGGAGCTATGTTGCTCGCGACTATGGATGGAGAGGATTTCTCACCCAATCAATGCAGATGTAGTCAAAAATACTTGCATAAAGAGACCCATTAGGTTGGTGGCCTAAGCAAAATAAGGGCATCCCGACGAACCAAGAGGTTCGGGCAAAATTTAGGATAAATATAAAAGATTGTACACGGCAAGTCGAAAACCGAAGGGCGGCTTGGGCAAAAAGGTATCCGGTGGATTGAAAACCGAAAGGGCGGTCCAGCCAAAATTAGGGATTCAAGGCGACGACTACAATCTGCACGACACTGTTTCGCTTTTACAATAACTTGATAATCCAGAGATGGAGGTCATCTAATCGAGCATTTTACATTGACGGTTCGATATTGAGGAACGTTGAGGTTGTGGAGGTCATGGCGGATTCGAGTTCGCAAAATCCATGATTTTATTGTCACCTTTTCTTTTAACTTTGATGTATAAGCAATTGCCTCTTTTCGATTTGCTTGATGTAAATGCTCATTTACGAGCTAATCAATCAATAAAATTACTTTCATCCAAACGTGTTTTTCTATCTGTCTTATTTTTATGTTTTTTTAACTGTTTTGTTTGCAAAAACAACGTCCGATGTTTTTAATAAACTTTGCACATAAAAATATCAGTGCCCCAACAGCACGTGGCATAATTTCTGAAGTTACTCGGAATTTTGGGTATACCACATTAACAAATGAAACAGTTGATCTCCGTAGCAGAATTATTGTTATGTCTCCTGTTTTACATTTTCAATTATGCGAAGGGCACCATGTGCATGGGCTTCAGTCACCGACAAGGATTCTTTCTCTCCAACAAGAGTTATCTATGGCATATGTGCGCCCTTGGATGTTATCGATCCTTCCCCGACGCGGAAGATTGCAAAGAACGGTCTACACCAGCAAGATCACTTTCCAAAGCTCACTTGTGCCAGAAGATGTTGTCGACCCCTCTTATGCTAGAGCTCGTAATCATGAACTCTACGCAACAAGATCATTATCCCAGATGAATGTTAATCTCCAGGAGTTACTTCCCCAGTGATGCTAATCATTGAAAGATGATACTTCTATTCCACAAATCCCCCCTATCAGGGTCCAGACTATCATCTCTTTGATGAAGACCAGACGATTGTATTCAATTCATGAAGGGTTGACGTTCCCTCGGCAGCTCATGATTGCTTTTAGTCCTGGGAGAATCATTAAAACATGCATCATTGCATTACATAGCATCCTCAAAAATGCGTAGCATTTCCAGTGATATGGAGCATTACGCCAAAAAATAATGATCTCAAACATGCATCTAAGCATAAGCCAGATTAAAATGATTCTCGAGTACCTTTTGCGTCTCCGAAGAGAAGTTTATCAATAAAAAATCCCCAAGTGGTATTCCCAGTCAGAGTTCCCTCAAGAAATTCTTCTTGTTGATTTCTGCATTTTTGACCCAGTGTCGATCTCCTACATCATTCAAAATTCAATTCATTTACAAAGCGTCTCGCTTTTTGCAAATTTTTTATTTTGGTTATCTTACCCCTATTTGCCTCTGTCATTGGAGTGCGAGTAAGAGTCGGTGTCTAACCTTTCTTGCCTCTCAATTGTTTGAGTATCCATACTTGGTGTGTGGTAATTCATATAATTGCCGCTCTTGAAGAGTTACACCCCGCCTTTGGCCTGAGGAATATTGTAGTCTCTTGCACATTTGCAACCTTTTAAAGTCCAACGTAGATGGGCGATCCTTGCTAGAGTCCCCTTTGTTTGGCCTCTTTCCCCGTGAATTCGTCTTCGATCGACGATTTTCACCATTCCATATATCTTTCCCCCAGTGAGTCTGCTCCAGTCGGTCTCATTCTTGCGTATGTCTAACATGTATATTCGATCTCTATGTGTCCAATATCCTTACCGGGCATGTATATTTCGAAACTTTTGTTAGAGTCGTCTTCGGTCGGTCTCTTTCCAGTGTATGTCTAATATCCTTACCTGACATATGCTATCTATATGTGTTCAATATCCTTACCGAACATGTATATTCGATCTTTATATGTCCAATATCCTTACCGGGCATGTATATTTCGAAACCTTTGTTAGAGTCGTCTTCGGTCGGTCTCTTTCCGGTGTATGTCTAAAATCCTTACCTGACATATGCTACCTATATGTGTTCAATATCCTTACCGAACATGTATATTCGATCTTTATGTGTCCAAGATCCTCCGGGCATGTATATTTGAAACTTTTGTTAGAGTCGTCTTGATCTGTCTCTTTCCGGTGTATGTCTAATATCCTTACCTGACATATGCTTCCTATATGTGTTCAATATCCTTACCGAACATGTATATTCGATCTCTATGTGTCCAATATCCTTACGGGCATGTATATTTGAAACCTTTGTTAGAGTCGTCTTGGTCGGTCTCTTTCCGTGTATGTCTAATATCCTTACGACATATGCTCCTATATGTGTTCAATATCCTTACCGAACATGTATATTCGATCTTTATGTGTCCAATATCCTTACGGGCATGTATATTTGAAACCTTTGTTAGAGTCGCTTCGGTCTCTTTCCTGTATGTCTAATATCCTTACGACATATGCTACCTATATGTGTTCAATATCCTTATCGAACATGTATATTCGATCTTTATGTGTCCAATATCCTTACCGGCATGTATATTTGAAACTTTTGTTAGAGTCGTCTTGGTTCTCTTTCCTGTATGTCTAATATCCTTACGACATATGCTTCCTATATGTGTTCAATATCCTTACCGAACATGTATATTCGATCTCTATGTGTCCAATATCCTTAGGGCATGTATATTTCAAACCTTTGTTAGAGTCGTCTTGGTCGGTCTCTTTCCTGTATGTCTAATATCCTTACGACATATGCTCCTATATGTGTTCAATATCCTTACCGAACATATATATTCGATCTTTATGTGTCCAATATCCTTACCGGCATGTATATTTGAAACTTTTGTTAGAGTCGTCTTCTGTCTCTTCCGGTATATGTCTAATATCCTTACGACATATGCTCCTATATGTGTTCAATATCCTTACCGAACATGTATATTCGATCTCTATGTGTCCAATATCCTTACGGGCATGTATATTTGAAACCTTTGTTAGAGTCGTCTTCGGTCTCTTTCCGTATGTCTAATATCCTTACGACATATGCCCTATATGTGTTCAATATCCTTACCGAACATGTATATTCGATCTCTATGTGTCCAATATCCTTACGGGCATGTATATTTGAAACCTTTGTTAGAGTCGTCTTGATTGGTCTCTTTCCTGTATGTCTAATATCCTTACGACATATGCTCCCTATATGTGTTCAATATCCTTACCGAACATGTATATTCGATCTTTATGTGTCCAATATCCTTAGGGCATGTATATTTGAAACCTTTGTTAGAGTCGTCTCGGTCGGTCTCTTCCGGTGTATGTCTAATATCCTTACGACATATGCTACCTATATGTGTTCAATATCCTTACCGAACATGTATATTCGATCTTTATGTGTCCAGATCCTTAGGGCATGTATATTTCGAACTTTTGTTAGAGACGTCTTGGTCCTCTTTCCGGTGTATGTCTAATATCCTTACGACATATGCTTCCTATATGTGTTCAATATCCTTACCGAACATGTATATTCGATCTCTATGTGTCCAATATCCTTACGGGCATGTATATTTGAAACCTTTGTTAGAGTCGTCTTGATCGGTCTCTTTCCGTGTATGTCTAATATCCTTACGACATATGCTCCTATATGTGTTCAATATCCTTACCGAACATGTATATTCGATCTCTATGTGTCCAATATCCTTACGGCATGTATATTTGAAACCTTTGTTAGAGTCGTCTTGGTCGGTCTTTCCTGTGTATGTCTAATATCCTTACGACATATGCTCCTATATGTGTTCAATATCCTTACCGAACATGTATATTCGATCTTTATGTGTCCAATATCCTTACGGCATGTATATTTCAAACCTTTGTTAGAGTCGTCTTGATCGGTCTCTTTCCTGTATGTCTAATATCCTTACGACATATGCTACCTATATGTGTTCAATATCCTTACCGAACATGTATATTCGATCTTTATGTGTCCAATATCCTTACGGGCATGTATATTTGAAACTTTTGTTAGAGACGTCTTGATTCTCTTTCCTGTATGTCTAATATCCTTACCGACATATGCTTCCTATATGTGTTCAATATCCTTACCGAACATGTATATTCGATCTCTATGTGTCCAATATCCTTACGGCATGTATATTTGAAACCTTTGTTAGAGTCGTCTTGCGGTCTCTTTCGGTATGTCTAATATCCTTACGACATATGCTCCCTATATGTGTTCAATATCCTTACCGAACATATATATTCGATTGTGTGTCCAATATCCTTAGGGCATGTATATTTGAAACTTTTGTTAGAGTCGTCTTGGTCGGTCTCTTTCCTGTATGTCTAATATCCTTACGACATATGCTTCCTATATGTGTTCAATATCCTTACCGAACATGTATATTCGATCTCTATGTGTCCAATATCCTTACGGCATGTATATTTCAAACTGTTGTTAGAGTCGTCTTCGGTCGGTCTCTTTCCAGTGTATGTCTAATATCCTTACCTGACATACCAGAATCTTTGTTCCAAATCCCACTGTTCAAAAAAAAAATCACAAAAAATATATAGAAAGTCAAAATTATCAAAAGATTAAAAAATGCAAAAATATATCCACTTGTTCTTCGGAGCAAATTTTTGTTCTTGTAGTATTTAATCTTCTTCACCTTGAAAGTTCAAAGGCTAATTTCACTTTCGTGTTTAAGACGATTAAATAGGGCAATTGCACCCAAAATTTGCCTCCTATCTCGGTTTTATGTGGTTTAGGCTTCGCATTTATCATAACACTCACATGCATTCATATCACTGGGTCTATGGTTACGGATTGGAGTTGATTCCCAAAGATTTCTCTGTTGAGCAGAAAAGGCGTGGTGTTTTCGACCAATTTGGGGATATTTGAAAATGACGAGTTTTAATGTTAAATCTTATTCGTTCATATCTATCGGCTTTCGGGGCTTGGTGTTCGATTGTTGATTTGAATGGTCTGTTCTTAATGGATCTACGGGAGTCTGGTTATTTTGTATGTTATTACCTCCTGATTCAGGAGATCAATTCATCACGAGTTTGGGTTTTTGCTGTTGTTTCAAGTTCGTTATTCAAGATGTAAAAGGATGGATATTGATTATCTGTTTATTGACTAACAATACAAGTCTTAGTGCATTTGGTTTTCTCGTCAGTTTTGTTCACTCTTGGCAACAGTGGATGTAGGTGGAAATTTTCGTCCAGAAGGTTTTGTTTGTAATATTTGAGGGTGTCCAAATTGCCACGTGTTTAGATCTTTTCTAGTTGCGTTCATCGCTCACGAGATTCAAGGCATTCAATGAAGATTAGAAGTTTCTTTTTGAAATTCGTTTGGTTTCAAACCTTTTTTTTACTACCGAGTATGGTTCAATTTGGAAACGCGGTGATAATTCCATTAATTTCAAGTGGAATCTATCGCTCAATTCTTGAAAGAATCATGAAACCGACAAGTCGACTAAGATTTTCAATCAAGAGTTTTGTGGCCGGATTTTCTACACGAACGGATTAACATAGAAGTTTTGTGGCCGGGAAATTCGAAAGGATTCAAGTGTTTCTAAAACTCAAGCCATCAAACCATCTTTGTATTTAGAGGATGATTCTCAAGTTTTGTATACTAGAGGGTTCAAGTTCTAAAAATACAACAATCATGTTACTACTCATTTGATTCAAAAATACGGATGGGAATGGTGGACGGATTTGGATTTAGGCGCGTATCTTAAGTCAACATTTCGACTTAGTTTTGTTTTAACCAAAGTAATTTTGGTTCATGACATTTTTTGGTTGGAATGTTTTATTCGTCGTGATTTTTCGACTTTCATGCACAAATGCTACAACACTGAAGGTCACATTAGTAGTATTCAAAGATTTGAAATTAAAACTCATGTCGATGCATAACTACCAAATTTTGTGTTCATAAATTTTCAAGAGCTTTGAATTACTCTAAGGTTTCACAAAAGTACAAGAATGAGTACACGATTTTACAACCTATCAAATCTTCGAATACAAGTTCTAATCCAGAAGCCAAACAATTTCACTCATTATTCAACTTCTTTTTGTCATTCAAGTGTCACAAATCTTGTTTGAATACAAAAGGACATTCGAAGAACGCCCGTTTACAAGTTAGAATCAAACCTCCAAGTTCAAACATTCTCTTAGCTTTGGTTTGTAAAAATACTACAATGTTTCGAGATTTCTAAATACAAAGATTCCTAGGTTACAAGTTTTGAATTCTAACATTATGCTACAAGTGTTATATGCCTAAGTCCTTTCTTTCCATTAAGAGTTTTGCTGTTTCGTCGGCTTCCAAGTTCTCTTGCTACATTGAAGATCTTGCCTCCTTGCCCAGAGCTGTCTTTTGTCGTTCCTCCAAGTTCATGCCATGACTCGTGTTCATGAAACAAAGCAAAAGAATATGATTAGCAAATAACGGACAGCAATGATAACAATACAAGAGAATACACAATTTCTATCTCATCATTAGGATTTTCTTTCCGGAATCAGGTTGTGCAAGGGTTTCGATCGTAACCAACCGGCCTCATAGCAAATCATCGGCCATAAACTCGCTATTGCAAATCCACAAGGGTACCCTTGGTTCACAATAGGAGGTGTGGAAAGAAGATGAGGAAAAGCAGTTTTGAAAAGCAGTTTTGGCATGACAGTACAACAACTTTACACAGGGCAGCAAGGGTAGACACTTTTTCGGGCAAGTTTTACCATAAACAGCATCCAACAGCCAGCATATCAAAACAAATAACAGTCTAATACACAAAGCAGCCCAAGATAACAGTCTAATACAACACAGAGCAGCCCAACACAGGAGCAAACACAAAGAGCCCATGATTTTTCGTTTTTGCTCAAGCAAACAAAGCCTTGCTTTTTTTCAAAAAAATCAGAACAACAGAGCCCTGCAAAACCCTAACTGACACTATATAAACATTCAAAGCACAAGAACCACAAGGCAGCAACTATTCACCAAAACCCTAGTCGAATTCGTCAGTAACCCTAACAGCATACTATAGATTGCCAAGCCAAAACCCAGAAATATAACAGTGTTCATCATCAACCCAGAAAGATAACCAACAACATTCAAACGAAAAACCAGAACAACATCCATCTAACTAGCATCATCATCATTTTCCAGAAAAGAGACCCTTCAGAAAGAGATAAAACGAGGAAAAGGCAAAGTGTAAGGTAAAACGGATCGATCTCACCGGGGTTGCGGTTGTAACCCGCCATCCGCCGCTGTTAGACCTCGGAGTCTCTGCATATACTTTTCCGACATCCGTTTTTTTTTCCATCGTATCGCCGTCACCGAATAGGGTCTAGGGTTCCATTATTTTCCCTTTCAGTTTTCCAAACCTATAAACGTGAAAAAACAGAGATCATAATACGCACAGAGTAATCGGAACGGAGAGATCGAGAGATGAGAAGCGGTTTCCGTCAAAATCGCGACGAGAGGATCGGTGAGGTTGTGAGCGGCGACGTCAGAATCGAGATTTGAGAGAATCGGTGAGGGCGTGAGCGGCGATGAGAGCTTGCATGAGAATCGAGTGAGGGAGAGTTCCAACGAGATCGTGAGGGAGGAAAAGTTTTTTTTCTTTCATGAGGAAGGCGAGAGAGATGAGCGAACAGATGAGAGATCGTGAGATGAGGGATGAGTGTTTGTGTTTTTAATTATGTTAATTAGTTTAAGTAGCAATTAATGTTTTTTTTTCTCTTTTTACTCATTCTGATGAGTTATATTTTCTGAATAACAAAAAAACATAATTTCAGTTTCAATATTAAATATAATTAAATTTTCTTTTTTTTTAGATAATTAATAGATAGTAGAAAAAATATTAGCTTAAACATTTTTTGTGTATATTTTTTTTTTTTTATGGTTAGTGTTTTATTAGTAAATTGATTAATATAGTTTAATAGGATATTTAGTGTTAAGATGTGGTGTTTGGTTCAGGTGGTGACACTTGTCACCACCCGTGTGGCCTGTTCGAATCTGATATGTGTATGTGTACTATATCTGTTTTGCACCCTCCTGCTTAAGCCATCAGATCTGCCAGAGCCCAGATCCGACGATCCAGAACGGTGGACCACAACATGCCTCATGGGAGCTGCTACACAAGATCCAGCAGCATTGTTTTGGGCTTGGGCTCAGATTGCTACTCACACCCTCCAGTTTAAAGCTTCAAACAGGCCCATTCATAAACTTTTCTCTTTAAATTCAATTATTATGCAAGTTTTTATGTATAATGATGTATTAAATAATATTTTGGCATATGGTAGTTTTTTATTTGTTGAATTACCAATTAAATTGTTAATTGATTTTTCATCAAGTAAAAGAATATCTATACTAATAATTATTTAAATTCCGAATTGTATTGTGTGTTAATTTATTTTCTTTATTTATCCGCTATTACATTATCTGCTTGCATGTTTATTATGCGATTGAACACTCCACTCTCACATTAATATAAAATCAACAACGCCTCCGCTTTTCTCTTATTTTGGTTACCCACACCAAATTCTCTAAGGGTCTCATGGTTGGGGATGGGCATGGCCATCCTCACGAGGTTAATTAGGGCCCTCGTTGCCTTGATTAATCATAACCAAAAATAATTGGTGCATATACCAATCACCATGCACTGTGGTCTCATGGTTGGGGATAGGAGCACCTATCCTCACGAGGTTAATCAAGTCCATATACTTGGTTAATCATAACCCGAAATATCATTTCTCTACGTCCAACGCCGCAATTTTCAACACTTTCAAAAAAAAAGTGTTATGGTACTTAATTAAATTGTTAGAGGTTCGCCCAACAATTTAATTAAAATGTAAAGTATTCGGGCCATTAGAGGGTAACCCAATGACTTGAATACTTTATTCCATACACTTAAATATTTAAAACACTTTCATATTAAATTAATTAATTGAATTTGTTTTCTTTAAATCAATTTTTCTACAAAAAAAAAAACATAGTGTTATGGTACTTAATTAAATTGTTAGAGGTTAACGATTTAATTAAAATGTAAAGTATTTGGGCCATTAGAGGGTAACCCAATGACATAAATACTTTATCCCATAACACTTAATAAAAGTGAACTTTGTTTCACCTCACTCCTTTCATAATAAAGATTTTGGATGAGAGAAGATTGGTTGACCTCAATCACCAATCTCGAGTATTGAATCGTTAGAGGACCTCCCAACGTTTTGGTACTTGTCATCTACGATTAAAACAATTCAACCCATTCAAATCCTTTTTCGCTCATATGATTATCAAAATTAAAAACATTTTCAATTAAAATCAATACAAACAATCCAAGACATTTTCAACCAGAACTACGGAGTTTTGACTTTCCCATTGCACGAGGGAATACGTAGGCATGCGGTTTTGAAACCGTGTCAAACTCAAAATAATAATAAACAAACCCCTTTTCTTATTTCTCATTTATGACTTAGAAATTAGCGATTACACACACAAACACCTTTTTGAACTAAATGGGTCCCATCGAGTACGATGGACGTAAGAGGTGCTAATACCTTCCTCTTGCGTAACCGACTCGCGAATCCATGCTTTTGGTCTTGTAGACCGCCTTATCCGATTTTTGTGGGTTTTATCTATATTTTCCCGTTCTTTTTAGAACAAATAAAATTAGGTGGCGATTTCATTATTTTTGAAAATTCATTTTAAATGATTTTTTTTGAAAATCGAGTTGCTTCACTATTGGATATAAATCTGGCATGAAAGGTTATGTGCTGCTGGACCTCCACACCTCTGAAATATTTGTGTCTTGAAACATTATATTTCATGAGCATATCTTGCCTTATAAACCAAGTAATCAAACCTTGTCCACATCTTGGTCATTTTTTCTTACAACACAAAATTCCATCCATAACACAAATAACAATCCACCTGAGCTTTCCACCACCACTCCATCAAATGATGACGTGCCTCAACAACCTGACCCTAACCTTACACAACAACCTGAGAGTCACACAGTTACTCAACAACCTAACCCTAACCCTCCATAAAGAGCCTCTTCACGAATGAGACAACATCCTTCTTATCTACAAGATTACGTCTGTAACTCTTCTACTTCCTCAAGCCAACCATCCACAGGTATTTCTTATCATTTGTCAAATTACATATCTAATGCACCACTATCTACTTCCTATTCTTCTTACGCTTTATCCTTAGTTTCCAACATTGAACCTAAGAATTATCATGAAGCCTCCAAACATGAATGTTGGAAACAAGCTATGCAGCTGGAGCTTTCAGCTCTTGAGAAGAATGGCACGTGGCAAATCGTGGATCTTTGCCCAGGTGTTAAACCTATTGGGTGTCATTGGGTTTACAAAATCAAGTATCTTGCTGATGGCTCTATTGAAAGATTTAAAGCTAGGTTAGTAGCTAAGAGCTATAACCAAATTGAGGGCCTTGACTATTTTGATACTTATTCTCCTGTTGCTAAGATCACCACTATGCGCACTGTTATTGCCTTAGCTTCCTACAAACATTGGCACATACATCAGTTGGATGTCAATAACACATTCCTACATGGCGAAATTGAAGAAGATATTTATATGCTTACTCCTCCTGGTGTTCATACAACCAAACCTCATCAAGTTTGCAAGCTACTTAAATCCCTTTATGGCCTTAAACAAGCCAGCAGAAGGTGGTATGAGAGACTTACTGCCTTTCTCACTGCCCACAACTTTTCTCAAGCCAGCTCAGATCATTCCTTGTTCGTACATAGCAGAGATTCCTCCATTACTATTCTGCTTGTGTATGTTGATGATGTTATCATCACAGGCAATCATCTCACTGAGGTTCATCACATCAAAGTTGCATTGGATTCTGCATTCAAAATCAAAGATTTGGGTCAACTTAAATATTTTCTGGGCATCGAGGTTGCACACTCTAATGCAGGTATTCTTCTCTATCAGCAAAAATACTAATTAGATCTTATAGCAAATTCAGGTTTCCTTGACTCCAAACCCGTCTCCACACCTGCAGATGCAACTCAGAAAATACATCAAGATTCTAGTGAACCATATCAGGACATTCCATCATATCGAAGACTCATTGGGCGCCTTCTCTACCTGAATGCAACTCGACCTGACATCACCTTCTGCATGCAACAGTTGAGCCAACACCTCTCTAAGCCTATTGTGAATCATTTTAAAGCTGCATGTCGAGTTCTACGATACTTGAAGTCTTGTCCAGCTCGTGGTATTCTCCTGCCTCGTGATTCTGATTTGCATCTGCATGGTTATTTCGATGCTGATTGGGCTGGGTGTATTGACTCACGTAGATATATTTCTGGTCGATGTTTCTTCCTTGGAAGATCCTTGATCTCTCGGCGCTCTAAGAAACAGCTCACTGTGTCCCGTTCCTCATCCGAGGTTGAGTATTGTGCCCTTACAACGGCAACATGTGAGCTCCAATGGTTGTTGTATCTCTTACAAGATTTACACATCACATGCGCTAAGACTCCTATCTTAAAATGTGACAACCAAAGTGCAATTCATATTGCATCGAATCATGTCTTTCATGAGCGTACAAAACACCTGGAAATTGATTGTCCATAGTACGAGAGAAACAAAGCAAAGGAATCCTGATATTATTGCCTGTCAAGTCTGTAAATCAGCTTACTGATCTCTTCACAAAGACTTTGTTGCCTCAGGCATTCCATGTGCTTCTAGACAAGTTGAAGTTGATTGACATTTATCAACCTTCAACTTGAGGGGGGATATTAAGACTATTGTAATAACTAATAATAACTACTCTTGTTAACTTTCTGTTATAGAAAACATTTAGAGTTAGTTAGGAGTTAGTTAATATTCTCTAGGGTTTTGATATGCTACAACATGTATATGGTGTTCCCTAGCTCTTGTATATATACAACACAATGTGGTATCTTCTTCTTCAATGATAATTCATTTCTTTTCACCATGTTCATCAGATTTCATAATAAAATGCAAAGAAACAAATTATAAGAATGAAGCTTTAATTTTTAGAAATTTTTTTATGTCATATAATTTAATTTTTAGAATGACACACTCTATTTAAATGTATATACTCACATTTTTAAAATCTAAATCCTTCCACATCAATATTATTGCAAGGATTAAATTTTTATAACAAATATGAACATAGAAAAATGAGAACAAACGAATAAGTAATACATAGATTATTAAAAATACTCTAAAAAAACAATATAAAGAATTACCACAACCACTCTCAACAAATAAGGAAGACAACAATACTACAAACTCATAATCATGAGAGAGAAAAAAAACTAAAACCAACAAATAAAACACAACCACCCTGAAATACCATCACCAAAAAACTAAAGTAAATGAAACACTTAAGAGGATTTTTCTCCCACCCCCTAAACAAGACTAAGTGATTCACAAGATGAGATGGAGTCCACTTCAAAGACAAAAAAATTATCATGTTCACCTTGATCTATAGACGAGTTCTTCGAATAAAAATAACATTGTTTACAAGTTTTTCAAATAGAATAGATGACCACATGTAAATAGGAACAATACCAAACACGACATTCTTACCTCTCCAAATCTCTATAACCCCTCAAACAAATTTACTAACAAAAAATGTACGACCCAATTCCTACTAAACCACCTATAGACTTAATATCAAATATCCACCACAAAACTAGACTAAGCAAAAATGAGTTGAACTGACTTCACTTAATTAGAGAACGAAACATAAACAACACGAATAAGATCAATGATAAATCTACGACTAATAGGGTTCAATCTAGAAGGAATAATATATTAAAGTATCTGTCTAGAGAAAATAACCACTTTAGATGGAGCATAACTCTTCTACCCCTTAAAAAAACTGAACCACCCCACATGCCAACTTTCCTCCCTAACCACCGGCGAGGTAAAAAGGCCAAAGGAGAACCTCATAGAGATGATACCTTGTACATACAAATTCCACATCAAAGTATCCTCTTGAGAAAGTTCCACTTTAACTTCCAAGGAAAGAACCATACTGCCTAGTAACTCCTTCTCCAAAACAAACAAACTTCGCCTCTATTTAAAATCTTAAACCAATTGACCCTTAACTCAAGATTATTAAAGCCCCACGAACTTATACTTCTTATCAAACGAAATACTTAAAATATCAATATCCACACACACCCTCCTAAAACCTGGTACTTAAATTGTTCTCAATAACCTTGAGAACCCCTTAAAAACCATCTAGAAGCACAACCTACATTGGAGGAGAGAATGGAAACCATATTACACTAATTGAAACACATTTTATACCACCTCCTAGCCCACACAACAAGAGTGTCATGAATACTATCCAAAATCTTATACCAAAGAGATGAACTACCTCAAGTGCTCTCCAACGACATTTACCTATAAGGCCATGATTAACATGTTTTAGATCCTGGACCTAAAGCCTCTAAAATACCTTGAGTTTGCACATATCCTCTCAATGCACCCAAGTAATATTTGCCACACCTTTAACGCCAATCCAAAGAAACCTCATTTAAAACCCAACAATATTTTTTTCAAATAAAGACCATCAACTTCATGATCTTCAAATATAAGATAAGGATGACACTTAATAGAAATTTAAGAGAACAACCCTCCTTCCAAGGCTCATAAACCTATACCTTTGAAGGAGGTTAATAAAAGGATATAAGTAGCCACCTTCCTTGGATTAGCTCCCACTGGCATTCGTAAATACTTGAAAGGGAGGGAGCCTACTCTATAATCAAGAAAGTTCTCTGTCATCTCAAGGAATTACCTATCCATATAGATACCATAACGATTTTTTTTAAGTTGACCTCAACCTAGAAGACAACTCATAGCTTTTGGGGAGAATATTATTCACCAAAATATTCCCTAGCAAAGGTTCTCCTAGAAGAATAGTATAATCTGCATACTAGATATACGAAACATACAAACCCTTAGATTCCACATTAAGTTTATACAACATTCATATCGGAGAAACACACATCATAGAATCACTAAGGACCTTCACTACTAAAAGAAATTAAAAGGACACCATATGGTCATTTTACTTAAGCCCTATATGAATAATAATCCCCTCCATCAAGCATCATTATATCTAGACAGATAGACTTACTGAAAAAATACAAGCTTTAGTCTATGCTCTCCCCATGATCTCCAAATCTAAACGTCCTCAACATATAATTCAAGAAGACCTAATTAATATAATCATAAGCCTACTCAAAATCCGCTTTTAAAATAATCTTTGAAGTCTTAGTTAAATGAATAACCCGATTCAACGCCACCACCTTATCTACAAGTTGCCTTCCCCTAAGAAAGGTGGATTTGTTATGAGAGATAAGGATATCCATAACAAATGTTAACCTAGCCTCCAAAACATTGATAACAAGCTGGTAGCGATCCAAGAAGGGAAATAAGTCTACATTTCCTAAGCGACAAAGGAGAATCGACCTTCAAAAAATAAACGTCGCGAAATAAGACAACATACTTATAGGTAATGAGGCATTTTCGAAAACTAATCAAACAAAGCATATACATCTTTCTCGAGTAGTTCCTAAAGCCTCTTGAAAAAAGAGAAATGGAAAACATTATGCCCAGGACTTTTATTACCATCTATCGAGGACATCACCATACCACTTCTGCTAGCACGAATCTTGCAAAGAGACTCGCCACTTTCCTGTGCAAAAGAATGAGAAATTTTATCCCATCCAAAGCGATTATATCTGTATAATGGTCCTCAAAATGCTCGGGTTGTGGACCTCCGCCACTTTTACCACCCATATATCACCCACACAACACTAAATTAAATTGAATTCATATGTCTTCTTTACTTTACATATGCATGAAAATATGTTGTATTCACATATCTCCTTTCAGACACTTGTAGCAAGGATATTATAACAATTGAGATTCTCTACGCTCGAGAAGCTCCCACAACTCTTGCAAGATGATAGTTCTTTCAACCAATTTTTTTTTGAAAATAGGGGATTCAACTCAACCCTCACATCCTAGTTCTCAAGCGACCCAACACAACTATTAATCTTAGAATTTCCTTTATAAAGTACTTTATTCCATACCTTAAAAGGGAATTTTGAAAAAATAGGGGATTCAACTTAACCCTCACATCCTAGGTCTCAAACGGCCGAACACAACTATTAATCTTGAAATTTCCTTTTAAAAATATTTCTTTATTCTATACTTTAAAGAGAATGTTTTAGCGCTTTCAACTTATTATTCCTTAGAAGGAAAAACCATTTTGCTCTATGCTAAGTTGGAGTTTCAAAACTCCAAAACAAACCTATGAAATGAAGCATCTTCAAATACATTTTATTTGTGGAATACAAAAGAAGTTATTATGAAATAAATTAATCTTCAAATAAAAACCTTCACTAGTGCTAGAAGAAAACAGTGAGTGATCGCTTTCCACAAGACTCAAAATGAAATAAATAAAAAAACTCTATTAAGAATTATTGAGTAGCACGTGATCCGCCCCAAAATGTAGTAACTAATCTAAGAGAGTCAATAATTGATTTCAATAATATAAGTAGACTATGCAACAGGAGTCAAAAGTGCACGTTCTCATAATCTGTCTTGGAATGCTTAAGCTTTCCCACTCAACCATTACCAATAGTACGTACTAGTATTAATTTATATATCATTCCTAAAGTATTTTGAGTATTAGGGGCCCGAGAAACCAAATCATCTCTCTTTCAACAACTATATTACTATATACCATGCATTATTATTATTTGACCGCCCCTTATTTCCACTACCTCATATAATCATCACCGTCAAGTTCTTTTCTTTATAAAAAAATAATAATTAACTTTAATGTAGTAATGTTTTAATATTTTCAAGTAAAAAACAAATGTAATTAATAAGAGAGGTCAAACCCTAGACATCAAATATATATAATTCTTTCGGTATGCAAACCATGTCACTAGATCAATTATTATTTGAGCTTTTAAATCAAAACTTTTGTAAATAGAGTGAATCATTTACATGTTCCTATAATTTTATTTTAGTAACTTTTGGCCGCATGTTATTGTCTGTTCTCTATGTGATTTAATATGCTGTCCAAGACTCAAATCAATAAAAATATGATAAGACCAAGTGGCTCAAATGAAAGTGATACTCCTCTGAATCTATGATTGTGTGCGTTTTCGTAGCATGATGAAGTGTGAAGAAGGTCAACATTACCTTTTAAGAATAACAACAAAATATCTTCATGTGTATTCTTTTTCAAATAAACAATATAGGATAGATGAAGACCTAGACGCAAATGGTGATTAGACTAAATTAATCACCACCAATGTAAAGCTCATAAGAATCATAGGCTGATGGCTATTTCACTTGAGGTACTGTTATATTATATATATAATATATCTTGTTATATATTATAGTACTTGAAAAATTTACATATGTTTCATAATTTATTACACGATGAAAATAAATTGAAATGATAAAATATTAAATAATTTTTAAAATTTTATATAATTTTATAAACTTATTTTATTTGATAAAATTTCTCAATAAAATAATCAGATAATTATTTATAAAAAATTATTATATGGTATTAAAATTTAATCTGATGTTAATGAATCTCGACTTATATATTAAAATTCATCATTCAATAAAAAATTATAATATTATAGATATATTTATAAAATATAAATTAATAATTTGTTTAATATATAACTAATATTAACACCTTATAACTCTTTATCAAATGAGTTAGTTTTGTTAGTTCACAATGCTCCTCCATTTTTTATCGCCGTTGGCAGTTTGTAACGGTCAATATTAAACTGGTCGCTTTTCTGAATCAGGCTCTAATACCATGTTAGAGAGAGTTAATAGTAGAAGTATTCATATAAAATTGAAGAACAAACACTCTTGTAAGAGACACGCCATTTATCTACATAAAATCTTAAGATTTTAAATGAATATGTGGTGTTCTCTCACAAATGTGTGTCTCAAAGTAATGCTCCTTTTTCGGAATTGACCACTAACAAATTTTAATGTATATCAAATTATTTTCATTAATGTCAAGTTTTATAAATATAATTATAATATATTAACTTTCAATTTAATAATTAATTTTCTTATATAAATAGTGAGAAAAAAATTATCAGATCTGCCATTGTATTAAATCTAATATTGAAGTGTAAAATGATCGTGCTTTATATGTATAGTTAGGTTCAATTAAAATCATATTGTCAAACTAATTAGCATGAAATATGAATTATGAAAATTAAATTCGGACTAGCATAAACGTTGAAAAATGAAGAGAGTAAAAGAGATTAACGAGGAGAATTTTTTATGCCACATAATTTTCTTACGCACCATACGAATTTTGTAAAATGCCTTTAAAAATCAAAAGTATATTTATAATGTGCACCATCATTGATAAAATGTATATCAAACCGAAAATTTATTTCTGGTTTTGTACCGAATTTAAATTTCGGGTTTAATCATAGTTTACCTGAAAGGAACATATTAATGTACTGAATGAGGGATAAAAGAAATAAAATTTACTTGAAAGTCTACTTTCTTAAGCTCTTTCTAATATGAACCACAAAAATGAAGATTTGAAGTGGAAATTGAATTGACAATGGAGAGAATTTTTGAGAGGTTTTATGGAGAAAGAGTGTAATGGTGGTGATCACCATGGTTGCTGTTATAAGCAATTTGTGTCGTGCCTAAAATCGGAAGTATACTTCCGGTCATATACAAAATATTCAGGTGGCAACACCATTCAATGTTCGCGCTATAAGTGGAAGTATACATCCGGTTTCAAATCGGAAGTGCATCTCTGGTTACATTTCTTACAATTTGAGGGGTCACACCACATTTCGACTGGTTTGTACAAATTGGGGTGCGAACTGGAAATATACTTCTGGTTTTAGGAAGAATATTTTCGATTTTTCATAGAGTGCCCCCTCCATTATGGAGTGGATTAAAAAATTTTCTTAATAAGATGATACGAGAATATTATAGTTTTTATGCAGAGTGTGTTGTTCATAGGTGATTTTAATGATATTGTAACTTCTTCGGAAAAAAAAGAAGAAGTTGAAATTCCCGCTTTTTGCTTGCAAGCATGGTGAATTTGTAGAGAGGTTTAATGCTTGCATCCTTATTAATATGGGTGAGTTGGCTCTAAACGTATATAGAGAGGTCTTATTTTTTTATCGTGGTAATCAAATATTTGAAAAGTTTCATCGAGTTTTTCGTAATGATAATTGGAGGCTTAACTTTTTAGATGTGAATGTCAAGGTTCTTGCTCGTATGGATTTCTATCACCATCTTCCCTTTCTAATCATGTCATTTGATAATGTTTATCAGAAAAAAAAGCAAATATTTTTGTTTTAAAAGTGGATGGATAACATAAGCTACTTATATAAATATGATTAAAGAGGCATGGGATCCTGCTAATGCGGTTAATGAAAAATTGAAACAAATGCAAGGTAAATTCAAGAATTAGAAGAATATTAGTTGTAATATAGTAGGGGATCAAAAGTGAGAATTACTGCCTCAGATTAAGGGAATTCAGACGTGGGTGCAAATTTGTCGAGAGAATATGTTTTTCTATAAATTAGAGTTCATGGTTTAGCATGATCTATAAAAAGTTCTTTGGTAAGAAGAGTTAATATGATTTCAGTTCTCTTAAACTAAGTGGTTTCAAGATGAGAATCGTAATGCGAAGTACTATCATGTGAAAGTTGTTAATATGAAACGACAAAATCAAGTTCAAATGTTTCGTAACACTAATATCATGTGGGTGCAAGATGAATACCAATTCCAATCTATGTCAATTTCTTTTTACAAGAATCGTTTTAGTGAAACTACTAGAGATGATGCACGGTCATAAACATCGGTTTCTTATCCTAGAATTTCTCAAAATTCTTTAAATATTCTAAGTAATGATGTGAATGATACAAAGGTTAGGCGAGAAGTTTTTGATATGAGACCTTGAAAATCACATGAACCAAATGGATATTCTGCTAGTTTTTATCCAAAAAAACTTAGGAAGTTACTAGATCAAATTCTTGGTAATTTTGTCAAGAATATGTAGACTAATCCGGATGCACTTGTTGATATTAATCAAACAAATATCTTCTTAATTCCTAAAGTATTTTGTGATTAAAGTTGATTTAACTAAAGCATGTGATTGGCTAAAATGATATTTTATTGAGACTATCTTGCGAGAGATCATGGAATTCTCTTGGATATCTGATCACTGTTATTACAAACTCTATTACAATGGTAACCATTAATGTGAAATGGAATAGAACTACATCATATTTTTTCAAACTTCTGAGAGCTATCAAACAAGTAGGTTATATATTCTCTGTATCTCTTTGTTTTTTGTAGGATAAATTTTATCATCTTATTTCTCACATTATGGAGCAAGGCTTTTAGAAAATTATGAAAGGCAGGAAGAAATGGTCTTCTCAAATCCCACATGATATTTGCAGATAATTTTTTTTTTTTATTGTTTGGTCAAGCTATAAAGGTTCAAATGCATTATATGTTTGATATTGTTAATTAATTTTTCCTTTTGTCTGATCAATAAGTGAATATTGATAAAACAAACTTTTTTTTTTCTAGAAACATTTTTGTGTCTGTTCATCATAAATCGATTGCTATGTCTGGAGTTAGTAAAACACAATTGTTAGACAATATCTGGGTATTCCTATCTTTGATAGAACAAATTAAGTCATAGTTGACCTCATGTAAAGCTCAATGTCATCCTTTTGTAGGTCGAGTAACTCTTTAAAATTGTTATTGAATTCATTTGTATTTATATTAACACGACTACTAGCGTTCCTAAAGTTTGTTGAAAATGAAAGAACTAGAATTTGTTTGGGTTAAAAAGTGTGTTTTTCTTTTTTATTTATTGCATGCCATGAAAATAGAGAAGACGTGACGTTGCTTATTTAACTTGTAGGACTAAGTCGTGGCACTTTCACTAATGCAAAATGCATCTCTCCATTTTGGTCCATATCATGATTGAACAGAAGACTAATTCCAAGGTCGGTTTGGGCTGGCCCAATCAAATAGCTCATTTAAGCAGCCATCATTATCAATTTATTTCAATTGATAAAAATTGTTTTCTTTTATAATTAGATATTTTTCGCATTAGTTTGGTGAGACTAATTTCTTAAATTGAAAACGACCTAATAGACAACATAGTTCTTTATAAAATATACTTTTCCATTATAAATAGCAAATCGAACCAAATCAAATTGAAAATCACAAAAAATTATATTTAATTTGAATGTGTTTGAATTATATTTTAATAAAATTGCATGGTTCAGTCTGATTTGTAGTTTGTATTTTACAAACCGAATCAAACCGTATTATGTTACAACCTAAATTTCATTTTGTTGGAACAAAGAGTTTTCAAGAAAGATAGTTTTGTGAAGAAGAAGAATAATGGAATTGAGATAGAGGATGATTATCTAAAACTGTATGAAAATTATTATTGATTGTTGTTGTGATTACAAAGAAATGCCCCTTATATAGACACATTTTGCAGGCCCAAGAATGTAGGCTAATCTAAGGCCCAAAACATACAAAGGCCCAAAGAATTCGACACACTCCTACAGATAGCAGAGCAATTCGACATTCTGACTAATTCGACCAACACACACAATAGCTAGTTCGACTAGCACACAAAGCCAATTCGATTCAACACGAATTATACATTCCAACACACCCCCTTAATTCATGTTCTCGAGACTTCTCATCCCGATGCTTTTCTTTACCTCTTCGAATCTGACTTTCTTCAGAGGTTTGGTGAATATGTCAGCTAGTTGAACTTCAGTCTTGCAGTGCTTTATTTCGACCTTCCATTTGTTGACCTGATCTCTCAAAAAATGATACCCTCTTTCTATGTGTTTACTTTGACCGTGACACACAAGATGATTTGCCAGGTTAATTGCTGATTTGTTGTCGACAAATAGCTTTATCTTCTTAGGTTCCATTATCTTGAGTTCATCAAGTAACATATCGATCCATGCTGCTTGGCATGCAGCATAAGATGCAGCTACATATTCTGCTTCGCACGATGAAAATGCCACAATGCTTTGTTTCTTCAAACTCCAAGAGATTGGAGCACCTTCGATCATGAAAATATAGCCTGCAGTGCTTTTCTTTTCGTCTTGATCTCCACTGAAATCTGAATCAGTGTATCCATGAACTTTGACGCTTATGTTGTTCTTCGATTTCCTGGGAAAAAACACGCCATGGTCGACAGTTCCCTTGATGTATCTCAACACCCTCTTTATTGCGATGAGATGACATTCTTGAGATTTCTCCATAAATCTTCTCAATAATCCTACACTTTGGCAGATATCTGGTCTTGTATTGCAAAGATATCTCAGGGATCCAATAATTTGTTTGTACAATGTCGAATTTACAAACTCATCGTTCGATTCCTTCTTCAGCTTTGCTCCTACCTCTAACGGTGTGACTGCTTCGTTATAGTTGCTCATGTTGAATCTCTTCAGAATATCTTGAGCATACTTAGTCTGATGCAAGAATTCCCCTTCTTCAGTATTTTTGAATTCCATCTCTAAGAAATACGAGAGATTTCCTAAGTCATACATTTCGAATTCTTGCATTAGCTTCAACTTGACTTTCATCATCTCAGCCTCGTCGGCTCCGGTAATGAGTAAGTCATCTATATAGAGGCATAAAATGATTCGACTAACACTGTCGACATCATTTACATATACTATGTGTTCAGAGACGCACTTTGTGAAACCTGCTTCGACCAGGAAGCTATCTATTCTTTTATTCCAAGCTCGAGGAACTTGCTTCAAACCATAAAGAGCCTTCCTTAATCTGTACACCTTTGAATCCTGCCCTTTGACGTCGAATCGTGGTGGTTGAGTAACATAGAATTCTTCTTCCAATGGACCATTCAAGAATGTTGACTTTACATTCAGCTGATGCATCCTCCATCCCCTGTATGCTGTTGTCGAAAAAACTATTCGAATTGTTTCCAGCCTAGCAACCGATGCATATACTTCATCGAAGTCTATACTAGGCTTCGTCGAAGACTATATGCTCCTTTCATTTTGTTCAGGTGGTTCTTCATTTCGACTAGTTGAAGCGGTGCCTTGTTAACTTTGACTATTTGAGGGCTCATCCTGTAGATCTTCTTCGAACATAGTTATAACTGTGTCTGATTCTTGTGTTGAACTTTGACTCCAGTCCCAACCTTTTCTTTCGTCGACACAAACATCTATGCTGATTACTAGTTTATCTTTGATTGGAGAATACAACTTGTATGCATCAGTCAAATGATACCCTATGAGAACCATTGCTTCACTCGATCATCCAGTTTCCTTCTTAATTGTTCAGGTACATGCTTGAAGCACATTGATCCAAAAAATCTAAAATGACTCACACTTGGCTTCGACCTTGTCCAAGCCTTATAAGGTGTTCTTCCCACTATATTCTTTGTTGGACACTTGTTTAGAATGTATACTACTGTCGAAGCCGCTTCAACCCAAAATTTCTTAGGCATATTTTTAGCTTTCAACATACTTCTCGTCATGTTCAGTATACTTCTATTTTTTCCTTTCAGCTATGCCATTGTGCTGAGGTGTATAGGGTACAATAATCTCATGCTCTATACCTTCCTCATTACCAAATTTGGCAAATTCAGCATACGTATATTCACCACCACCATCAGTTCTTAACTTCTTCAATTTGCAACCACTTTATTTTTCAGCATGCAACTTGAATTTCTTGAACTGTGTGAACACTTTACTCTTCATTTCAATGATATAAATCCATATATGTCTGGTTAATTCATCAACAAAAGTAAGGAAATACTTGTTTCCTCCATTTGACTTCACTTCAAATGGTCCACACACATAAAAGTGAACTAGTTCCAATGTGCGCTTGAATTTCATGGGCAAGTTATGTTTGAATGTTTTTATCGCTTGCTTAGCTTTAAAACATTAATCGCATACTTTCTTTGGTTCCTTCATATAAGGCATAGCAAACACCATCTTTTTCTGGTTGAGAATGCATAAACTCCTGAAGTTTAGATGTCCATACATGTGATGCCATTGCCAGTTCTTGTCTTCTTCCGTAGTCGAGGAAAGACACTTATGATCTGATGTGTTGAGTCCAACTTTGAACATTTTATTTTTTTCCAATAGTGCTTTCATTATCAGTCTTCCATCAGCCCTATAGACTTTCATCTGATTCCATTCAAGCTTCATTTTGAAGCCTTTTGCAAGTAATTGACCTACACTTATCAAATTACTTGTCATAGAAGATACATATAATACCTCATTGATAGTGGCTTTTCCACCATCCTTTTTGACAATTGATATGTCTCCTTTGCCTCCAAAGTTGATGTGTCTTCCATCAGCAAACTTTATCACCTTTTTCATTGACTCATCTAACTTGGTGAACCAATATTTATTGCCAGTCATATGGTTGCTACATCCTGAATCCAAATACCACATGTTGGTTTTCTCAGTGTTCGACTAATAGTTTACCATCATCAACACATCATTTGAGTCATTGTCTCCTGCACGTGCATATTGGGCTTCATCATTTTCTTTCACTCTTGCTGCTTTCTTTCTTCGAGAGTCTTGAGCATAATGACCAACACCTTGACAATTGTAACATTGCACCTCTTTCATATCGACTTTCCTCCCAGAGTAGTTGTTGCCCACACCTTTCTTGCTTGAATAAGCATTCTTGCTTGACTTCTCATCACCTACAATATGGTTTCATTTCTTCACTTTTCTTGATCGTGATTGCTATGAAATTTGAAGTGAATATAATTCTTAAGAAAATCTTATGAAATTTGAAGGAAATATAAATCTTAAAAAAAATCTGATGAAATTTTAAGTTAATATAAGTCTTCAAATAATCTGAAGATAATTGAAGTTAACATAATTCTTAAGATAATTTGATGAAATCTGAAGTGAATATAAATCTTAAGAAACTCTAATGAAATTTAAAGTAAATATAAATGTTAAAAACATTGTTGAAATTTGAAATGAATATAAGTCTTTAGAAAATCTTATGAAATTTGAAGTGACTATAAGTCTTCAGAAAATCTGTTGAAAGTTGAAGTGAAGATAATTCTTAAGATAATCTGATGAAATTTGAAGTGAATATAAATCTTAAGAACACCTGACTAAATTAGAAGTAAATATAAATCATAAAAAAATATGACGAAATTTGAAGTCAATATAAGTCTTCAGAAAATCTGGTGAAATTTGAAATGAATATAAGTCTTAAGAAAATATGGTTAAAATTGAAGTGAATATAAGTTTTCAGAGTATCTGATGAAATTTGAAGAGAATATAAGTCTTTAGAAAATCTGATGAAATTTGAAGTGAATATATAAGTCTTCTGAAAATCTGGTGAAATTTGAGGCATTTATAAGTCTTCATAAAATCTGGTGAAAATTAAAGTGAACATTAGAATTGATTGTAAATCTTAAGAAAATATGATTAAATTTGAGTTGAATTTAAGTCTTCGAAAAAATGGTGAAAATTGAAGTGAATATAAGTCTTCAGAAAATATTGTGAAAATTGAGGTAAACATAAATCTTTAGATAATCTGATGAAATTTGAAGTGAATATAAATCTTAAGAAAATCTGATGAAATTTGAAGAGAATATATGTTTTCAGAATATCTAATGAAATTTTAAGCGAATATAGATCTGAATATAAATCTTACGAAAATTGATGGAAATATAAATCATAAAAAATATGATGAAATTCGAATTAAATATGAATCTTAAAAAAGTCTGAGGAAATTTGAATTGAACATAAGTCTGTAGAAAATCTGGTAAAATTTGAAGTGAATATATGTCTTTAGAAAATATGGTGAAACTTGAAGTGAATATAACTCTTCAGAAAATCTTATAATTTTTGGAGTGAATATAAGTCTTCAGAAAATCTAATGAAACTTGTAGTGAAAATAAGTCTTCCGAAAATCTGATAAAATTTTAAGTGATTATAAGTCTTCAAAAAATCTGGTGAAATTTGAGGCGAATATAAGTCTTCAGAAAATCTGGTGAAAATTTAAGTGAACATAAATCTTAAGATAATCTGATGAAATTTGAAGTGAATATAAATCTTAAGAAAATCTGATAAAATTTGAAGTGATATAAGTCTTAAGAAAATCTGATGAAATTTGATGTGAATATAAGTCTTCGGAAAATCTAGTAAAAATTGAAGTGAACAAAAATCTTAATATAATTAGATAAAATTTGAAGTAAATATGATTCTTTAGAAAATCTTATGAAATTTTAAGGATATATAAATCTTAAAAAAATCTAATGAAAACTAAAGTGAACATAAATCTTTAGAAAATCTGATGAAATTTGAGGCGAATATAAGTCTTCCAAAAATCTTGAGAAAACTGAAGTGAATATAAATCTTTAGAAAATCTGATGAAATTCGAATTAAATATATAAATCTTAAGCAAATCTGATTAAATTAGAAGTAAAAATAACTCTTTAAAAAATATGATGAAATCTGAAGTGAATATAAGTCTTTAGAAAATCTGATGGAATTTGAAGTGAATATAAGTCTTCAGAATATCTGATTAAGTTTATAGTGAATTTAAGTCTTCAGGAAATCTGGTGAAAATTGAAGTGATTATAAATCTTAAGATAACCTGATGAAAATTGAAGGAAATATAAATCTTAAATAAATATGATGAAATTTGAAGTCAATATAACTCGTCAGAAAATCTGATGAAATTTGAAATGAATATATGTCTTCAAAAATTCTTGTGAAAATATAAGTGAACATAAATCTTAAGATAATCAAATGAAATTTTAGGTGAATATAAGTCTTTAAAAAATCTGATGAAATTTGAAGTAAATATAAATCTTAAAAAAATCTGATGGAATATGAAGCGAATATAAGTCTTCAGAAAATTTGATGAAATTTGTTGTAAATATAAATCTTAAAAAAATCTGATGAAATTTGAAGTGAATATAAAGCTTAAGAAAATCTGATAAAATTTGAAGTGATATAAGTCTTAAGAAAATCTGATGAAATTTGATGTGAATACGTGTCTTCGGAAAATCTAGTGAAAATTGAAGTTACCATAAATCTTAAGATAATCCGATAAAATTTGAAGTAAATATGATTCTTTAGAAAATCTTATGAAATTTGAAGGAAATATAAATCTTTAAAAATTCTAATGAAATTTTAAGTGAATATACGTCTTCAGAAAATTTGGTGAAAAATGAAATGAGCATAATTCTTAAGATAATCATTGGAAATTTGAAGTGAATATAAATCTAAAGAAAATCCGAAGAAATTAAAAGTAAATATAAGTCTTCAGAAAAGCAGGTGAAATTTGAGGCGAATATAAGTCTTAAAAAAATCTTGAGAAAACTGAAGTGAACATAAATCTTTAGAAAATCTGATGAAATTTGAAGTGAATATAAATCTTAAGAAAATCTGATTAAATTAGAAGTAATATAAATCTATAAAAACTCTGATGAAATCTGAAGTGGATATAAGTCTTTAGAAAATCTGATGAAATTTGAAGTGAATATAAGTCTTCAGAATATCTGATTAAGGTTATAGTGAATTTAAGTCTTCAGGAAATCTGGTGAAAATTGAAGTGATTATAAATCTTAAGATATCCTGATGAAAATTGAAGGAAATATAAATCTTAAAAAAATATGATGAAATTTGAAGTCAATATAACTCGTCAGAAAATCTGGTGAAATTTGAAATGAATATATGTCTTCAAAAAATCTTGTGAAAATATAAGTGAACATAAATCTTAAGATAATCAAATGAAATTTTAGGTGAATATAAGTTTTTAAAAAATCTGATGAAATTTGAAGTAAATATAAATCTTAAAAAAATCTGATGGAATATGAAGTGAATATAAGTCTTCAGAAAATCTGATGAAATTTGTTGTAAATATAAATCTTAAAAAAATCTGATGAAATTTGAAGTGAATATAAATCTTAAGAAAATCTGATAAAATTTGAAGTGATATAAGTCTTAAGAAAATCTGATGAAATTTGATGTGAATACGTGTCTTCGGAAAATCTAGGGAAAATTGAAGTTACCATAAATCTTAAGATAATCCGATAAAATTTGAAGTAAATATGATTCTTTAGAAAATCTTATGAAATTTGAAGGAAATATAAATCTTTAAAAAATCTAATGAAATTTTATGTGAATATACGTCTTCAGAAAATTTGGTGAAAATTGAAATGAGCATAATTCTTAAGATAATCATTGGAAATTTGAAGTGAATATAAATCTAAAGAAAATCTGATGAAATTAAAAGTAATTATAAGTCTTCAGAAAATCAGGTGAAATTTGAGGCGAATATAAGTCTTAAAAAAATCTTGAGAAAACTGAAGTGAACATATATCTTTAGAAAATCTGATGAAATTTGAAGTGAATATAAATCTTAAGAAATTATGATTAAATTAGAAGTAATATAAATCTATAAAAACTCTGATGAAATCTGAAGTGAAAATAAGTCTTTAGAAAATCTGATGAAATTTGAAGTGAATATAAGTCTTCAGAATATCTGATTAAGTTTATAGTGAATTTAAGTCTTCAGGAAATCTGGTGAAAATTGAAGTGATTATAAATCTTAAGATAATCTGATGAAAATTGAAGGAAATATAAATCTTAAAAAAATATGATGAAATTTGAAGTCAATATAACTCGTCAGAAAATCTGATGAAATTTGAAATGAATATATGGCTTCAAAAATTCTTGTGAAAATATAAGTGAACATAAATCTTAAGATAATCAAATGAAATTTTAGGTGAATATAAGTCTTTAAAAAATCTGATGAAATTTGAAGTAAATATAAATCTTAAAAAAATCTGATGGAATATGAAGTGAATATAAGTCTTCAGAAAATTTGATGAAATTTGTTGTAAATATAAATCTTAAAAAAATCTGATGAAATTTGAAGTGAATATAAATCTTAAGAAAATCTGATAAAATTTGAAGTGATATAAGTCTTAAGAAAATCTGATGAAATTTGATGTGAATACGTGTCTTCGGAAAATCTAGTGAAAATTGAAGTTACCATAAATCTTAAGATAATCCGATAAAATTTGAATTAAATATGATTCTTTAGAAAATCTTATGAAATTTGAAGGAAATATAAATCTTTAAAAATTCTAATGAAATTTTAAGTGAATATACGTCTTCAGAAAATTTGGTGAAAATTGAAATGAGCATAATTCTTAAGATAATCATTGGAAATTTGAAGTGAATATAAATCTAAAGAAAATCCGATGAAATTAAAAGTAAATATAAATCTTCAGAAAATCAGGTGAAATTTGAGGCGAATATAAGTCTTAAAAAAATCTTGAGAAAACTGAAGTGAACATAAATCTTTAGAAAATCTGATGAAATTTGAAGTGAATATAAATCTTAAGAAAATCTGATTAAATTAGAAGTAATATAAATCTATAAAAACTCTGATGAAATCTGAAGTGGATATAAGTCTTTAGAAAATCTGATGAAATTTGAAGTGAATATAAGTCTTCAGAATATCTGATTAAGGTTATAGTGAATTTAAGTCTTCAGGAAATCTGGTGAAAATTGAAGTGATTATAAATCTTAAGATAACCTGATGAAAATTGAAGGAAATATAAATCTTAAAAAAATATGATGAAATTTGAAGTCAATATAACTCGTCAGAAAATCTGGTGAAATTTGAAATGAATATATGTCTTCAAAAAATCTTGTGAAAATATAAGTGAACATAAATCTTAAGATAATCAAATGAAATTTTAGGTGAATATAAGTCTTTAAAAAATCTGATGAAATTTGAAGTAAATATAAATCTTAAAAAAATCTGATGGAATATGAAGCGAATATAAGTCTTCAGAAAATTTGATGAAATTTGTTGTAAATATAAATCTTAAAAAAATCTGATGAAATTTGAAGTGAATATAAAGCTTAAGAAAATCTGATAAAATTTGAAGTGATATAAGTCTTAAGAAAATCTGATGAAATTTGATGTGAATACGTGTCTTCGGAAAATCTAGTGAAAATTGAAGTTACCATAAATCTTAAGATAATCCGATAAAATTTGAAGTAAATATGATTCTTTAGAAAATCTTATGAAATTTGAAGGAAATATAAATCTTTAAAAATTCTAATGAAATTTTAAGTGAATATACGTCTTCAGAAAATTTGGTGAAAAATGAAATGAGCATAATTCTTAAGATAATCATTGGAAATTTGAAGTGAATATAAATCTAAAGAAAATCCGAAGAAATTAAAAGTAAATATAAGTCTTCAGAAAAGCAGGTGAAATTTGAGGCGAATATAAGTCTTAAAAAAATCTTGAGAAAACTGAAGTGAACATAAATCTTTAGAAAATCTGATGAAATTTGAAGTGAATATAAATCTTAAGAAATTATGATTAAATTAGAAGTAATATAAATCTATAAAAACTCTGATGAAATCTGAAGTGAAAATAAGTCTTTAGAAAATCTGATGAAATTTGAAGTGAATATAAGTCTTTAGAATATCTGATTAAGGTTATAGTGAATTTAAGTCTTCAGGAAATCTGGTGAAAATTGAAGTGATTATAAATCTTAAGATAACCTGATGAAAATTGAAGGAAATATAAATCTTAAAAAAATATGATGAAATTTGAAGTCAATATAACTCGTCAGAAAATTTGGTGAAATTTGAAATGAATATATGTCTTCAAAAAATCTTGTGAAAATATAAGTGAACATAAATCTTAAGATAATCAAATGAAATTTTAGGTGAATATAAGTCTTTAAAAAATCTGATGAAATTTGAAGTAAATATAAATCTTAAAAAAATCTGATGGAATATGAAGTGAATATAAGTCTTCAGAAAATCAGATGAAACTTGTTGTAAATATAAATCTTAAAAAAATCTGATGAAATTTGAAGTGAATATAAATCTTAAGAAAATCTGATAAAATTTGAAATGATATAGGTCTTACGAAAATCTGATGAAATTTGATGTGAATACGTGTCTTCGGAAAATCTAGTGAAAATTGAAGTTACCATAAATCTTAAGATAATCCGATAAAATTTGAAGTAAATATGATTCTTTAGAAAATCTTATAAAATTTGAAGGAAATATAAATCTTTAAAAAAGCTAATGATATTTTAAGTGAATATAAATCTTCAGAAAATTTGGTGAAAATTGAAATGAGCATAATTCTTAAGATAATCATTGGAAATTTGAAGTGAATATAAATCTAAAGAAAATCTGATGAAATTAAAAGTAAATATAAGTCTTCAGAAAATCAGGTGAAATTTGAGGCGAATATAAGTCATAAAAAAATCTTGAGAAAACTGAAGTGAACATAAATCATTAGAAAATCTGATGAAATTTGAAGTGAATATAAATCTTAAGAAAATCTGATTAAATTAGAAGTAATATAAATCTATAAAAAATCTGAAGAAATCTGAAGTGAATATAAGTCTTTAGAAATTCTGATGAAATTTGAAGTGAATATAAGTCTTCAGAAAATCTGATAAAATTTAAAGTGAATTTAAGTCTTCAGAAAATCTGGTGAAAATTGAAGTAATCATAAATCTTATGGTAATCTCAGGAAAATTGTAGGAAATATAAATCTTATAAAAATATGATTAAATTTGAAGTCAATATAATTCTTGAAAAATCGTGAAATTTGAAATGAATATTTGTCTTCAAAAAATCTGGTGAAAATATAAGTGAACATAAATCTTAAGATAATCAAATGAAATTTGGAGTGAATATAAGTCTTCAGAAAATCTGATGAAATTTGTGGTAAATATAAATCTTTAAGTAATATGATGAAATTTGAAGTGAATATAAGTCTTTAGAAAATATGATAAAATTTGAGGTGAATATAAGTCTTCAGAAAATCTGATGAAATTTGAAGTTAATATAAATCTTAAGTAAATATGATGAAATTTGAAGTGATTATAAGTCTTTAGAAAATCATGTGAAATTTGAGGCGAATATAAGTCCTCAGAAAATTTGATGAAATTTGAAGTGAATATAAATCTTAAGATAATATGATGAAATTTGATGTGATTATAAGTCTTCAGAAAAGTTTCTGAAATTTGGGGCAAATATAAGTCTTCAGAAAATCTGGTGAAAATTGAAGTGAACCTAAATCTTAAGATCATCCAATGAAATTTGTATTAAATATAAATCTTAAGATAATCTGATGAAATTTGAAGTGAATATAAGTCTTATGAAAATCTGATGAAATTTGAAGTGAATATAAGTCTTAAGAAAATCTGGTGATAATTGTAGTGAACATAATTCTTAAGATAATCTGATGAAAGTTGAAGTGAATATAAGTCTTCAGAAAATCTGGTGAAAATTTAAGTGAACATTAATCGTAAGATAATCAGATGAAATTTGAAGTGAATAAAACTCTTAAGATAATCTGATGAAATTAGATCTGAATATATATCTTAAAAAAAATATGATGAAAATTGATGTCAATATAATTCTTCAAAAAATCTGGTGAATTTTGAAGTGAATATAAGTCTTCTATAAATCTGATGAAAATTGAAGTTAACATAAATCTTAAGATATTCAAATAAAATTTGAAGTGAATATAAATCTTAAGAAAATCTGATGAAATTTGAAGTAAATATAAATATTAAAAAAACTTGATGAAAATTGTGGTGAATATAAGTCTTCAGAAAATCTGGTGTAAATTTAAGTGAACATAAATCTTAAGATAATCTGATGATATTTGAAGTGAAAATAAATATTTAGAAAATCTGATGAAATTTGAAGTGAAAATAAGTCTTCAGAAAATCTGATGAAATTTGAAGTGAATATAAGTCTTCGAAAAATCTGGTGAAAATTAAAGTGAAAATAAATCTTAAGATTATCCGATGAACTTTGAAGTGAATATAATTCTTTAGAAAACCTTTTGAAATATTAAGGAAATATAAATCTTAAAAATATTTGATGAAATTTTAAGGGAATATTAGTTTTCAGAAATTCTGGGGACAATTAAATTGAACATAATGCTTAAGATAATCTGATGAAATCTGAAGTGAATATAAATCTTTAGAAAATCTGATGAAATTTGAAGTAAATCTAAGTCTTCAAAAAATCCTAAGAAACTTGTGAAAATTGAAGTGAACATAAATCGTTAAAAAAATATGATGAAATTTGAAGTGAACATAAATCTTAAGATAATCATCTGAAATTTGAAGTGAATATAAATCTTAAGAAAATCTGATTAAATTTGAAGTGAATATAAGTCTTCAGAAAATATGGTGAAAATTGAAGTGATCATAAATCTTAAGATAATTTAATGAAATTAAATGTGAATATAAATCTTAAGAAAATATGGTGAAAATTGAAGTGAATATAAGTCTTCAGAAAATTCGTTGAAATTTGAAGTGAATATAAGTCATCATAAAATCTGATGAAATTTGAGGCGAATGTAAGCCTTCAAAAAATCTGGTGAAAATAGAAGTGAACATAAATCGTAAGATAATCAGATGAAATTTGAAGTGAACATAAGTCTTAAGATAATGTGATGAAATTAGATCTGAATATAAATCTTATGAAAATCTGATGAAAACTGAAGAAAATATAAATCTTAAAAAATATGATGAAATTTGAAGTCAATATAACTCTTCAAAAAATATGGTGAAATTTGAAGTGAATATAAGTCTTCAAAAAATTTGATGAAAATTAAAGTGAACATAAATCTTAAGATAATCAAATGAAATTTGAAGTGAATATAAATCTTAAGAAAATCTGATAAAATTTGAAGTAAATATAAATCTTAAAAAAATCTGATGAAATTTGAAGTGAATATAAGTCTTCAGAAAGTCTGGTGAAATTTGAAGTGAATATAAGCCTTCAGAAAATATGGCGAAAATTGAAGTGAATATAAGTCTTTAGTAAATTTGATGAAATATTTTAGTGAATACAAGTCTTCATAAAATCTGATCAAATTTGAAGTGATTATAAGTCTTCAAAAAATCTGGTGAAATTTGAGGCGAATATAAGCCTTCAGAAAATCTAGTGAAAATTGAAGTGAACATAAATCTTAAGATAATCTGATGAAATTTGAAGTGAATATAAATTTTAAGAAAATCTGATGAAATTTGAAGTGAATATAATTCTATAGAAAATCTGATGAAATTTGAAGTGAATATAAGTCTTCGAAAAATTTGGTGAAAATAGAAGTTAACATAATTCTTTAGATAATCTGACGAAAGTTGAAATGAATATATATTTTTAGAAAATCTGATGAAATTTGAAGTAAATATAAGTCTTAAAAAAATCTGAAGAAATTTGAAGTGAATATAAGGCTTCAGAAAATCTGATGAAATTTGTAGTGAATATAAGTCTTCAGATAATCTGATCAAATTTGAAATGATTATAAGTCTTTAGAAAATCTGATGAAATTTGAGGCGAATATAAGTCATAAAAAAATCTTGTGAAAATTAAAGTGAACATAAATCTTAAGATAATCTGATGAAATTTGAAGTGAATTTAAATCTTAAGAAAATCTAATGAAATTTGAAGTGAATATAAGTCTTCAGAAAATTTAATGAAATTTGAAGTGAATATGAGACTTCGGAAAATCTGGTGAAAATTGAAGTGAACATAATTCTTAAGATAATCTGATGAAAGTTGAAGTGAATATTAATCTTAAGAAAATGTGTTGAAATTTGAAGTAAATATAAATCTTAAAATAATCTGAGGAAATTTGAAGTGAATATAACTCTTCATAAAATCTGATTAAATTTGAACTGAATATAGGTCTTCTAAAAATATGGTGAAAATTGAAGTGAATATAAGTCTTCAGAAAATCTGATGAAATTTGTAGTGCATATAAGTATTTAGAAAATATGGTTAAAATTGAAGTGATTATAAGTCTTCAGAAAATTTGATTAAACTTGAAGTGAATATAAGTCTTCGGAAAATCCAATGAAATTTTAAGTGTATATAGGTCATCAGAAAATCTAGTTAAATTTGAGGCGAATATAAGTCTTCAGAAAATCTGGTGAAAATTGAAGTTGACATTAATCATAAGATAATCAGATGAAATTTGAAGTGAATAAAAATCTTAAGATAATTTGATGAAATTAGATCTGAATATAAGTCTTATGAAAATCTAATGAAAATTGAAGAAAATATAAATCTTAAAAAAATATAAAGAAATTTGAAGTCAATATAACTGTTCAAAAAATCTGGTGAATTTTGAAGTGAATATAAGTCTTCAAAAATTCCGATGAAAATTTAAGTAAACATAAATCTTATGATAATCAAATGAAATTTGAGGCGATTATAAGTCATCAAAAAATCTGGTAAAAATTGATGTGAACATAAATCTTAAGATAACCTGATGAAATTTGAAGTGAATTTAAATCTTAAGAAAATCTAATGAAATTTGAAGTGAATATAAGTCTTCAGAAAAACTGATGAAATTTGAAGTGAATATGAGACTTCGGAAAATCTGGTGGAAATTTAAGTGAATATGAGACTTCGGAAAATCTGGTGAAAATTTAAAGGAACATAATTCTTAAGATAATGTGATGAAAGTTGAAATGATTATAAATCTTAAGAAAATCTGATGAAATTTGAAGTAAATATAAATCTTTAAATAATCTGATGAAATTTGAAGTGAATATAAGTCTTCAGAAAATTTGGTAAAATATGAAGTGAATATAAGTCTTCTAAAAATATGGTGAAAATTGAAGTGAATATAAATCTTCGAAAATCTGATGAAATTTGTAGGAAGTATATGTCTTTAGAAAATCTGATCAAATTTGTAGTGATTTTAAGTCTTTAGAAAATCTAGTGAAATTTGAGGCTAATATAAGTCTTCCGAAAATCTTGTGAAATATGAAGTGAACATAAATCTTACGATAATCTGATGAAATTTGAAGTTAATATAAATCTTAAGAAAATCTGATGAAATTTTAAGTGAATATAAGTCTTCATAAAATTTGATGAAATTTGAAATGAATATAAGTCTTCGAAAAATATGGTGAAAATTGAAGTGAACATAATTCTTAAGATAATCTGATGAAAGTTGAAGTGAATATAAATCTTAAGAAAATCTGATGAAATTCGAAGTAAATATAAATCATAAAACAATCTGATGAAATTTGAAGTGAATATAAGTCTTTAGAAAACCTGGTAAAATTTGAAGTGTATATAAGTCTTCAAAAAATATGGTGAAATTGAAGTGAATATAAGTCTTCAGAAAATCTGATCAAATTTGAAGTGATTATAAGTCTTTAGAAAATCTGGTGAAATTTGAGGCGAATATAAGTTATAAAAAAATCTAGTGAAAATTGAAGTGAACATAAATCTCAAGATAATATGATGAAATTTGAAGTGAATATAAATCATAAGAAAATCTAATTAAATTTTAAGTGAATATAAGTCTTCACAAAATCTGATGAAATTTGAACTGAATATAAGTCTTCAAAAATTCTGGTGAAAATTGAAGTGATCATAATTCTTAAGACAATCTGATGAAAGTTGAAGTGAATATAAATCTTAAGAAAATATGATAAAATTTTAAGTAAACATAAATCTTAAAAATCTTGAAATTCGGCAAGATATGTGATGTCACGAGAATGTTGTGACACAAGATCGACACTGCTAACAATTCACAATAAATTCAAACAGAAAGAACACAATAAATTGTTTACCCAGTTCGTGTCTAACTACACCTACATCCGGGGCTACCAAGCCAGGAGGAAATTCACTATTAGTAGAATTAATTCAGAATAAACCAACCGTTTATCTCCTTCACTTAAAACTCACCCAATGCAACTTCAATCTAAGTCCTACTTAGACCTGAGTTCCTACTCACTCCCCCTCAATCACAACAGTGATATCAACCTATTGATTAATTGAACTGTGAAGACACACTTCAATAAACTATCTTGATTTTGCTTCAAAGCTTTAATCAAGAGACAAACACTCGTGCTTCAAAGCTTTGAGTGATAAACTACCCTTACAATCAAATCCTAGTCCAAGGCACTTATCACTTGATAATTGCTTGGCTCACAAGAGTAACTAGAATTACAAAATACAACCTGCTAAATCTTCAATATAGTTCAAGAGGCGCAACAACAAAGTAAGGTTCTATTCCTATTATAGAAGCAGTCCTGAAACTTCAGATTTGGGCTTCCATAAGGATAGCTAGGATTTACTTAATTAATCCTAAAAACTTGGTCTTATCAATAACCAATTTATGTTTAACTAAGATTAACCTAACAGCCACGTGAGCATGCAATCTAATAACAGAAAAACATAATAAAGCAGCTCAACAAACCTCCTGAAAAATCTCAGGAAAAACAGATTCTGCAGAACAGAATGTCATAACATCTGTTATGACATCAGTATATTTTTTGCAGAATTCCAGCATAGCTTTTAGCTTCCAGTTCTGAGCTGTACTTAAACATCCTTGTCAAGTAGTATTTATCTTCAATCTCTGAATGTCATGACATTTATCAAGACATTGTCATAGCCTAGTTTTACCAAAAATTAATGCCAACTTAAAACACTAACAAACTCCCCCTTTAGCACATTTTTGGCTAAAACAACCTAAGTCATCAGAGTACCTATGCAGCAGAAGAAAAACAAACTAGTTTTAAGCTATCCTAAGCTTAAAGAAACCAGAACTTAGAGAAGATAAATTCTACCCATACAAATTTCCCAATTTCCCACAATTGCCCACATAAAATTTTTCATACAGTTTCCCCAATTTCCCACAATAGTTCTTCTCCCCCTTTTTAGCCACAAAGGGGCCAAAGGAATCAAATACAAGTACCCACACATTCAACCATATATTGAGAAAAGTACCAGCATAATTAAGTTTACAGTTACATCTCTGTCAAAAGATTACAATTATCCAAAAACAAAACAGGGAAAAGAAAAAAACAAGATGAACAATAAACATCAAAATAAGAAACATCACAGCAGCAGGCTAACAAATCAAATGCTCTTCAGAGCTTTCTTCAGCATCACCATAATTTCCAGCTAACCCTTCATTCTTGATCTTAAAAATAGAATCTTGATCAGACTCTGAAGGTTCAGGTACCTTCCTCTTCTTATCAATTGGTGTCCTCTTGGGTCTAGAGCTACCACCAACAGATTTTACTCTACACTTCTTTGTAGAAGTTCTAGCCTTGGTCATCTTCTCAGCTTGAGAACCATTGTCACCAACCTTTTCTTTGACAGGGGAATCAGCAGAAGTATCAGTATCATGATCCACAGGAGTGTTCTTGACATGATCATCAGATGTCTTGACATTCTCAGTGACATCTTGGATCAGCTGCTAAACTAGGGCTAGCAGACTTTTGGTTAAGAGGGACAGAAACTCCAGGTACAGAGTGGTTTTCGTTTAGGATCCTGGTTACTATCCTAGCAATGGCTTCTTGCACATACCTAGACCCTTCTCTATTTTCTATTTCTGGAGGAACATATGAGGATGGTTCAGAGGTCTTACCAGAAGGAGAAGCTAGTGCTTTTCGTGCATCCCTTGTGTGCAGTTTCTTGACTTCCTCAGGGTCAGTTGCCATTATACACAGAGGAGTGATCTTCACAGGTTTAACATTCATGGCTTCAGCGCTTGCCCTAATTTCAGCCATGGTAGGAGACGAACAGCCAGAATCTTGGGATGAAGAAGAGGATGAAGACATATTTTGCTGAGATATTTTGAGAAAATGAGAACAAGACTGGCAGAGAGATTGAGAGTATCTTAAGGATGGAGAGAATATGATACTTTCAACTGAAGAGACTATTATATGAAGGAGTCTCTTCCTATTCTGGAATTTTTTAAAAATAAGAGGAAAATAATTAAATGAACCACTTATAATTATTTGAAATAAAAGGTCTCTTCCATTCCTTGTTGTAAGCAATTTTAATTGCTATAATTCCTCGTATTGACAAATACCCAGTTTGCCCCTTAAATTCTCAAACTGACTAGCATCAAGAGCTTTAGTAAAAATGTCAGCCAGTTGAAGTTCAGTGGCTACATGTTCCAATTTAATCACCTTCTCTTCCACAAGATCTCTGATGAAGTGATGTCTAATGTCAATGTGCTTAGTCCTACTGTGTTGTATAGGATTCTTTGAAATATTAATAGCACTCAGGTTGTCATAGTACAATGTCATGACATCCTATGTGACATTGTACTCAGTCAGCATCTGCTTCATCCAGACCATTTGAGAATAACTGCTACCAGCTGCTATGTATTCAGCTTCAGCAGTGGACAAGGACACACAATTTTGCTTCTTGCTGAACCAAGAAACAAGATTGTTTCCCAAGAAGAAACATCCTCCAGAAGTGCTTTTTTTGTCATCAGCACTACCAGCCCAGTCAGCATCACAATAACCAGACAAAATTGGTTCACATCCATGAGAATACAGGATACCATAATTGCAAGTTCCACTCACATACTTCAGAATTCTTTTCACCTGGTTGATGTGACTTACTTTAGGTTCAGCTTGGTATCTTGCACATACCCCAACAACAAATGCAATGTCAGGTCTGCTGGCTGTTAGGTACAACAAGCTTCCTATCATGCTTCTATACAAACTTTGATCAACATTTTCACCACTTGTGTCCTTAGACAACTTCAAATGTGTAGGAGCAGGGGTCCTTTTATGGCTGACATTCTCCATTCCAAACTTCTTGACAATATTCCTTGCATACTTGCTCTGTGAAAGGAATGTTGAGTCTTCCATCTGTGTGACTTGCAGTCCAAGAAAATAAGTCAACTCTCCCATGAGGCTCATTTCAAACTCAGCTTGTATTTGATTGGAAAAATGTTTCACCATTGTGTCTGACATTCCTCCAAATACTATGTCATCAACATAAATTTGAGCCACCAGTATCTTTCCTCCTTCATTCTTGACAAAGAGAGTTTTATCCAAGGCTCCTTTCTTATATCCTTTGTCAGTAAGAAACTTGGTCAACCTTTCATACCAGGCCCTAGGAGCTTGCTTCAGTCCATATAGGGCTTTCCTCAACTTGTAGACATGATCAGGAAAACTTGGATCCACAAATTTAGTTTTCTACATATACCTCCTCATTCAAGTAGCCATTTAGGAAGGCACTTTTCACATCCATCGAAATAATTTGAATTTGAATGCAAGCAACCCTAGTAGTAGCTCGATTGATTCCGGTCTAGCCACTGGAGAAAAGTCTCATCAAAATCAATCCTTCAACTTGAGTGTAACCACGAACCGGTCTTGCTTTATTTCGTGACAACCCCTTCTGCATCAGACTTGTTCTTGTAGATCCATTTTGTGCCAATGATATTTGTTCCTTCTGGTCTAGGAACTAACTCCCATACTTCATGCTGCTTAAACTGGTTTAATTCATCTTGCATTGCTCCAATCCAGTATTCATCACTTAGAGCCTCTTTGACATTTTTTGGCTCTATTTTTGACACAAAGCAAGAGTTTGAGACAGTTTCTCTTGATCTTGTAATTGTAACACCCCAATTCTACCCCGCATAGTTATATAATAAAATCAGAGTTTCAAAATTCCATTTAATAAAATTGAGGCATCACATCTTCGCATTTCCAATAATTAGCATTTATAATGCACATCAAAAATCGGATATACCGAATCATACATAATTCATCATATAGGCATATGAATATTCACGACAATGGATATGTTTACAAAATATACAAAACATCATGTTGTCATCAATACACAAGGTTGTCACATAATAAGTATATACAAACTATCCTATCAAAATAATATCGTCGCCCAAATCCCGAGTGTTACTACGACCGAGCGAAACGACACAAAATAAAGTGACTCGAGCTAATCCTCCTCATCCACGGGATCACCGCGTTACCAATATATAGGTGGAAACAATAAAGGGTGAGATAATTCCAAGACATATAATTAGCAACAATGATGGAATATATAGATAGTTGGATTTATAATTGATATAAGTTAAATAAAGTATATCAACATATATTTAAACTTACATACTTTAAATTAGCAATTTGTGTACAAATCAACACATTAACTTCATCACATAATCATTATCTTCACATCAACACAAAACACCACGTCGTCGCAATTCAATTATCATTCATCAATTAAGAACTCAATGATAAACAACTCGAACATAAACATAACCGACTCCATGAGACACGACTATGTTATGCATGTGGTACCCATCGCTTTGTCCGTAATTAGGGACACTTGGCATAAAGCCAACTCGGCATAAAAGCCATCATCGCGGCATAAAAGCCCTCTTCGCTTATGAAATGTATGTGACTCAATACATAAAGACCACACAACAACATATCATCGCTCATCACAATTGACATAAAGTCTACTTCGCCATATTTATTCACATCACATAAACATGTCATCGCATCGCATAAACAACAAGTATTCGTAATTATATACACCGTGCAAACATCACCGTCATTAATCCATCAATTCCCAAAACGGAAAAATAGTAAAACATCAATATTCGTGAAAACTATTCTTATTTACGGGCACAATTTATAAACATCAACTTCAAAATCGGATAGTTCATATACGTCTTAAAATGACTAAAACTCAATCCGGGTCAATTTACGTATTTTAGCCTATTTCGGTCGTTCGTAAAACTCGCAATTTCAAAAACTAACTTCACCACTACGTTCTACGTCAAAATTAGCTAGCACGTCAATTTTCGTTGAATTGACAATTTGCTCACACCGAATTTAAAATCGGAAAATCGGAACATCATCGGGTTCTAAATTTAATCGGCTATCTTATTATTTAATTATATTTTATAAATGTCACAATTTGCTAGATGGAATTTAGGATTTATAAAGTTCTGAATGTATTTTCTTTAAAATTATGCGTGTTCTTATAATATAATGAAACAACATGTTAAGTTCTGAAACTTCAAAATGAAACAAATGCCATGCCTCTCCACAAAATGGCCGTCCTCTTTCTTAAGCTAGCAGCTGCCTCACCAAATGGTCAACCCCTTAATTTCTCCAAAGCCATTACGTTTAGGCACTTTGAAATGTTTGTCTTTTTTTTTTTTTTCCCAACATTCATAAACAGATCTTATTTCTACTTTTGTTTTGTTTTTTTTTTTCTTTCATTACCTTAAAATATTTCATTCCTACTTCCATTTTAATTTTCTATACTAATTTCCATTTCTATTTTCTATACAAATTTCCATTTCTATTTTCTATACAAATTTCCATTTCTATTTTTATTCTTCCACATCATACAAAGAACAACACTTATATAATCTACACCAAACTCAAATCCTCTAAACCTTCTAACAATCACTCAACACAACCATATACTATCTATCAATTTTTCCCAAATCAAACTAAAATCCATCAAGCCCTAAATAAATGAAATGAAAATCAAACCCCTTACCTAACAAGCTTTGGGTATCCAAGATGATTCTTCAAGCCAAGCTTTTCTCTCCTTCTTGCTCTCTTCTTCTTCCTCAACCAACCCTAACTTTTCTCCAACTTCTTAACTTTGGTGTTTTGTGTTGTGTTTGGAAAGGTGGAGGAAATGATATAAATATAACATGTCATACTAGCTAACTTAATTAAATTGCTCAAATGCCCCTCAATTATTCTTAATACACTACACATACCATCTAATTATATTTCTAACTTAATTTGTTAATTTAATTCCGGTAAATTAAATATCGGTCCGAAAAATATTTTACCGAACCGAACAAAACATCGCTAAATATATTAATAAATATACCGATTAATATAATTATTTTCGTTGTCAAAACAATCGTCAAAGGATAATTCAAAAATAATAATATAATTTAATATTAAATAAAACGGGCGTTACAACTCTCCCCACTAAAAGGTTTAGTCTCGAAATTACGACTAAAAGCTCGGGATATGAATCGCATCTTACTCTCAATTCCCATGTCGCACTTTCACCACTGCTCCAATCCAAACAACCTTGACCAATGAAATCTCTTTGCCACGAGGGACTTCATCTCACGATCCTCAATCCTCAAAGGCATCGTTTCCACCGTAAGATTTTCCCGAACTTGAATGTCATCCATCTCAATCACATGTGAAGGATCCGGGATATACTTCCGAAGTTGTGACACATGAAAAACATCGTGCAAGTTTGAAAGATTTGGCGGTAACGCCACCCGATAAGCCACTTTTCCCACTTTACTAGTAATTTGATAAGGACCAATAAAGCGAGGAGTTAGCTTCTTCGACTTCAATGCTCGTCCCACACCGGTTGTAGGAGTAACTCTCAAAAACACATGATCACCTTCTTGAAATTCCAAATCCTTTCTTCTTTTATCATGATAACTCTTTTGACGACTTTGAGAAATTCTCATCTTTTCTCTAATCATCTTCACCGCCTCCGTAGTTTCCCTAACCAATTCGGGTCCAAGCACCACACTTTCACCCGACTCATGCCAACACAAAGGAGTTCTACATCTTCGACCATACAACGCCTCAAAAGGTGCCATTCCAATACTAGCGTGAAAACTGTTATTATAAGTAAACTCAATCAAAGGAAGATATGTATCCCATGAACCACCATGCTCAAGAATACAAGCGCGTAACAAGTCTTCCAACGATTGAATCGTCCTTTCCGTTTGACCATCAGTTTGAGGATGATAAGCCGAACTCAACCTCAACTTAGAACCTAAAGCCTCTTGCAAGCTTTTCCAAAATTCAGAAGTGAACCTCGGATCTCTATCCGAAACAATACACAAAGGAATACCATGCAATCTAACAATCACATGCGTATAAATCTCCGCCAACTTCGATACGGGATAAGTGATGTTAATAGGAATAAAGTGAGTCGACTTTGTGAGCCTATCAACAATCACCCAAATTGCATCGTGCCCTCTTTGTGTATTCGGCAACCCCGTTACAAAATCCATAGAAATGCTATCCCATTTCCATTCCGGGATCTCCAACGGTTGCATCAACCCTGCAGGTTTCTGATGCTCCACTTTAGACTTCTGACAAGTCAAACAAGCATAAACAAACTGAGCCACCTCTCTTTTCATACCCGACCACCAAAATAGTTTTCTCAAATCTTGATACATTTTAGTCGCTCCGGGATGAATACTCAAACTACTCCTATGACTTTCTTCCAAAATCATCCTCTTTAAATCAACATCATCGGGAATACAAATCCTACCTCGGAATCTTAAAACACCCTGAGCATCCAACTTGAAATCTTCACTTTTAGTTTGTCCAATACTAACCAACAAATCCACAAGTTTCACATCAAGCTTTTGAGCTTCTCTAATGCTATCAAGGAAATCGTTATTGATCTTCAACATTCCCAAAATAACACTCTTTGGCGTCACTTCTATCACAAGACTCATATCTCTAAATTGTTCAATCAATTCCAACTCTTTCACCATCAAAAGTGACATATGCAAAGTCTTTCGACTTAAAGCATCGGCCACCACATTTGCTTTACCAGGATGGTAATTCAATCCGAAATCATAATCTTTCAACAATTCCAGCCACCTTCTTTGTCTCATATTAAGCTCCTTTTGATCAAACAAATATTTCAAGCTTTTATGGTCACTAAACACTTCAAATCTAGAACCATAAAGATAATGCCTCCAAATCTTAAGCACAAAACAACCGCCAAGTTCCAAATCGTGAGTAGGATAGTTCTTCTCATGAATCTTCAATTGCCTCGAAGCATAAGCAACCACCTTGCCACCTTGCATAAGCACACCACCCAAACCCATCATAGAAGCATCACAATAAACCACAAACGGTTCTTCAGGATTAGGTAAAATCAAGATCGGTGCCGTTGTCAACCTCTTCTTCAATTCAACAAAACTTTCTTCACACCTGACATCCCACACAAAAGCAGCTCCTTTACAAGTTAACTTTGTCAAAGGAAGTGCCAACTTAGAAAAACCGTCAATGAACCTCCTATAGTAACCAGCCAAACCCAAGAAACTTCTAATCTCGGTAACAGATTTAGGAGTTTCCCATCTTAACACAGCATCAACTTTAGAAGGATCAACCGCAATGCCATCACCAGAAATGACATGCCCTAAAAAGCTCACCTCACCTAACGAAAACTCGCACTTTGACAACTTAGCATACAGCTTCTTCTCCTTCAGAACTTCCAACACAATGCGCAAATGTTCTGCATGCTCTTCCTCTGATTTAGAATAAACCAGAATATCATCAATAAAAACAACCACGAAACTATCCAAGTAAGGATGGAAAATACGGTTCATGTACTCCATGAATACTCCCGGTGCATTAGTGACACCGAAAGGCATCACCGAATACTCGTAATGTCCATACCTCGTCCTGAAAGCAGTTTTCTGAACGTCTTCTTCTTTCACCCTTATTTGATGGTAACCCGATCTCAAATCAATCTTACTAAACATGCGAGCACCAACCAACCGGTCCATCAAATCATCAATCCTCGGAAGTGGATACCTATTCTTGATAGTTACTTTATTCAACTGACGATAATCAATACAAAGCCTCATGCTACCATCTTTCTTCTTTACCAATAACACAGGAGCTCCCCATGGTGACACACTTGGTCTGACAAACTTCTTCTCGAGCAAATCTTCTAATTGACTCTTCAATTCTGCTAGCTCCGATGCGGACATCCTGTATGGCGCCATAGAGATAGGTCTGGTACCAGGGACAAGATCCACAGAAAACTCAACTTCTCTTTCTGGAGGTGCACTAGGAATCTCATCAGGAAACACTTCAGGAAAATCGCACACCACCGGAAAGTTTGCAATAACAGATTGACTCTCCACTGAAAGAGTCGCCATCAACAAGAAAACCGATGCTTCATCTTTCATGAACTCCTTCAATTGTTTCGTCGACACCAACATAGTTTGATCTTCTTCCGCTAAGGAAGAAAACCTCACAGTATTGTCATAGCAATTGATATGGACATAGTTAGCTTTCAACCAATCCATACCCAAAACCACGTCCAACCCAACAAGCGGTAAGCAAATAAGATTCATCACGAAGTCTCTACCAAAGATTGATAAAGGGCAATTTGCACACACAAAAGAAGTAGTAACCGTTCCCTTAGCCGGAACTTCCACCACCATATCTCTATCTAGAGATGACAAAGTAAGACCCAACCTCTTAACACAATCAGCAGCAATAAAACAATGAGTAGCACCAGTATCAATAATAGTAATAAGGGGAATGCTATTAATGAAACTAGTACCTCGAACAAGTCCATCTTCGTTTGCCGTGAAGCGACAAAGCAAACACCTTTCCCGCTCCTTGCGCCTTCTTAGGCTTCTTGCATTGAGGACTAGTGTGACCTCCTTCACCACAATTAAAACAGACCACTTCTCTATGTTTGCAATCACGAATTACATGACCCGTTTCACCACAACGGAAACACCTCACTTCATTCTCTTTAGTCTTCCCATCACTCCTACAAACATTACTCTTGTGGCCAGGTTTCCCACATTTGTAACAAACAATACTAGCAGGAGCATCTCCCCCACTAGTCCTTCTTCCTTGAAACGCTTGCTGTTTCCCTTTACCAGTAGGGACATCATAAGGTTTCCCACGGCTCTGCTGGCCCTTGCTCCTCTTATCAGACAACACCTTATAATGTGCATTACTATCCTCTTCAAAGATCCTACAGCTATCAATCAAATCCGCAAAGACACGGATTTTCTGATAACCGATCGCCTTCTTAATCTCAGGACGCAAGCCATTCTCAAATTTAATGCATTTGGAAAATTCAGCACCCTCACCATTAAAGTGAGGATAGAACTTAGCCAATTCAATGAACTTCGCAGCATAATCAGTGATGGACATGCTCCCTTGCCTTAGTGAAAGGAACTCAATCTCCTTCTTTCCCCGAACATCTTCCGGGTAATACTTCCTCAAGAACTCCCTACTAAAAACATCCCATGTTACTTCTTCACCAGCAACCCCAAGCCTTTGACGGGTGTCAACCCACCAATCATCAGCCTCCTTACTTAACTTATGAGTGCCATAACGGACTTTCTACGCAGGAGTGCAATCCATCACCCGAAAGATTCTTTCAATCTCCTTCAACCAAGTTAGAGCACCCTCAGGATCATACTTCCCGTAGAAAGTAGGTGGATTCTCCCTCTGGAAGGTCGCCAAACTACGAGTCCCAGCGCCGTCGTCCATCGGCGGGTTTTGGAAAGCCTGAGCCATAGCCTGCATAGCAGCAGCAATAGCATCATCGTTCCTACCAACATTTCTACCAGCATTCCTACCAGCATGCCTACCAGCCATAACAACTTCTGCTCACAACAAAACAAGGATTAGAATCAACAAATAACAATACTTGATTGTTAGACAACAACAAACTCAACAACTTGGCGGACAGACCGACCTGCTCTGATACCACTAATGTAACACCCCAATTCTACCCCGCATAGTTATATAATAAAATCAGAGTTTCAAAATTCCATTTAATAAAATTGAGGCATCACATCTTCGCATTTCCAATAATTAGCATTTATAATGCACATCAAAAATCGGATATACCGAATCATACATAATTCATCATATAGGCATATGAATATTCAAGACATGGATATGTTTACAAAATATACAAAACATCATGTTGTCATCAATACACAAGGTTGTCACATAATAAGATAGTATATACAAACTATCCTATCAAAATAATATCGTCGCCCAAATCCCGAGTGTTACTACGACCAGAGCAGAACGACACAAAATAAAGTGACTCGAGCTAATCCTCCTCATCCACGGGGATCACCTGCACGTTACCAATATATAGGTAACTGCGAAACAAGTAAAGGGGTGAGATAATTCCAAGACATATAATTAGCAACAATGATGGAATATATAGATAGTTGGATTTATAATTGATATAAGTTAAATAAAGTATATCAACATATATTTAAACTTACATACTTTAAATTAGCAATTTGTGTACAAATCAACACATTAACTTCATCACATAATCATTATCTTCACATCAACACAAAACACCACGTACCGTCGCAATTCAATTATCATTCATCAATTAAGAACTCAATGATAAACAACTCGAACATAAACATAACCGACTCCATGAGACACGACTATGTTATGCATGTGGTACCCATCGCTTTGTCCGTAATTAGGGACACTTGGCATAAAGCCCAACTTCGCTCGGCATAAAAGCCATCATCGCTTGGCATAAAAGCCCTCTTCGCTTATGAAATGTATGTGACTCAATACATAAAGACCACACAACAACATATCATCATCGCTCATCACAATTGACATAAAGTCTACTTCGCCATATTTATTCACATCACATAAACATGTCATCGCATCGCATAAACAACAAGTATTCGTAATTATACACCGTCAAACATCACCGTCAATTAATCCATCAATTCCCAAAACGGAAAAAATAGTAAAAACATCAATATTCATCGAAAACTATTCTTATTTACGGCACAATTTATAAACATCAACTTCAAAATCGGATAGTTCATATCGTCTTAAAATGACTAAAACTCAATCCGGGTCAATTTACCGTATTTTAGCCTATTTGGTCGTTCTAAAACTCGCAATTTCAAAAAACTAACACCACTACGTTCTACGTCAAAATTAGCTAGCACGTCAATTTTCGTTGAATTCGAACAATTTGCTCCGTCATAAATCGAAAATCGGAACATCATCGGGTTCTAAATTTAATCGGCTATCTTATTATTTAATTATATTTTATAAATGTCACAATTTGCTAGATGGAATTTAGGATTTATAAAGTTACAGAATGTATTTTCTTTAAAAATTATGCAGGTTCTTATAATATGACAGTAAAACAACATGTTAAGTTACAGGAAACTTCAAAATGAAACAAAATGCCATGCCTCTCCACAAAATGGCCGTCCCTCTTTCTTAAGCTAGCAGCTGCCTCACCAAATGGTCAACCCCCCTTAATTTCTCCAAAGCCATTACGTTTTAGGCACTTTGAAATGTTTGTCTTTTTTTTTTTCATTTTTCCCTGCAACATTCATAAACAGCATCTTATTTCTACTTTTGTTTTGTTTTCTTTTTTTTTTTCATTACCTTAAAATATTTCATTCCTACTTCCATTTTAATTTTCTATACTAATTTCCATTTCTATTTTCTATACAAATTTCCATTTCTATTTTCTATACAAATTTCCATTTCTATTTTTATTCTTCCACATCATACAAACAACAACACTTATATAATCTACACCAAACTCAAATCCTCTAAACCTTCTAACAATCACTCACCATATACTATCTATCAATTTTTCCCAAATCAAACTAAATCCATCAAGCCCTAAATAAATGAAATGAAAATCAAACCCTTACCTAACAAGCTTTGGGTATCCAAGATGATTCTTCAAGCCAAGCTTTTCTCTCCTTCTTCTCTTCTTCTTCCTCAACCAACCCTAACTTTTCTCCAACTTCTTAACTTTGGTGTTTTGTGTTGTGTTTGGAAAGGTGGAGGAAATGATATAAATATAACATGTCATACTAGCTAACTTAATTAAATTGCTCAAATGCCCCTCAATTATTCTTAATACACTACACATACCATCTAATTATATTTCTAACTTAATTTGTTAATTTAATTCCGGTAAATTAAATATCGGTCCGAAAAATATTTTACCGAACCGAACAAAACATCGCTAAATATATTAATAAATATACCGGTTAATATAATTATTTTCGTTGTCAAAACAATCGTCAAAGGATAATTCAAAAATAATAATATAATTTAATATTAAATAAAACGGGCGTTACAGTAATGACACCCCTGTTTGGATCTCCAATGATGAGTTCCTTTGGATGATCTTTCTGAATTCTGATGGAAGGATCTTTGTTGGCTTCCTCTGGTTCAGATTTTGGTGAAGTAGGAGCAGGTACATCATCTTTATCAGACACTTGTGGTGATGTCTCAAACCATGTCTCAACATCACATGGGACATTGAGTTCCTGATGATGATCATCAACTATGACATTAATAGACTCCATCATAACTTTGGTTCTGGAGTTGAATACTCTATATGCTCTGCTGTTAGTAGAGTATCCCAGAAAAATGCCTTCATCACTCTTAGAGTCCATCTTTCTCCTTTGATCACGATCTGTCAGAATATAACATTTGCTACCAAACACATGGAAATATTTCACAGTAGGTTTTCTTCCCTTCCATATTTCATACAGGGTGGAGGATGTTCCCTTTCTTAAGGTGACCCTGTTGTGAACATAGCAAGCTGTATTCATAGCTTCAGCCCAAAAATGAATAGGAAGTTTCTTAGCATGAATCATTGCTCTGGCAGATTCCTGTATAGTCCTATTCTTCCTTTCCACAACCCCATTTTGTTGAGGTGTTATAGGAGAAGAAAACTCATGATTGATTCCTTCTGAGGAACAGAATTCCTCAAACTTGCTATTCTCAAATTCCTTTCCATGATCACTTCTTATTCTGACAATGCAACTTTCCTTCTCTCTTTGAAGTCTTTTGCATAGCTCTTTAAAAACATCAAACACATCATATTTTTCTTTGATGAAGTTTATCCAGGTAAATCTGGAGAAATCATCCACAACAACATAAGCATATCTTTTTCCACCAAGACTTTCAACCTACATAGGCCCCATCAAATCCATGTGTAGCAGCTCCAGTACTTTAGAAGTGGTCAGATGTCTAGACATTCTGGTTTGCTTTCCAACCTGACACTCACCACAGATCCTCCCTTCATCAATATGGAGTCTTGGTATCCCTCTGACAGCCTCCATAGAGATGATCTTTTTCATTCCTCTGAGATGCAGATGACCAAGTTTTTGGTGCCACAGTTTTACCTCCTTTTCATCTTTGTCTGTAGTGCACACAAAAGACAGGTTGGTGTTCTCAGATTCCCACATGTAGCAGTTGTCCTTTGATCTGACTCCTCTCATAACCACTTCTTGTTTATTATTGATTACAAGACATTCAGACCTAGTGAAGTTGACTTTGAATCCCATATCACATAGCTGACTTATGCTTATGAGATTAGCAGTCAAGCCTTTTACCAGCAACACTCCATTTAGGTTTGGAACTCCTGAACAGTCCAAGTTTCCAACACCTTTGATTTCTCCTTTAGCTCCATCTCCAAAAGCAACAAAACTGGTAGAATGAGGCTTGACATTATTCAGTAGATTCTTTATTCCAGTCATATGCTTGGAACACCCACTGTCAAAGTACCAATCTTCCTTGGCAGACACTCTAAGGGAAGTATGAGCTATCAAAGCTGCAGTCCTCTTCTTCCACTGTTGAGTATAGGGTACCTTGCTGTTCTTAGGCTTGACATAAGGAATCTGATTAGGGTATCCATGTAGTCTATAGCAAAATGGTTTTATGTGTCAAAACCTCCCACAATGGTGACATCTCCATCTTTGAAACTTCTTATTCATGTTTCTCTGATCTTGATGTTGACCCCAATGTTGTGACATCTGCTTTGACATTAGCTTATTAGGTCTGTTCTTCTTCTTGTTATCAACAGGTTTCTTTTCAGCCACATATCCTAGACCATGCTTATTTCCTGCATTTTGTCCAAGCTGAAGGATTTCTTCCAACTTATCAGTCCCAGTAGTCAGCATCTTGACAGACTTAGTCATCTGATCAAGCTTGGAATTCAACACTATAATTTCACTGTTGAGATGACTTATAGTGACTGTATTTTCCTTCTTCTCAGCTTCCAGCTTGACATTTTCTGCCTCCAACTTCTCAATCTGCTTTTTCTGCTTTTCATTCTGCTAACATACTTCACCACTTCTGATACACACAACTTCTTGTAAGTATCAGCAAGTTCTTCAAAGGTCACTTCCTCATCACTAGAGTCATTATCAGAATTACAACTTCCAGAAAGTGCAGTGACAAGTTTGCCTGATTCCTCTTCAGAGTCACTACTTGAATCACCATCAGACCAAGTGACCGCCATTCCTTTCTTTTGTTTCTTAAGAAAGGTAGGGCATTCAGCTCTAATATGCCCATATCCTTCACATCCATGACATTGGATTCCACTGCCTTGACTTCCTTTTTCCTCTGACTTGGATCTTCTGCTGGAGTCATAGGATCTGTTGATGTCAGATGAAATGTCCTTGACATTTGACCTTGACTTTGGATCAATCCTCTTGATGAGCTTGTTGAACTGTCTTCCAAGCATAGCTCTGGCTTTAGATATCTTCTCATCATCACCCTTCTTGCATTCCTCTTCAGTATTGGATAAAAGGGCTATGCTTTTATTCTTCTTATCAGCATTTTCACTGATTCCCATCTCAAAAGTCATAAGAGATCCAATAAGTTCTTCAACCTTCAAGGTGTTGATGTCCTGAGCCTCCTCTATTGCAGTTACTTTCATTGCAAATCTTTTAGGCAAGGATAGAATTTTTCTCACCAACTTTTCTTCTGACATCTTTTCTCCTAAAGCTCCTGAGGTGTTGGCAATCTCCAAGATATTCATGTGAAACTCATGAATGTTCTCATCTTCTTTCATCTTCAAATTCTCAAATTTGGTAGTGAGCATCTGAAGTCTTGACATCTTCACCTTGGATGTCCCCTCATGAGTAGTTTTGAGAGTGTCCCAAACATCCTTGGCCAACTCACATTGATGAACTAGTCTGAAGATATTTCTGTCAATTCCATTGAATAAGGCATTCAATGCTTTAGAGTTCCCCAGTGCTAGCTCCTCTTCCTCTTTGCTCCATTCTTCCTCAGGTTTCAAGACAGTAGTCCCATCTTTCTCAAGCTTGGTGGGATGTTTCCATCCTTTGTCAGCCGCTCTCCAAGCTTTAATATCCACTGATCTTAAAAAAGCAACCATACGTGGTTTCCAGTAATCATAGTTAGACCCATCCAGTATAGGTGGTCTACCTCCAAATCCTCCTTCCTTATCCATAACGCCAGAAACTATTTTCCCTAGATCTCACCCAGAAATAACACGCAGGGTGCCTGCTCTGATGCCAATTGAAATTCCTGGCAGCAGATATGTGATGTCACAGAGAATGTTGTGACACAGTATCTGACACTCTGTTAACAATTCACACAATAAATTCAAACAACAGTAAAGAACACAATAAATTGTTTACCCAGTTCAGTGTCTAACTACACCTACATTTGGGGGCTACCAAGCCAGGGAGAAAATTCACTGTTAGTAGAATTAATTCAGGAATAAACCAACCAGTTTATCTCCTTCACTTAAAACCTACCCAATGCAACTTAAATCTAAGTCCTACTTAGACCTGAGTTCCTACTCACTCCCCCTCAATCACAGCAGTGATATCAACCTATTGATTAATTGAATTGTGAAGACACACTTCAATAAACTATCTTGATTTTGCTTCAAAGCTTTAATCAAGAGACAAACACTCGTGCTTCAAAGCTTTGAGTGATAAACTACCCTTACAATCAAATCCTAGTCCAAGGCACTTATCAATTGATAATTGCTTGGCTCACAAGAGTAACTAGAATTACAAAATACAACCTGCTAAATCTTCAATACAGTTCAAGAGGCGCAGACAAAGTAGGGTTCTATTCTATTATAGAAGTCCGAAACTTGATTTGGGCTTCCATAAGGATAGCTAGGGTTTACTTAATTAATCCTAAAACTTGGTCTTATCAATAACCAATTTAGGTTTAACTAAGATTAACCTAACACCACGTGAGCATGCAATCTAATAATGAAAAACATAATAAAGCACTTCAACAAACCTCCGAAAAAATCAGGGAAAAACAGATCTACAGAACAGAATGTCACATGAATGTCATAATATTTAAGACATCAATTATATTCTGCTGAAATTCGGGTAACTTTAGCTTCAGGTTAAGCTGTACTTAAACATCCTTGTCAAGTAGTATTTATCTTCAATCTCTGAATGTCATGACATTTATCAAGACATTGTCATAGCCTAGTTTTACCAAAAATTAATGCCAACTTAAAACACTAACAAATCTGATGAAAATTGAAGTGAATATAAGTCTTGAGAAAATTTGATAAAATTTCAAGTGAATATAAGTCTTCAAAAAATATGGTTTAAATTGAAGTGAATATTAGTTTTCAGAAAATATGATCAAATTTGTAGTGAATATAAGTGTTCAGAAAATCTCATCAAATTTTAAGTGATTATAAGTCTTCAGAAAATCTTGTGAAATTTGGCGAATATAAGTCTTGAATATCTAGTGAAATTAGGTGAATATAAATCTTAACATAATCACGATGAAATTTGAAGTGAATATAAATCTTAAGAAAATCTGATGAAATTTGAAGTGAAGATAAGCCTTCATAAAATCTAATGAAATATGAAGTGAATATAAGTCTTCGAAAAATCCGGTGAAAATTGAAGTGAACATAATTCTTAAGATAATCTGATGAAAGTTGAAGTGAATATAAATCTTATTAAAATCTTATGAAATTTGAAGTAAATATAAATCTTAAAAAAATATGATGAAATTTGAAGTGCATATAAGTCTTCAGAATATCTGGTAAAATTTGTAGTGAATATAAGTCTACAAAAAATATGGTGAAAATTGAAATGAATATAAGTCTTCAGAAAATCTGATCAAATTTGAAGAGATTATAAGTTGTTAGAAAATCTGGTAAAATTTGAGGCGAATATAAGTCTTTAGAAAATCTGGTGAAAATTGAAGTGAACATAAATCTTAAAATAATCTGATGATATTTGAAGTGAATATAAATCTTAAGAAAATTTGATGAAATTTGAAGTGAAGATAAGTCTTCAGAAAATCTAATGAAATTTGAAGTGAAGATAAGTCTTCGAAAAATATGGTGAAAATTGAAGTGAACAAAATTCTTAAGATAATCTGATGAAAGTTGAAGTGAATATAAATCTTAATAAAATTTGAAGTAAATATAAATCTTACAAAAATCTGATGAAATTTCAAGTGAATGTAAGTCTTCAAAAATCTGGTAAAGTTTGAAGTGAATACAAGTCTTCAGAAAATATGGTGAAAATTGAATTGAATATAAGTCTTCAGAAAATCTGGTGAAAATTGAGGCGAATATAAGTCTTCAGAAAATCTGGTGAAAATTGAAGTGAACATAAATCTTAAGATAATCTGATGAAATTTGAAGTGAATATAAATCTTAAGAAAATCTGATGAAATTTGAAGTGAAGATAAGTCTTCAGAAAATCTAATGAAATTTGAAGTGAAGATAAGTCTTCGAAAAATCTGGTGAAAATTGAAGTGAACATAATTCTTAAGATAATCTGATGAAAGTTGAAGTGAATATAAATCTTAATAAAATCTGATGAAATTTGAAGTAAATATAAATCTTACAAAAATCTGATGAAATTTAAAGTGAATATAAATCTTCAAAAAATCTGGTAAAGTTTGAAGTGAATACAGGTCTTTAGAAAATATGGTGAAAATTGAATTGAATATAAATCTTCAGAATATCTGATCAAATTTTAAGTGATTATAAGTCTTTAGAAAATCTGGTGAAATTGAAGTGAATATAAGTCAAAAATTTGGTGAAAATTGAAATGAACATAATTCTTAAGATAATCTGATGAAAGTTGAAGTGAATATAAATCTTAATAAAATCTAATGAAATTTGAAGTAAATATAAACCTTACAAAAATATAATGAAATTTTAGGTGAATATAAGTTTTCAGAAAATCTAATGAAATTTGAAGTGAATATAAGTCTTCGTAAAATCTGGTGAAAATTGAAGTGAACATAATTCTTAAGATAATCTGATGAACGTTGAAGTGAATATAAATCTTAAGAAAATCTGATGAAAGTTGAAGTAAATATAAAGCTTCAAAAAATCTGATGAAATTTGAAGTGAATATAAGTCTTCAGAAAATCAGGTAAAATTTGACGTGAATATAAGTCTTCAAAAAATATGGTGAAAATTGAAGTGCATATACGTCTTCAGAAAATCTTTTCAAATTTGTAATGAATATAAGTTTTCAGAAAATCTAATCAAATTTGAAGTGATTATAAGTCTTCAGAAAATCTTGTGAAATTTGAGGCGAATATAAGTCTTCAGAAAATCTGGTGAAAATTGAAGTGAACATAAATCTTAAGATAATTTGTTGAAATTTGAAGTGAATATAAATCATAAGAAAATCTGATGAAATTTGAAGTGAATATAAGTCTTCTTAAAATTTGATGAAATTTGAAGTGAATATAAGTCTTCGAAAAATCTGGTAAAAATTGAAGTGAACATAATTCTTAAGATAATATGACGAAAGTTGAAGTGAATATAAATCTTAAGAAACTCTGATGAAATTTGAAGTAAATATAAAACATAAAAAATATGATGAAATTTGAAGTAAATATAAGTCTTCAGAAAACCTGGTAAAATTGGAAGTGACTACAAGTCTTCCAAAAATATGGTGAAAATTGAAGTGAATATAAGTCTTTAGAAAATCTAATCAAATTTGAAGTGATTATAAGTCTATAGAAAAGCTGGTGAAATTTGAGGCGATTATAAGTCATCAAAAAATCTGGTGAAAGTTGAAGTGAACATAAATCTTAAGATAATATGATGGAATTTGAAGTGAATATAAATCATAAGAAAATCAAATGAAATTTGAAGTGAATATAAGTCTTCAGAAAATGTGATGAAATTTGAAGTGAATATGAGACTTCGAAAAATTTGGTGAAAATTAAAGTAAACATAATTCTTAAGATAATCTGATGAAAGTTGAAATGAAATAAATCTTAATAAAAGAGGATGAAATTTAAAGTAAATATAAATCTTAAAAGAATCTTATGAAATTTGAAGTGAATATAAGTCTTCAGAAAATCAGGTAAAAATTGAAGTGAATATAGGTCTTAAGAAAATCTGATCAAATTTGTAGTGAATATAAGTCTTTACAAAATCTGATGAAATGTTGTAGTGAATATAAGTCTTCATAAAATCTGATCAAATTTGAAGTGATTAGAAGTCTTCAAAAAATATGGTGAAAATTGATGTGAATATAAGTGTTCAGAAAACCTATTCAAATTTGTAGTGAATATAAGTTTTCAGAAAATTTAATCAAATTTGAGGTGATTATATGTCTTCAGAAAATCTTGTAAAATTTGAGACGAATATAAGTCTTTAGAAAATCTGGTGAAAATTGAAGTGAACATAAATCTTAAGATAATCTGTTGAAATTTGAAGTGAATATAAATCTTAAGAAAATCTGATGAAATTTGAAGTGAATATAAGTCTTCATAAAATCTGATGAAATTTGAAGTGAATATAAGTCTTCATAAAATTTGATGAAATTTAAGTGAATATAAGGCTTCGAAAAATCTGGTGAAAATTGAAGCGAACACAACTCTTAAGATAATATGACAAAAGTTGAAGTGAATATAAATCTTAAGAAAATCTGAACAAATTGGAAGTAAATATAAATCATAAAAAATCTGATGAAATTGGAAGTGAATATAAGTCTTCAGAAAACTTGGTAAAATTTGAAGTGAATATAAGTTTTCGAAAAATATGGTTAAAATTGAAGTGAATATAAGTCTTTAGAAAATCTATCAAATTTGAAGTGATTATAAGTCTTTAGGAAAGCTGGTGAAATTTGAGGCGATTATAAGTCATCAAAAAATCTGGTGAAAATTGAAGTGAACATAAATCTTAAGATAATATGATGAAACTTGAAGTGAATATAAATCATAAGAAAATCTAATGAAATTTGAAGTGAATATAAGTCATCAGAAAATCTGATGAAATTTTGTAGTGCATATAAGTCTTCATAAAATCTGATCAAATTTGAAGTGATTGTAAGTCTTCAGAAAATCTAGTGAAAATTGTAGTGAACAAAATTATTAAGATAATCTCATGAAAGTTTAAGTGAATATAAATTTTAAGAAAATCAGATGATATTTTAAGTAAACATAAATTTTAAAAAAATCTGATGAAATTTGAAGTGAATATATGTCTTCAGAAAATTTTGTAAAATTTGAAGTGAATATAAGTCTTCAAAAAATATGGTGTAAATCGCAGTGAGTATAAGTCTTCAGAAAACCTGATCAAATTTGTAGTGAATATAAGTCTTTAGAAAATCTGATCAAATTTGAAGTGATTATAATTCTTCAGAAAATCTTGTGAAATTTGAGGCGAATATAAGTCTTAAGAAAATCTGGTGAAAATTGAAGTGAATATAAGTCTTCATAAAATTGACGAAATTTGAAGTGAATATAATTCTTCGAAAAATCTGGTGAAAATTAATGTTAACATAATTCTTAAGAAAATCTGATGAAGGTTGAAGTGAATATAAATCTTAAGAAAATCTGATGAAATTTGAAGTAAATATAAATTATAAAAAAATCCAATGAAATTTGAAGTGAATATAAGTCTTCAGAAAATATGGTGAAAATTGAATTGAATATAAGTCTTCAGAAAATCTGATGAAATTTTGTAGTTAATATAAGTCTTCATAAAATCTAATCAAATTTGAAGTGATTATAAGTCTTTAGAAAATCTGGAGAAATTTGAGGCGAATATAAGTCATCAAATAATCTGGTGAAAATTGAAGTGAACATAAATCTTAAGATAATATGTTGAAATTTGAAGTGAATATAAATCATAAGAAAATCTAATGAAATTTGAAGTGAATATAAGTCTTCAGAAAATCTAATGAAATTTGAAGTGAATATGAGTCTTCGGAAAATCTAGTGAAAATTAAAGTGAACATAATTCTTAAGATAATCTGATGAAAGTTGAAGTGAATATAAATCTTAAGAAAATCTGATGAAATTTGAAGTAAATATAAATCTGAAATTTGATGAATAAATCTAAAATCGGTAAATAGAAGTGAATATAAGTCTTCATAAAATCTGATCAAATTTGTAATGAATATAAGTCTTCATAAAATCTGATCAAATTTGAAGTGATTATAAGTCTTTAGAATATGTTGTGAAATTTGAGGCGAATATAAGTCTTCAGAAAATCTGGTGAAAATTGAAGTGAACATAAATCTTAAGATAATCTGATGAAATTTGAAGTGAATATAAATCTTAAGAAAATTTGATGAAATTTGAAGTGAATATAAGTCTTCAGAAAATCTGATGAAATTTGAAGTGAATATAACTCTTGAAAATCTGGTGAAAATTGAAGTGAACATAATTCTTAAGATAATCTGATGAAAGTTGAAGTGAATATAAATCTTAAGAAAATCTGATGAAATTTGAAGTAAATATAAATCTTAAAAAAATCTGACGAAATTTGAGTTGAAGATAAGTCTTCATAAAATCTGGTAAAACTTGAAGTGAATATAAGTCTTCAAAAAATATGGTGAAAATTGAAGTGAATATAAGTCTTCAGAAAATCTGATCAAATTTGTAGTGTATATAAGTCTTCAGAAAATCTGATCAAATTGGAAATGATTAGAAGTCTTTAGAATATATGGTGAAATTTGAAGTGAACATTAGTCATGAAAAAATATGGTGAAAATTTAAGTGAACATAAATCTTAATATAATCTGATGAAATTTTAAGAGAATATAAATCTTAAGAAAATCTAATAAAATTTGAAGTGAATATAAGTTGTCATAAAATCTGATGAAATTTGAAGTGAATATTAGACTTTGGAAAGTCTGATGAAAATTGAAGTGAACAAAATTCTTTAGATAATCTGATGAAAGTTGAAGTGAATATAAATCTTAAGAAAATCTTTTGAAATTTGTAGTAAATAAAACTCTTAAAAAACCTGATGAAATTTGAAGTGAATATCAGTCTCCAGAAAATTTGGTAAAATTTGAAGTGAATATAAGTCTTCAGAAAATATGGTGAAAATTGAAGTGAATATAAGTCTTCAGAAAATCTTATGATTTTTGGAGTGAATATAAGTCTTCAGAAAATCTCATCAAATTTGAACTGATTATAAGTCTTCTGAAAATCTTGTGAAATTTGACGCGAATATCAGTCTTCGAAAAATCTGGTGAACATTGAAGTGAATATAAATCTTAAGAAAATATGATGAAATTTGAAGTAAATATAAATCTTAAAAAAATGTGATGAAATTTGAAGTGAATATAACTCTCCAGAACATCTGATAAAATTTGAAGTGAATATATGTCTTCAGAAAATCTTATGAAAATTAGTGTGAATACAAGTCTTCAGAAAATCTGATTAAATTTGAAGTGATTAAAAGTCTTCTGAAAGTCTAATGAAAGTTGAAGTTGAAGTGAATATGGCGAAAATTGAATTGAACATAATTCTTAAGATAATCTGATGAAATTTGAAGTGAATATAACTCTTCAAAAAATAGGGTGAAAATTGAAGTCAATATAACCTTCAGAAAATCTGATGAAATTTGTAGTGAATATAAGTCTTCTGAAAATCTGATCAAATTTGAAATGAATATAAATCTTAAGAAAATCTAATGAAATTTGAAATGAATATAAGTCTTCGGAAACTTTTGTGAAAATTGAAGTGAACATAATTCTTAAGATAATCTGATGAAAATTGATGTGAATATAAGTCTTCAGAAAATCTGATGAAATTTGTAGTGAATATAAGTCTTCATAAAATCTGATCAAGTTTGAAGTGATTATAAGTCTTTAGAAAATCTGGTAAAATTTGAGGCGAATATAAGTCTTCAGAAAATCTGGTTAAAATTGAAGTGAACATAATTCTTAATATAATCTGATGAAATTTTAAGTGAATATAAATCTTAAGAACATTTGATGAAATTTGAAGTAAATATAAGTCATCATAAAATTTGATGAAATTTGAAATGAATATAAGTCTTCGAAATATCTGGTGAAAATTGAAGTGAACATAATTCTTAAGATAATCTGATGAAAGTTGAAGTGAATATAAATTTTAAGAAAATCTGTTGAAATTTGAAGTAAATAAAAGATAGAATATCTGATGAAATTTGAAGTGAATATAAGTATTCAGAAAGTCTGGTAAAATTTGAAGTGAATATAAGTCTTCAGAAAATATGCTGAAAATTGAAGTGAATATAAGTCTTCAGAAAATATGCTGAAAATTGAAGTGAATATAAGTCTTCAGAAAATCTGGTGAAAATTGAAGTGAACATAATTCTTAAGATAATCTGATGAAATATGAAGTGAATATAAGTTTTCTGAAAATCTGATGAAATTTGTAGTGAATATAAGTCTTCATAAAATCTGATCGAATTTGAAGTGATTATAAGTCTTTAGAAAATCAGGTGAAATTTGAGGCGAATATAAGTCTTCAGAAAATCTGGTTAAAATTGAAGTGAACATAAATCTTAAGATAATCTGATGAAATTTTAAGTGAATATAAATCTTAAGAACATCCGATGAAATTTGAAGTGAATATAAGTCTTCAGAAAATCTGATGAAAGTTTAAGTGAATATAAATCTTAAGAAAATCTGATGAAATTTGAAGTAAATATAAATCTTAAAAAAATATTATGAAATTTAAAGTGAACATATGTCTTTAGAAAATCTGGTAAAACTTGAAACGAATATAAGTCTTCAAAAAATTTGGTGAAAATTGAAGTGAATATAAGTCTTTAGAAAATCTGATCAAATTTGCAGTAAATATAAGTCTTTAAAAATGGATGAAATTATTGGTGATTACAAGTCCAAGAAAATCTTGTGTGAAATTTGAAATAAGTCTTAGAAATCTAGAAAGAAATTGAAGGAATATAAATCTTAAGATAATCTAATGAAATTGAAGTGAATATAAGTTTTAAAATAGATGAAATTTGAAGTGAATATAAGTCTTAAAAAAGTGATGAAATTTGAAGTGAATATAAGTATTCAGAAAGTCTGGTAAAATTTGAAGTGAATATAAATCTTAAGAAAATCTGATGAAATTTAAAGTAAATAAAACTCTTAAAAAATATGATGAAATTTGAAGTGAATATAAGTCTTAATAAACTAAGGAAACTTTAGCGAATATAAGTCTTCAAAAATCGGTGAAAATTTAAGTGAACATAAATCTTAAGATAATCTGATGAAATTTCAAGTGAATATAAATCTTAAGAAAATCTAATGAAATTTGAATGGAATATAAGTCTTCAGAAAATCTGATGAAATTTGAAGTTAATATGAGACTTCGAATAATCTGGTGAAAATTGAAGTGAACATAATTCTTAAGATAATCTGATGAAAGTTGAAGTGAATATAAATCTTAAGAAAATCTGATGAAATTTGAAGTAAATATAAATCTTAAAAAAATATGATGAAATTTGAAGTGAATATAAGTCTTCAGAAAATATGGTAAAATTTAAAGTGAAAATAAGTCTTCAGAAAATATGGTGAAAATTGAAGTGAATATAAGACTTCAGAAAATCTGGTAAGATTTGGAGTGAATACAAGTCTTTAGAAAATCTGATCAAATTTGAAGTGATTATAACTCTTCAGAAAATCTGGTGAAATTTGAAGCGAATATAAGTCTACGAAAAATCTGGTGAAAATTGAAGTCAACATAATAATTAATGTAATCTAATGAAAGTTGAAGTGAATATAAATATTACGAAAATCTTATGAAATTTAAAGTAAATATAAATCTGAAAAGTATTTAATGAAATTTGAAGTGAATATAAGTCTTCAGAAAATCTGGTAAAAATTTGAAGTGAATATAAGTCTTTAAATAATATGGTGAAAATTGAAGTGAATTTAAGTCTTCAGAAAATCTGATCAAATTTGAAATGATTATAAGTCTTTAGAAAATCTGGTGAAATTTGAGGCGAATATAAGTCCTCAAAAAATATGAAGAAAATTGAAGTGAACATAAATCTTATGATAATCTGATGAAATTTGAAGTGAATATAAATATTAAGAAAATCTAATGAAATTTGAAGTGAATATAAGTGTTTCGAAAATCTGATGAAATTTGAATTGAATATAAGACCTCAGAAAATCTGGTGAAAATTGAAGTGAACATAATTCTTAATATAATCTGATGAAAGTTGAAGTGAATATAAATTTTAAGAAAATATGATGAAATTTGAAGTAAATAAAACTTAAACAATGTGATGAAGTTTGAAGTGAATATAAGTATTCAGAAAGTCTGGTAAAATTTGAAGTGAATATAAATCTTAAGAAAATCTGATGAAATTTAAAGTAAATAAAACTCTTAAAAAATATGATGAAATTTGAAGTGAATATAAGTCTTCAGAAAATCTGGTGAAAATTTGAAGGATATATAAGTCATCAAAATCTTAGGAAATTTAAGTGAATATAAATCTTAAGACCAATTTGATAAAATTTCAAATGAAGAATATAAATCTTTAAGAAAATCTAATGAAATTTGAATGGAATATAAGTCTTCGGAAAATCTGATGTGAATTTGAAGTTAATATGGAGCTTGAATAATAAAACTTGAAAATTAAGTGAATATAATTCTTAAGATATCTCGATGAAAATTGAAGTGAATATAAATCTTAAGAAATCTGATGAAATTTGAAGTGAATATAAGTCTTAAAAAATATGATGAAATTTGAAGTGAATATAAGTCTTGAAAATATGGTGAAATTTAAAGTGGTAAGTCTTGAGAAAATATGGTGAAAATTGAGTGAATATAGACTTAAGAAAATCGGTAAGATTTGGAGTGAATAAGTCTTTAGAAAATCTGGTGAAATTTGAAGTGAATATAAGTCTTAGGAAAATATGGGTGAAATTTGAAGCGAATATAAGTCTGCAATCTGGTGAAAATTGAAGTGAACATAAAGTCAAAAATCTAATGAAATTGAAGTGAACAAATATTACGAAAATCTTATGAAATTTGAAGTAGTATAAATCTGAAAATATTTAATGAAATTTGAAGTGAATATAGTCTTCAGAAAATCTCGTAAAATTTGAAGTGAATATAAGTCTTAAATAATATGATGAAATTGAAGTGAATATAAGTCTTAGGAAAATTCAGTCAAATTTGAAATGATTATAAGTCTTTAAGAAATGCAATTGAAATTTGAAGTGAATATAAGTCTTCAAAATATGAAAATTGAAGTGAACATAAATCTTATGATAATCTGATGAAATTTGAAGTGAATATAAGTCTTAAGAAAAATCTAATGAAATTTGAAATATAAGTCTTAGTCGATGAAATTTGAATTGAATATAAGACCTCGAAATCGGGTGAAATTTGAAGTGAATATAAGTTTAATATAATCTGATGAAATTGAAGTGAATATAAATTTTAAGAAAATATGATGAAATTTGAAGTAAATAAAACTTAAACAATGTGATGAAGTTTGAAGTGAATATAAAGCTCTTAGGAAAGATGCGTAAAATTTGAAGTGAATATAAGTCTTAAAAAATAAGTGAAATTTAAAGTAAATATAACTCTTAAAATATGATGAAATTGAAGTGAATATAAGTCTTCCAGAAATCTGATGAAATTTGGGGATATATAAGTCTTCAAAAATCTTATGAAAATTTAAGTGAATATAAATCTTAAGATAATGCAGTGAAATTTGAAGTGAATATAAGTCTTAGAAAATCTAATGAAATTTAGATGGAATATAGTCTTCAAAAATATGATGAAATTTGAAGTGAATATAGAGTCTGAATAATCTGGCGAAAATTAAAGTGAACACGTTCTTAAAAAATCTGATGAAAGTTGAAGTGAATATA